>OX608076.1:5892006-6243893 GCA_951509635.1 Eupeodes luniger | reverse complement strand
TAAATCAGCAATTACAACAACACATTCAACTCAAATTTGAAGAAAGCGAATTTAGTTCAAACGATCGAACAACACCATCACCAAATTGTCGAAAAGTTACCACCGATGAGAAACTTAATAGTAATCAGCAACCACCAACACCATCACCATCTGTAACTCCACCAACTAGTAGTAATAACAGTGTTGTATTCAACAACTTCAACAATACAGCCGAACTGACAAATATCAGTGGTGTGAATAGCGCAGATACGACTTTAACTGACTTGTTGCTTTTAAGACACCATCATTCTCATCTACAACAACAGCAGCAGCAACAACTTCAACAACAACAACAGCAACAACAGCAACAGTCACAACAACAAAATCAGTTACAACTACAACAACATCAACAAGATTATCAAAATAATGTATTAATTCAACGACAGAAAACTGTTGAACATCAACGGACATCGTCATCAACATCTACTCCAGCAGCGCCATCTGCATCACACCATCAACAGCAACAACAACAACAAACAAATTTACCAAATCCATTTCCATTTCCATTTCAACTGGCATTGGATACGCCTCAAACAAATCTCATCAACACATTTACTGATTCACTGTCATTTGGTCTGGGCCAGTCATCTTTTTTGTCTCAATCCGATAGTGCTGAAGCCCATCTCTTCAAAAATCCTCCATCAGTTGCAACACAATCTCCATCTGTACCTGAAACTCCCAACTATATAAATCCATTAGCGAATTTTCTCGATCAGCATCAATCGCTCGACATTGCCAAAATGCATTTGGAACGATACTTAAAGCTCACCAATCAATTTTTACAACACACAGCAATAGCATCGGCAGCCGCTCGTTCGGCCTCCTCAAATTCCCCAAGTTCTGCAGATGCAATAAATTCCATCATTCACACCAATATTTTAACGAATAAAATTGCCACCAACAATCTGATTGCTATCATCAATAAATTGCTCGAGCAAAATATCATGTCAGAATATTATTTCAAGCGTGGAATAAGCTTGCAGGACCAGGCATCAACTAAGACCCACAATTTGGCAGCGGCTTTAAGTAGCTCGTTGTTGTCGCCTCCGCCACCGCCATTACAGCAATCTCAGATGACATCGAACTCACCGTCACTGTCATCGGTTTCATCATCATCGATCACCCAGTCTTCATCTTCGTCTTCATCCTCGGCTTTAATATCAACTTCGTACTCCTCATCATCCTCATCTTCCTCAATGTCAACATCATCCGTATTGGATGGAAACCATCATCAAAAAAACACAACTCTTCATAGTAACAGTAGCTGCAGTAGCAACAGCAGCGGTTACAACACCACCACCAGCGGTTACAACACCACCAGCAGCAGCAGCAATACCATTTGTCAAACTATGATCAAGGAAAAACATCAAAATATCAATCACGACGCATCATCATCATCAACAACGCAACAACAAAATCTAATAGCTAAACAAAAGCAAAGCGTCATCAATAGTGCAGCGAAAAGCGTTACAACATCACCATCAGCCACAACAAGTTCAAAGAACTTAAGCACACTTATAAAGGCAAGATTCGATGCTTTAGCTGCAGTGGCAGCTTCGAGTGGAATTGAGCCCTTCGATTTAAGTCAAAGGTTGAGAATTGATGTTGTTAAAGGAATTGGATTTTGTTTTGATTTTGACTTAAAGTTATTTTATTATGATTTAAATTCACAAATAAAAAATATCGGACGTCAAACGACTAAACACAAAACTCGAGTTTATTATATTTCAAGATTATAAGTTAATAAATTCTGTTTTTGCCAGTGGTCTAAATGTATTGACCCAACAAATTTTATAAATCAGTTCCAACCCTTAAATTTGTTTAAAGGCTTATACTTTATTGAAATGTCAGTTTAAAGTTGGAGAAATACGAAATTAGTTGAACCCGAAAACTAATCTTTTGTATATTTCAATATTTTTATGAAAAGAAAGCAGTTTACTTATGAAAGTATATAGTTTCTGAATTGAAACACGTCCACTAGTTTCATAACAAGGATTATATTTGATTTATTTATTGTTTAGCGATAAGACGATAATATCAACTTTAAAAAGAAAACCGAAGGCTTTTCAGCTGACTCAGATGTACATATCTAGGTTTTGACCTCCATTGTCGTCTTATCGCTAAGAAAATAGTTCAATAGTTAATTAATTTCAAGTCTGTAAAATGTGCTTGCACTTTGTTTTTCTTTTTAATTTATTGAGGCCTTTATATTTTACTTGTTTCTTTTAAAAAAATATTTAATATTTTCCATCCATTAAAAAACAGAATATTCAATATATTTAATTTTCATTCTAGGGGTCTTGATCAAAAAAATTCACCCAGCATACAGGTTAATGATTGCAAGGATAACTCAAATGATAAAAAGAAACCGCATATCAAAAAACCATTAAATGCATTTATGCTTTATATGAAAGAAATGAGAGCCAAGGTAGTTGCCGAATGTACGCTTAAAGAATCAGCAGCTATTAACCAAATTCTTGGTCGAAGGGTAAGGATTACAATCGAAAGATTCTATTTTGTTTTGTTGACATTTTCAAAAAAAATTATATAAATTTGTGCCTACATATTTAGTTCATGATAAACATGCAGGCAACATGAAGTGAGGCACTAACTTACGCAAACAAAATAACGAGAGTTCTGAATTTTAAATGAAATTTTTAAAAAGATCCCTTAATATATTTATTTTTTTGCCTATTACATCTAAATAAATAAATAAATCTATTTTGTATACAAGATATTAACTCTAAAAACAAATTACATAAGTAGTAACAAACAATGCAACGTTTCCTACCATCAACTTTGACTTCAAAAATCGAAATAAGTCATAATTCATACAATTCAGAACTCTCGCCTTGGTTTTCGTTTGCCGTTCAACTGTAGATATACACATGTAATTTTTTTAAATATTCTTAAAATGAAAAAAAAAACTTTTATTTTTACCGTTTTTGTTTTGGCAAAAGTATCAAACGCAAAAAAAATCATATGCTTAAGAATGTATTCAGTCCTGAAAAATAATAATCTAGCTCATATAAAAGTGATGATTTTTTTGTCGTTATACGATTTGTGTGCGTTTTCAGCGTGTTTTCCATGATTTACAAATTACAATGCAACTTTTGGGCATTTTTAATTAAAAAAAAAAAAACAACATACCAAACATACCTAATAACAGAAAATTAAAACAAACAAATTTTTAAAAATTTTTCGTTGTTTAAGTTTAACACAAATCAATCAAAAAAAATATAACAAATTTTTAAAAAGACAATATTATTATATAAACAAATTAAGTAAATGAGAAGGAATTTTCAATATACTGGTAAAATATGTACGTTACGTTAATAATTTTAAATTTCTTATACATGTTATTTATTAGATTTATGTAGACAAAAAAAAAATAAAAATACAGGATTGTATTTTATTTTATTCGCACATGAAAAAAAATTAAAAAAATAATTAAGTAAGAATCTTATCAAAAAAACATAATCATTATAAAATCCAAAATCCTCCTTAAAAAAACTTTTATAGTGGCACGAACTGACCCGAGAAGAACAAAGTAAATATTATGAAAAAGCGAGACAAGAACGTCAATTGCACATGGAGTTATATCCCGGGTGGAGTGCACGGGACAACTATGGTTATGTTTCGAAAAAGAAGAAACGCAAAAAAGATCGTTCGCCCGCGGATCCGGGAGGTATTGCAAATGAGTTATTTTTTTGGTTCCTATTTGTATAATTTTATTTTTGTTATTATCCCTCCTCATTAAATTTGAGAGCTTTTTGATCTTTTTTTCCAATTTCTGCAAAATTTAATTTTTTTTTTCAAAAACAAAACGAAAATACAAAAAAAAAAGATGAAGAAACTCAAAATTCACTCCTTAATATCTTCTTCCCTCTCAATTGCGAATATTCTAAGAGTAAAAAAATAAATTTCCAATCGCTAATTGAAGGGGAGAGTTGAAACAAAAAGCAAAACAATTCATCGAAAATTTAGGAGATTATTAATTTTATTTTAATTACATAAAAAAAAACAAGAATTTTGTTTTATTGAAATTAATAAAGATAAAGCAAATTTCTTCACACAAAAACAGGAAAATCAAAGAAAAAAACACAGTTCACAAAACAAAAACATTTTTTCTTTGTCTATTTTTTAAATTTTCATTTAAAAACAAAATAATAACACATTCCTTATTTATCATTATATTTACAAGTAAAATGTATTATAAACAAAAAAAATATATAGAAGAAATACTTAGTTTGTTCACCTGAGTTTATTTTTATGTTAAAATTGTGTATTCTCAAAAAAACATCAAAACAAACAAAATTTAAGATATAAAGTAATATCTGTGATCTTTTTTATAAAATATTTATTCTGTTGATTTTATATATTAAACAATATTAAACAAAAAATAATATGTTTTTTTTTGTAACCAAAATCAATCGGCCCAATTTTTAGTTCTAAAATGCACCACTGCTAATTATTTAAGTAAAAACAAAAAAAAAACTACTATTACCTACCACAAAATTGTGATTTTTTAAAATAATTTGATTCTTTATATATGTTTTATTTTGCCTTAAGATATTTATTTGTTTATATTATTTCAATAATAATCTCCAAACAAAATAAGGCAACATGGGAAAGGGTATATGAAAAAAAGGGTAAGAAGAAAGCGAAAAGGGAGGGGGAGAGGGGTTATTATACAATAAACATGCATAAAATTACTATTACATTTTTTTCTACTACTCTCGGTAAGTAGTTGTTAAGTAGTGCTATGCTAATTGTAATTAATTGTAACGAAAATATACACGTTAGCCACTGTAAAAGTTTACGTTTTTTTTTTTTTATTTTAATATATTTAACATATTACTCTATTCTGTAATTTCCAAAGTTGTAGTTTTTTCTCAAAATTGTAAATCTCAAAGAGCATGGCAACCCTGTCTCGAACATCTCAAGTGTAAACTTTGCCTGATTTGAGTGCCAACTTTGTGCTTCCAGTAAACTAAGCATTTGATCTTATCACGAGTCAATATGATGTTTTTCTATGTTCGAGGGGGAGTCACGTTTAAGTGAAACCAAGTTCGAGTGTTTGCTCGTTTACTTACTTATTTATGGGCCAATTATAGCTATCATTGGTTTTCATCATTGAAACCAATCTTTGAAATTTTATTTGGCAGGTCGTTTATAGCGATCAATGTCTGTCAATGAAATCCACTGATTTGTGTTCTAATGTTACACAATTCCAATGACAGATTTCTGTCAGTAAACATCTTTCGGTAGTTTTCAATCAGTAAATGTTTTTATTCAATTACAGAAATTTTCAATGATCACTATAAACGACCTGCCAACAAAATTTAAATGATTGATTTCAATGATAAAAACCAATAATACCTTTAATTGCCCCCAAAAGGAACAAAACGTTTTGAAAATATGGGTTTCTCATTAGAACTCATACAACAAATATGACTTGACTCGTCATCAACCATTTTATTCAACAAACATAAACAAGCTTATCAGCTTCAAAACTGTAGAAAACTAAGCTATTAAACTTATTGCGGGTTATTTTTTTTAGAAAAAATTAAATTTTTGGAAAATCTACAACTTTGAGAAACAAATTTATAAGTCGTACCTTAAGAACAAAAACAAACTAAAATATCATTCCCTTTAATTATTTTATTTAAGTTTATTCAAAAAAAAACATGTCGGCTTTGTGTTGATTTTCGTACACTTGTTATAAAACTGATGTTCTTTTAAAATAAAAGGGTTAATGTATTCAATTAAATCTACCTATTGGTATTAATAAAATTAAATTATATAAATATCAGTCTTGGGAATTCCTCCCTTACGAAAAATAAACCTATGATAAATTTTCTCATTTTCAAAATAAAAAAAAACTAAAACTTAAGTTTAAACACAAATAAAAAATGGCCAAAAATTGTAAATAAAATTATTCATCGATAAGAAATAGAACAAAACAAAACAAAAACACATCCAGAAAATTAGTAACTTATTGGCGCGAAAACAAAAAGGAAATATCGTAAAAGTTTATATTTGTATGTGTATAGTTTTTTTTTTTAATTGTTTCTTTTTTTTAATCTCTCTCCAAAACTAACGTGTATTTCATTTTGAATAATTTCCAATTTAATTATATCATCAACGCTTTTGTCCGCTCAACAATCAACATTAAATAAATTCAAAAAAAATCTCAAATTTTGAAAAACAAAAAAAAATAGTGGCATGCACTTGGCCGTGAAGAACAGGCTAAGTATTATGAGTTAGCAAGGCGTGAACGGCAATTACATATGCAAATGTATCCCGATTGGAGTTCGCGGACAAACGCATCACGGGGCAAGAAGAGGAAAAGAAAACAAGATACCAATGATGGAGGTTAGATAAAAAATATTTAAAAAAAATTATTTGTTTTTTATTTTCAAAAACAACAAAAAAAAACCAATGAATGCTTTGCTTTGGATTTTTAAATAAAAAAAGAAATTTCTGGGATATAAATGTTCATATTCAGAGAATCTCAAAATATATAAAAACTTATAAAGAATATGGTACAGAATTTGTCATATTGTTTATATATTTCTATGATGTTTTTATGCTTATAAAACATAAATTAACAAATTTCACAAATTAAATCAAAAGAAAACTATTGTACTTTCATATTTTTTTGAATTTTCTTTTATATAAATATTTCCTAATATATATAAATATTCTTTAAAAATTTTAAAATTTTATTGGTGTTATGATTTCTTATACATAATTATTACATATATACACACATCAAATGAAGAAAAAATCACAAAAGAGAAACTTAATTTTATTATATAACAAATATAAATATAGTTTTATATATATTTGTTTATTTTTTTCTAATTCCTTATCTTTTGAATATACATACATATATATATATATATGTTAAATCAGTTAAAAACAAAATACACTTGAGATTTGAGTAAAAATTGGGCTTACATTTGATTTTATATATTTAAAATAGATACGATAAAAATTGATTTAAAATTTTTAAAAAACAAGAAAAAAAACTTTATTTTCGGTCTATATACCAAAATTTTGTAAAAAAAAAAAAAAAAAAAAAAAAGAAACACACAAATCATCTCTATACTTTATATCTCTATCTTTTTGAGCATGAAAAGTATCTTTGTAGAATCTCGTGCATGATTTTCCTTTTATTTTATTTACCTAAATATATTATTTTAGTGTTAAGTTTAGGCTTTTTGATGTCATGTTATAATGTGCATGTAATGTTTATTTTAACTAGTTAGTTTTTTTTTATAAAAAAAAAGTTTCTGATAGGAGATCTTAAACTACATTTTATGCATTTAAAACAAAGTATAAACAAATGTTGCCGAATAATCCAAACTAAGTTGATGGTGTTCTCAAAATTACGTAATTTTTTAAACCTCAGCGATAACACTTCGAAGAAATTTATTTATGAAATCAGCTGAAGAAACTGCAAAAGAAAACCAATTTCCTCATATTACAATTGAGGTTTTTCGAATCGATAAATAATTTTAAGCTAAAGTGTAGTTTGACCTCAAGGTAAGGACTTACCATCTGCCTTCTTATTTTGTCTGTCAACTAAATTTTTGAGTCAGAAATATAAAAAAAAATGTTTTGAATGAATTGTGGTTTTTTCTTCGATTATTTTTTTTTAATTTAATTTTAATAAAAATAAAAATGTAAATATTTATTATTTTTTATTTATGCATGCAAGTACAAAATTTATAAGAAGAAAACTAAAATCATTTACTGCACTCTCACTGATGTTTATTTATTTATTTATAGCCTAACCTATTTTACTTTGCTGTTATAGACCGAATTAAATTATTCATTTATTTAACTAATTTCTTGGTAAACAGAAATTTAAATTGATATAATATACTACATAATTATATTTTAATAAATCGTTTCGGAAAGTAAAATAGGGAGATGACTATGATCAATGTTTGAAATTCAAATAATTTCTTTTAATAAGAAATCTATATTATTTGAAAAATATATAATTCTGTAAAAGATTGACAGTTCCGATTCTGTTAGGTTGCTTGACATTATTGTAAAATATTTACGTAATAGTTGGGCGAATTTCAAATTTAAAGATATTTGTTTTCCTCGAGATTGATTACTTTTCACAAATCTGATAATACATAAATCGAAGCAGTAGGCCAGTTTATATTTTTTCAAAGATCTCAGAGATTTCTGTATTTTCAGAAATATAAACTTTTTCATTTTTTCTATCAATACACTGGTCGAAAAGGTTTTCTTACTGCTAATAAAATTAAACTTTTCCAATGGCTTTTGATGGCCTTAATTCAAATCCCACTTAAAAGTGAATGTACCACGTCGAAAAAAACACGTAAGTGAGACTTTTTAAGGCTATGAAATAGTTTTTTTTTTCTAATAAAATCTGTGATGGTTTTTCAAATTTATAATTCCTTTCTTCAATATTCAGTTTAAATATTTATATTATTTCATATAATATTCGAAATATCTTCATAAATCATTTATGATTAAACAGTGTTGGACAAAAAAAGACAAACCGGTTTGAAAGTAAGGTTTGTTTTGTTGTCTAAACAATTCTATTGTATCAAGTTTTTAAAATACATTAAAAATGTTAAAATAATGTTGAAAAGGGTAGTTTTTAAAACTTGAGCAAATAGTTAAAATTCAAAATACTCCAAAACGTATTTTTCAAAACTATGAAAGTATTTAATTCAAAGTTTGCTCAAAACTTCATTTAGAGTCAAATAAAGACTCAATACTAATAAAAATTTCAACTTAGTAAGATACTGAAATCGTTTAAATTGTGTCTAGAACAGAGAGATTTGTACTTTTGCTTCAACTTAGCCTTAAAACCCCCGTTTTTGATTGTTTTTAGCATTTTTAAAGGGTTATATTTTAAAAACTGTTTCTGCTCCCGAAAAAAAAGTAGTTTTTGACCAGTGAATATGAAAATAAAATGTGTGTGATTTAATTTCTCAAGAATTGCCTATCGCATTATTGAAAAAGGAAGAAAATGTATGTAAAGCTAATTTGAGTGATAGCTGATTATATTTCATCCGGCTACTCTGTCAATCTGACTGAGAACATTCTCAGAAAACTTGGCCCAGTTTTCAGGTGCAAGATCATCCTAGTTTCAGAGTTAAACTCGATTCAACCCCTGAAACATGTTTTTCACTCTATTATAATCTTGTAGTTAACTCTGATTTAACCCTTCAAATTTGGTGAGATTACTCTGGTTTTAACATTCAGATGTTTTTGGCAGATTCTGAAAAAGCAATGGAAAAGTTATTTTTGTTATTCAGACTCTGACCTCACCGATGGGGATTTTGTACGAAATTTTAAGTTTAACTGTTTTGAAAAAGAAAAAGACTTATGAGATTGCGACCAAATCATTTTAATTGATTTGGAAAAAAGTTTGAACTTCGTATATTCTTTTTGTATAGTTAAAAAAAAAACAACAAATGACATTGAAAACAGTGATGGTGGTTTCAATTAAAATGTCTAAATCTATTGATTTCGATTTTTTTCTTTTCCAATGAACCGATAATTTTTCAATTGTATCAAATTATAATTCCCCCAAGGGGTTAAACTCCCACTGAAAAATTTATTCGAGCGTTAACTCTGAATTCGGGATGAACTTGTTCTGAAAAACTGGGCCTAAGTGTGAAAACAAAAAGTAAGCTTTTCTACAATAAATTGTTCGTCATTCTCACACTAATTGAAGTTGTCATGCAAATGAAAAATATAAAAAAAATCTCCAAGTAGATGTCTTGAGTTCCCTTTCCGAAGTGTCCTTCATTTTGTCCAAGAAAAATTTAAACCCTTGGCATTGGAACATAGTACCCGTGACGTGATGGTTAGTGCGTAGGACTGTCATGCCAGAGGTCTTCGGTTCAGTGTTTAATCCTTATCTGTGCCCTCTAAAGCCTCTTGCGAAGAATTGACAAATTACTCAGAAGTAAGTCTTCCCATGAAAAGTGCTTTCTCAAATTTGACGTTCGGATTCGGCTTAAAACTGTAGTTCCCCTCCATCCCTGACAACATTACTCGCACACAAGAATGGTTGAGAGTTGTAAGTCACTAGGCCCCAGTTCTCAACGGACTTTTTATTTATTTATTCAGATTGGAACTGTTCTTTCTTTTTTTTGGAATGTTTGAATTTCTGCCTATTCACCACTAAAAAATATGTGTTTAATTTTATAAATTATAATTTTTATAAAAAAAAAAATATTTATGTATATTTAAGAATTTTTGGATTTCTGTTTTTAATATTTATTTTTTTCTTCTTCTTTTTATATCAAGGAAATAACATGAAAAAATGCCGTGCAAGGTTCGGATTAGACCAACAAAATCAATGGTGCAAACCGTGCAGGTATGTTTCGAGTTTTTAATTTATTAATATTTACAAGGTTATACAACTTTTTGTGTTTTTATTTAAATTATTATTTTATATTTAAAAAAGAAATTCGTTTTCATATAAAAAAAATATTTTTGAAATTAAATAATTAAGAAATAAAAATGTATTTGCTAGCCTGAGGCTAAATCTATAGAATACATTTATATAAACCCATTTATTTTTCGAAATTATGACCAAACGCATAAAGATGGTATTGTTTATTATTTGGATTTTATTATAGATAATACAAATATTTGGTATTTTTTTTTAATATATAAATATTAAATTATATAAAATTATCTTGCACACATTAAAAATAGTAGACATTTTTCATGAATGCATGTGTCTAGAAAGCAAACATTGTATTAAAAGACAAACAAAATGATCTCTCAAAAAACCGTTCCTGGTTCTTATTTCATACAAGTAAAATTAATTTTTCAATATAAAAGGATAGTGACCATTTGAAAGAGAATGGCGATCTTGCAAAGAGAAGTCAAAAAGGAAGAAAGACGTCAAGCAGAGTATATGTGTGTTTGTACTTATATTGCAGCGGAAGAGACATGCAAATTGAAGTTGAAACAATAAAATTTAAATATATTTTCTTTTCAAATCAAAAATGATGTGTTAATTTTAACAAATTTCAAATAAGAATACAAAATAAAAATGTAGGTATTTAAATTACAAAATTGTTAACAAATTTGGTTTAAATTAAATGTTATTCTGAGTATAGCATACTTACTAATTTAGAGCCTTGAAATGGTATATTATATTACGTTTTTTAATTAACCTTAACTTTCAAGTCGTATAGTTGAAAATTGTATGCTGAAAAATGTACACACACACATGCACTCCGAAGGGGTCCACTGGAATAGACCTTTCTTTGTATATTCTTTTTGAACTCAAAATAAAATTTCATCTAATTTTTGTCCAGGCTTAGTTTTTTATTTCGTGCACTTTAATTAAGCAAACAATTAACCTTTAAAAAAAATGTGTTTTTAAAAATATTTTTCATTGAATATTTATATTGAATACATTAGTATTCTTATGAATATAAAATATTGCTAAAATACATTTTTTTCTCTGTGGAAAGACGTATATAAGTTAAGCATTTACAATTTAAAAAAATAAAAATCATACAAAATATAAAATAGTTTTCTTAAGATTTTTGTTTACTTTTTGTTTAATTTTTTTCTGTTTCTGTTGTATTAAATGTAATTTACTCCGCGAATAAATAAGACCAGTACTGGGAGATAATTCAGAAAACACACATATAAAAAACATATTACAAAAATAAAAATAAACAACAGAAATATTGTTGGAATACGTTTCATTATCCTTTTAATCATAAATTCCTCAATATTTAAATTTAATATTATAAACTTTTTTTTTGAAAACAGGGAATGTGTCATTCCACAAAGAAAGTAACATAATTATTTTTGCACACTTTTATTTTTTTTTTTTTCTAAAAAATACTTGTTTCTCATATTTTTTATATTTTATTTAATTTTACAAAACGCAACAATTTACAAAAAATGTTCTTAGAAAGAATAACAAACAAACTCTCATAATATGGTTTGTTTTTATGCATTCATACAAATTTAAACGATACAAAAAATACATACTGCTAAAAAATAAATTCTTAAAAGTATATATATTTTTTTTCATTTAAAAATAGAAGACACACAAAAATAAAATCTTAAAATTTACATATTTAAAACACCTTTAATTTTTATTTTTATTTTTATTTATAAATACTTTGGAGCTTATACTAAATATTTTACGAATAATAATTAAGTATAATCTTTACATAATTTTAGTTTTATTTTAAAATGAAACTTTTCCAACTTTTCCAAGAGACTGATTTAAGTTTGTTAAACAATAAACATGTTTTGTTCCTTTCATTTTTTGTTTTAAACAAAATGCAAGAAAATATTAATCAGAAGCATCATTTATTTTTAAATAAACCTACTCTACTAAACTAAGTTTATGTTAAGTTATTTTGTAACGAAAACATTTTTGTGTATTTTTGTTTATTCGATTATTTTTGTTTTTTTTTAACACGTATTT
Organism: Eupeodes luniger; assembly: GCA_951509635.1. Lineage (NCBI taxonomy): Eukaryota > Metazoa > Arthropoda > Insecta > Diptera > Syrphidae > Eupeodes > Eupeodes luniger. The sequence goes on along the minus strand of OX608076.1, from coordinate 6,231,376 downwards.
TTTTTTTAATTTAATTTTTTGAAAAGAATTTTAATAAACAATATATATATATGATTTCTATAAGTACATATATCCTGGTCCTGGTGTAGGAGTCTTTTTTAGTTAAAGTTTTTTTTTATTTTCAAAAGAAATCTGAGCATACATTTATATACGTCTTTTTAATTTAAATTTAAAACAAAATTGAAATAAAAATGAAATACAATTTTTTTTTTGTTTAATTTTTTTTAATAATATATTTTGGCGATGTATGAAATAAAATTATTAAACAAAATCAATATATTTTTTCACCTGAGACATGAAAAATTAAACTCTACCCCTCTTTATACTTTATCCTTACTTCATTTGTGCTTGCCACGATGTGACGACAATATGAAAAAATAAAAAATAATGTACAAACAAAACAAAAATATATAGTCCAGGTTTGCCAGTCCTGCCGTCGTCAGGAGTGCCTGTATCTGCAGTGGGAACGGTTTTGATACCGAACTCATCGTCGTCGTCGTCATCTTCAACGTCATCTTCAAATCATCTACAGCTAATGGGTTCGACGGCGACGGGTCATATTGGATCACAAACAAGCGGACACAATCAAGGACCCAACGGACCTCAACAACCATCACCAACTTATGTTAATTTATAAGGCAAACAGATCTTCAAAAACAATGCAAATATATAATTTCAAAAAATAAAAATACCAAATCATATTTTACAAACAAATACACAATGCTTGCGGTACTGATTGTTTAAGAAAAAATTGTTTGTATTTTAAATCAAAACCAGATAAAAAGAAGTCCAAGAGTTTGAACATAAAACAAGTCAAGTACCAAATACAGTAGAACACAGTTAAAGCCAAACATTCTACCAATACAAAAAAAAATATTGGAGAGAAAGAAACAGAACTTCAACAATGAGAGAGAGCAATGAACAAATAATTAAACAAATAAGCAAGCGACACTTAAACAAATAATTTTGTACCTGAACCTGATCTTGGATTTTCTCGTATGAAACAAGTTTTTTGCTGTCTTTAATGTTTTTTTTTTTTCAAATAATATAATTATAATATATATATACCTATACTTTTTAAGAGTTTTGTTGTTGTTAAATAAATTATCTTAACTTCTTTCTTTTTTTTTGTTAATTTGTTAAACAAATATGAAAATATTGATTAATTTAATTGTTTTGTTAAAAACATTAAATATTTCTAAAGTGAAAATGAATGATGTTCGATGTTAAATTGTAGATATCAAACTAATGTAATGTGCATAGTTTTTTTTAAATATTTATGTGTCAAAGAGTCCTTTTTTTATACTCTTTGAAATGTACTTTATTTTCTCAATCTAATTTTTTTGGAGGGAACTTGAAACTTACAAAAAATTATAGCTAACCTTGAGTCATATTTTTTGTTACATTTAAAATAAAAGTACACTCCAAATGCTTATCGTCTTATCGTTGGCTAAAAACAGCAAAAACTATAACGAGGATCCAGTTTTTTTTAACTTTATTTTTATTTTACATTTCTTCATTCGAATTTCAAGATCGGACTAATGCTTTGAGCTTCATCAAATGCTGAAATAAAGAAAAAAAGTTTTTTGAAACTGCTTTTAAGCACATGGCTTATAGTTCTTCAAAGAACTTAAAACAGAGAAAATGCCTAAATCACAAATTTTAAGTTTCCCGAAAATATACTCAATGTGTTTTGACTGTATTTGCCCAAGAGCTGTTTATTTTTTTTTAAACATGCATTTACATTGTTCTCAAGCAATGTTGCTTATCATTTAATGAGTTTCCAAGTGAAGTAGTGTTTCTCAAGATATACAAAAAACACAAACTTAATTTTTCATTTTTATTTGCATTTTGTTTTCCAAATATTTGCGATAAGGACACATAAATTATTTGATTCAAGAGAAATTAAAAAAAAAACACTATGAAAAACCTTTGATATAAAGAGCCTCTTGGAAAATTCAGTTTTTCCAGTGGAAGAAGATTGAAAATTATTTTCCTTAACTGATCCTGTTAAAGCTTCCTTTTTTTGAAAAATGCTGATATATCTTTAAAAAATATTTAATATTTGATAATTATTTATTTAATCATTTAATAAAGTGATTTTGCAATTTTAATAAATAAATTAAAAAAAAAAACAATTTCTACAAATATTTCAAATTTAAAAGAACAACCAAAATATTTTGTGGTTTTTCTTTTAAACTTTTGTACATTTTTGGAAGACACTATGCTACACATTATTATGATTGATAATTGATTGTAAGATCATGCATCCTTCAATAATAACAATTTATATAAATAATTTTGCTATATAACAGTTTTATTTTTGTTATAATTTATTTTTGATGTTTCTGATTGATGTTTTTTTCGGTTTGAATTAAAATTTTAAATAAAAATCTGTTTTTTTCTTTTAAATTTGTATCTACCTTGTTTTCTAATCAATCTCGATGTTTTCTTTTATATCCTATGTGTCCGGAGTAATAATGAAAAAAAATATACATACAAAATTACGCCTCTTAGCAATTTTTTAAGTTTTCAGCACGATTATTTTTTTGTTTGTTGTCAATTAAAGTTGTGTTTTACAATATTTGAGTCATATGTATGAATTCCAATTATGTTCTTTCAAACAAATTATTATCATTGGAATAGCAATTTTGCTAAGAACTCTAAGAATTTTGCTTGCTAAACATGGAATTGCACTTGATATTGTTGCTTATTCATTGTTCTTTTTTTAATTGCTTTTAAGAGTGGCTACGAAATGATTGATTTTTACTTTCCAGTTTTTATATAGAATTTGTGAGAATTTGTTTCCTTTTGCATGTGATTATGAAATTATTTAAATTTTTTTAATTAATATTTATGGATAGATTTAAAATATAAAATTTTACTAATTCAATTTGTTTTATTTTCTGTCCTTCTTAATATAGGCGCAAGAAAAAATGTATAAGATATATGGAAGTGGACGGTGATGACAACAATGATTTAGATAATCATATGAGCGATGATAATCTTGGTAGTTGTGGTAGTGTTGATGATGCAAAAACTCCAGACGACGATAGTGAATCATTAAATCAATCACTATCGAGTCCAGGATGTTTGAGTGGACTGTCTAGTTTACAAAGTCCATCGACAAGCCTGGCAAGTCCGCTTAATTTGCTTACTAGTCCATCGACGCCTAATGCAGTTTCGAACCCAAATCCAAATAATACTAATAATAATAATAATATTAATAATAACAATAATAATAATAATAGTAATAACAATAATACTAATAATAATAATAGTAATAATAATAATATAAATAATAATAATAATATAAATAATAATAATAATAATATAAATAATAATAATAATATAAATAATAATAATAATATAAATAATAATAATATTAATAATAGTAATAATGGTTGTAATAGTAGTAGTGTATCTATTTCGACAACATCAAATGATACACAACAACAACAACATCATCAGCAACTTCATCCTCTAAGTCATCAGCCTTGTTCTTCTCCCGCTTCACATCAACAACAGCCACCTCTGCCAAAGCCGCATCGTCACCAACATCACATACCGATGTTTATTGACACCAGCCGCAGTGCGGCCGAAATTAACTGCAATAACATACCCTCCGCATCAGCTGTACATCAAATGTTACATCATAACGCAGCAGCAGCAACATCTGCATCTCCGACATCATTTTCAGCACTGCCATCAGTTAAGTCGATTGCAGATCGTATGGTTCAATCGCTTTTGAATAATGTCAACATTGGCAATCGATTGGGTCATTTAGCTTCAATGGGCCTATCGCCCCAGGGAGATCAATCAGGTGGCAGGACTCTTCCTCATAGTCATCAAGCTTTAAATTCAAATTCAAGTGGAAATGATATTAAACCTCCATTGATGACTCTCCAACAACAACAACATCCACATGATACGGCCAGTGGCAACGTTGCAATTTCTTCAGCTCTTTCTTCCAATACTTCAATGTCTACTCAAGAAGATGATAAAACTAAATTAGAAGGCAAACTTTTGCCTCCACAAACAGCAAATAAAAACGTGCAATCAACATTAGCTGGCAACGTCTCTGGGTCAGGATCTGGATCGACGCCGGCAGCGGTAACAGCTTCAAATGCTTCTCCATTATTAACATCGATTTCGTTCTCTTCATCATCTTCATCATCTTCTTCATCGTCTTCATCGTCATCATGTCAAGGTGGTAGTAATGTGACTTCAGCATCTTCGTCACCATCGGAGATATTTTTTGAAAAAGCCATAAGAAATCCTGTTGGTGCGAATCCTCGAGATGTCAATAATCCACTTAGTATAAATCAATTAACAAAGCGTGATTATAATATTCACAATAATAATTCGCCACCAATGCTGATGCTACATCAACAGCAAAGCTCATTGGGACTGCAACATCAACAGCAACATTCTAGCAATCACATTCAACAACACAATACAACCGGAATATCAAGAACAGTTCCATACCTTAAACCTTCATTTATTACAGGAAAAAGTACCGTTGCTAGCGCTTCCCCCACCGATCATCATAGTTGTTCGGACAAAAATCCTTCAACGAAATCTTCGCCTCCTTCGTCGTCTTCTGCAACGCTTCAATCTAATTCAACGCAAATCGCCAAGTCATCTAATTCGTTCATACAAAAATCAACACAACAACAATATCAGCTTCTCAACAACTCTGGTCCCGCATCCGGTTCTGGATCATCCATGTCCTGTCCAAATCCAAATACATCCGTTTCCTCTCCTCACAATCATCAGCAGCAACAACAAATGCAACAGCAATTGCAGCAACAGCAATCGCAGCATCATGCATTCGCCTTAAGCCAACATCTGCATCATTTCAGTCAACATTTCCCGCTTACTGGTTCAGCGGGAGCAAATAATTCAACAAATAATTCCATATCGGCGAGTGTGCCTAGCAATCATGTTGTTGCTGCAAAGCAAGCAAATAACAATAGTGTTGGAACAGCAACCTCTACAGCGCATCATCGGACCTCAGATGGTGGAGAAAGTGGAGCAATAAGTGTAACATAACAGTACGCCGTCTCCCCTGTAGGCGGCGCCAGCGTCGCCGCCGTCGCTATTGGTCATATCAATCAAAAAGCCATAATAATAGCTGCAGTATTGGCGGATTTAAATTTAATAGAATTTATTATTTTTAAGCTTCGTTATTCTCAAGTCAAAAAAACAGTCACACAGAATAAGATTAATATACATTTTATAATTTGTTTTGCTTCGCTTAGTCTAAGATTAATATCGAGTAGCTTTGACTTCATTTAAAGCGGACAAGAAATTTAAATTTGTCACGTCTGATGAAGGAGTTTAAATTTAAATCAAATATTTCATGTGACAATTCCATATTTCAATAATTAAGCTAATATAATATTTTGATTATATGTTGTATGCCAAAACGATTTCCTTGAATTTCTATAATATTCAATTACAAAACCTGGTTTTTAACTTGAGAAAAACTGAAATTCATCAAAACAAGCTTAATCTTATTCGGTTTTCTTTTCTTTTTGCTAAAACTTCTTGACGCTGGTACATTAAATGAAGCCAAATCAAAACAAAAAATGTGTAGGTTTCATATAAAGATCAAGCAATCATCAGGGACGAATATTAAAAATACACTAACTGTCACTATTATGTGGGTCAGTAGTGTATATTGGGTTTTATTATTCTCTTAATTTGAAAAACTCGTTGAATTCGTTGACAGCAAAAAATGATATCCCAAAACTCTTGAGCTAGTCCATATTTAAAAAGATAAAATCATTTTGTTCACATTCATACTTCTAAATTAACCGCAAGGCTCTCGATTCAAGGAAAATTATTTATTGTATTGATTTTGTAACACAACAAAAGTAAAGTAAATCAATCACTCTAATTAAAACAAAAAATAAACATCAAATAAAGTGTGCCACATACAATTATGATCTGCCATATTAATACAATATTTATATATATTTAGTTGTTTTTGTATTTTTTTTTTTTACTTAAAATTAAGAAGCAAAATTAATTTTTCTAAACAAAAAAAACATGTAAAAGAAAATATAAAATTATAAACTAAAAAAGGAATGAAATTAATACAAAAATAGTTTGAAAAATAAGATAACCGAAAGGAATATGAAAATATGGAAAAATGCCAATTTAAATAAGACTGTCTATTTAAATCAAATCAAAATTAATTAAATAATAAATATGTTTTGTATACGTGTTATGTATATAAGGGCAGGTTAACGTTGAAGTGTAAATTCTGATTTCTTATAAGCTTAGCCATATACTGTATACAAAGTAATTTGAATTTCACATTGAAATATTTTGTTCATTCAAACTTAATGAAAAACAAATGTGTGTACCATATGTGAAAAGATTTTCAAAACTAATTCTTACAACAAGCCATTTTCGACAATTGTAATTTAAATTTTTTGTTTTAAATGCTGAGCTAAGCATGCCCCTTTTTCATACCCGAAAAGGACAAACTCCTAATAAATTAGTTAATGGGAAAAATTCAATGTTTGCTACTTCTAAATATATAAATTAGTTAATTTCTTCTGACGTTAGCAATTCTATGTCAACACCTTTGGCCCCTATCTTTCTGTTACAACAGGTTATACCTGCTGTTAATTTATCGTCTTTTAATATGTCAATTAAACATTCCCTTTTGACTAATTAGTGCAAACAAACAAATAAGCATTGCTTCACCCCATTAACACAACACTGATTCAGTCCTGGAAAATTTAAAGTAAGCTCAAACATACACTCCATACAACTTTTCAAAAGATTCAGTACCTAGAACAATTTCCAAACTAATACCTCCCAAGAGGTTATTTCGTGAGTCCTTTGATTTTCACTCTCCCTGATATACATACATGTATGCATTAAAAAAATTATCTTTTTCACAATTTTATTATTAAAAAAACGTTAAAAAAGTTTTTAAAAAAAACCCTTTTAAAAAATATACTTTAAGGGAGAGAGAGTAAAAGGAGTGTTCGCGACCAAAACCGAATTTTATTTACATTATAATAGTTAAGATTGTTTATATGAATATGTATGTATGTGGATGTAGTATATGTTAAGTGAATGAGAATGTATGTATATTTGAATTTTGTTATAAAAATATTATAAATAAATATATAATATAAAAAAATGTAAAATAAAATAAAATCACAATAAAATGCAATTACACATAAAAGTCGTACAGACGTATGTGAATGTTTATATACAAAAATGTTTAATTAAAATTTGCAAAAAAATAAAATAAAACAAAACAACAATGTGTAATATAAAATAGTAGCTATGTATATCAAATGCATCTTGAAGAAAAACATAATAATACATTTATGTAAATAAAAAATTAAAATCGTATTCGTATGTCTATCTAAGAGATGTTCGGTATTAAATAAGTGCTACATTGTATATATTTATATATACATACATAAATAATCAAACAGAAAAAGAGAATATTTAAGTTCAACTAAATAGTTTTGTTAATTTGATTTTCTCTCACCGTATCTTAGTTTATATACAAAAAGAAATAAAAATTCTGTGTATTTAACTACAAGAACCAGAAAAGAACAAGTATGCAAAAAGTTTAATAGCTTTTGTAACCTTTCAATTTCACTTACGGGATAAAGATTTAAATAAATTAAATTTTATCATCCGATACTCAAATATATAGTGCAAATAATAACTGTCGGTAATATACAAAATAATCACTCATAACATAAATATATTTACATATCTATAGGTATGTAAGTATATTTATATGAATATGTCTATGTATATATAAATAGTATATATATGTTTGCATTAATTATTATCATATAAACAGAGAGCATGTTATGCTCTTAATAATCACTTAATTTTATAAATTTTGTTTAGTGCGCACTAAAAATAAAAAGAAAAACTCAAGCCTGTTTGCTAAATAACAAACAAAAAAACACATAAAAGGCATAAAAGAAAGAAATCAACAAATAATATAGTGTAAATATTATAAATCGAAGCAAAATAAGAAAAGAGTTTAAATTTAAGATTTATATATACAAAAATTAATTCTGCTATATACTGATTAATATTTAGTTTATAATATAATTTGTAAATCTATATATCTACGCATTAAACTTAAGATGAAATAAAAATTATTACTTCAGGTCTTTAGATATTTCTAAGTGTTGTTAAAGTTAGCAGGAAATAATAAAACAAAAAAAAAACTTAGTAAAAAATGAGTCAAAAAGTCATCTTTAGAAATAAAAACACTATGAGAGATAATTTTTTACCACTTGAATAAGTTTTTCATGTTAAAATTAAAAGAAAAAAATCCCTCAGTTAAAAAAACAAAATAAAAAATAGTAGTACCACAAAAAAAAACTTAAATGCCAAACTAGGATGTAAGAAAGATTTTTTAAAAAAATTCCTTACTTTGATTATATTTTTTATTAGTTATTATTAATCTTATTTAGATTTTATAATTTTTGCCTTATAAACGAATTCTTCCATATTTTAAAAATATAAACAAAAATATTTTTATTTTGAATTTTATTTTATTCAGTTGTTGTTTTATTTTTTGTTTTTTACCTTTTTTTATCGTTACCATTGACAAGATTATGTACCGAAAATGCATATACTTTTTACGACGAAACCCATAAATGGTCAATGGGATGGTCTAAGCGTACCAGGATATTTGTGGTATCATTCTCCAGGAACAAGTTAGATATTGTCCGTATTGAAATTAGTAGGAAATGGTTTATCTAAGAATACTATGAATCGTTCTAGATATTTTTCAACTATTAGTTATAAATAGGGAAATTGGAAAATAAACTACATGTTTACATGTCCATCAGGTTGGAAAAAAATAACTAGCAGAAAACCATGCCTTTTGATTAAAATTTTACTTTGAATGAAAATAACTGAATTATTACACGACTCATCCCACTCTTTGCTCAAGCCCGGTAAGAAAATCCAAATTAACAACGTACTTTTTGCTTCAATTGCTCTAATTTTATTTTTTAATTATCAATATATTTTGCCTTTTTTGGATTTCTTTAAGAAAGGCTCAGTTTAATCTTCTTTCATATTAAATCATTTTTCAATATTATGGGGCTATAAGAACCATTACAAATTATCCAATCATTCATTCAAGAAAAACCCGAAAACGAAATGGTATCGCTTTATCGAGTTCAATTTTAATTATTAGTTGTTTTATAATTTATTAACTATTTTTTGAGAAATTGCCAAAAAAAACAGCTGCTGATATTTCCTTTTATTTTATTATATGGTTTATTTCAGTTTCTTCTAAGGTATATTGACAAAATACTCACAAAAAGTGAAAAGAAAACATCCGTTGTCGTAATGCTGCTATATACATATCTTACATACATATTTATTTTGTTATTTCTTCAATTAAAAAAATTAACAATTGTTTACTGTCAATATAAACCAAATGTTCATAAGCAAAATATTAAACAAAACAAAAAACAGCAGATCTCGTTTCGAAATACAGAATTAAAGATTAAATTAAAATAAAACAAACATAAGAATTAAAATATAATTAAATTGATAATTATTAACAGGTTCGCACATATTGTCAATATGGATCGTTTAATACGAGTATATAAATACATTCATATATATTTATGTATTAATATGTTTTCTTTTTAAAGCTAAAGCAAGAAAAATCAACAGATATATACGTAAATACACAAAACAAAAAATAAGTAAACAAATAATTATTAAATACATATTAAAGAAAAAATAAAACTGAATTTATTACGACTAACCTAAAAAACAAAAACAAAAAAGAAAAACCAACATTAAGAAGAACCATATGATGAACTGATCATTGATTTATAATTTGTTATACGAATACCGGTGAGTTTAAGTTTACCTTTGTTGTAAAAATAATAAAATAATACAAACAAATTTAAAAAATATTATATAATAAAAGAAAAACTAGTGGTTAAATATTAAAAATGAAGAATATATATTTTATATATATGTCTGTGTATGTTCATACGTATGTACATGTACATAATGGTACTTATATATATATGTATATATATGCATACATATAGTTCAATATATAAATTATAAATATATACACGAAAAAAAAATGAAATAAAATGATATGAGCAAAAAATGTAAAATATGTTTATTATTTCATGTGTACAATAATGTTAAAGAAGGAGACTGGTTAGGTTAGGTTAGGTTAGTTAGTGGCAGTCCAAGATGGAAACGGACACACTTAGGCCAGTTTAATGGCCCGTTGTGATACCACATGAATCTTTAGGCTTCCTCCTAAGCTCAATGGAACCAGTTTGAGTCCCTTAGGGGCCGGTTATAGCTATCAGTAAAATCCATCAGTAAAGTTTTACTTTTTAGTTTTTGAACATGTTACAGATTTATTTCTAGCAAAAGATTGATGCAATAAGATGAATCCTATATTCAAGTATTTTTTTCAAAAAGAAACAGTGCATTTAAGTTTTATTTAATTTATAAATCCATTTTAGATTTTTTAATGATGAAATTTCATTTTACTGAACAGCTGACTGCCAAAAGCCAAAAAAAATCCATTTCGTTTTGCTGATGGTGTTCCAATTTTGTACTGTTCCGATCACATCATTAAAAATTTTACTGATGAAAGCACCAGTAAAAAAATTGTCTGAGTCGCGAAGCTTCAAAATGACATTTAATTTAATGACGTAAATTTACTGATTGCTATAAACGCTCATCAGTAAAACATTTCAAATTCCTCCTGTTTCAAATTTTACTGATGGATTTTACTGATAGCTATAACTGGCCCCTTACGAAACGTGAGAGACTGATTATGCTGATGTGATTTAGATCGTTTAGATTGTTAAAGAAGAATTCTCCAGGTAATTCTTGCGTTTTCGAGCCAGAGCAGGGTATGTACAGAGAAAATGAAGAGTAGTTTCCTCCTCTTCCTCGTCCATACAGCTTCTGCAGAAGTCATTTGAGAATACGCCTAGCGTGCTTTTCTTTTAGAAAGTACCCGGTTATGACACCTATTATCGAGCTTATATGCGATCTGCTTAGAGATAGCAAGCACCTTGAACGTTTTAAATCCAGTGTTGGCCAGATGTTCTTTGTGACTTGACACGTGGTGATGTTGTTCCACCTGGTGCCTGCCCTCCTCACAGCGTCTTGCATTAGCAACAATTTACAAGTAGCGATTGGTATACCAGTACATGCCAAACGTGGTAGGATTGGCTGCACTGTACCGTTCCTGGCGAGTTCATCTGCCTTACAGTTACCTGGAATGTCTCTATGGCCCGGCACCCAGCAAAGGTGAATATTAAACTGTTGTGCCATCTCCATTAGAGATTATCGACAGTTATAAACTGTTATAGAGTTTGTAGAGACAGAGTCCAGAGATTTGATAGCGGCGGCCTGACTATCTGAGAAAATACGGATATCAGATGTTGATATCACGTTTTCTTTAAGCCAGGACAAGACTTCTTTTATCGCCAAAAGTTCCGCCTGGAACACGCTGCGATGATTGGGAAGGCGGAATGAGAGACTTAATTTCAGTCGTTCAGAGTACACACCTCCACCAACCCCTTCTTTTGTTTTTGACCCATCTGTATAGAAATGGATTGACTCATCTTCCAGGGATGTCCTATCCTCCCAAAAAGATCTGGGCGGTATAGAAATCTGGAAATTTCTGTCGAATTGCAGTTGGGAGATGGTGTAGTCTGTGTGCTTTGGAATTGATTCTAAATACCTTAGAATAACGGAGTGGCCAATGTTGTTGTCAGCGTTACCACTTTACTTTAATTGAAGTAGATTTACTTCTTTTTTTCAAAAAATTTCCAAATCTACTTCCTACTTCTCACCATCGCCAAAACATTAAAATCTACTTTATTTTTAAAGTCTCTTTTTCACCCTACTTCAATTTTAACTAAAAAAGGCAAAATCTGCTTCTTTTTTTCTCAAAATTTTAATATGTAATAAGAAAAGATTTAACTTTAGACACAATACTAATACAAAAAAAGGGTAAAATAAAAACACAAAGGGGCATATTCATAGATGTTTGCTAAACTCTTGCTAAGTTGTTACTAAGGAAGTCCAGAGTTTAGGCTATTTATAAATAAATTTAAACCTAAGTTTAGGGCTAAACCTGTGGTTAACTATAAACATAGGAAATGCTGTGTTTAAGTAGTTATTATCACAGCCAAATGTCATATTTGATTTTTGTTTGTGAATTTAAAAGCTGAAAAAGTAAATGATATCAAATAAATTTTACGTAAACTTGCTGTCCAGAAAAATGTAGATTGATACCGCAATTGAAGAAGATATTAATATCTTAGAGGAGTTTGAGTTCTTTGGTGATCTGCAAAATTTGGTACCAAGAAAAAGAAAAATATACAAAACCACGGTTCAATCCATTTGAATTAAGCTACAAGGATTTCTACGAAAGATAACGTTTGGATAAAGAAACAGTCACATTAATTTCAAATTTATAAATCTAAAATATTACAGAACGTTGTTTTTTTTTTGATTTTTTATTAAATAGTTTTGTTTTGCTTACTTTATAAGACAACCAATTCGAGGAATGAAAGCACAAAAAATGAAAGTTTGAAAATATAACAGTATTTCTTTGCTTTAACCTGTCATTTGAAGTATAATTGTAGTAGATACAACTTTAAACTGGGGTTTTACTAAACGCAACAGAAAAATTGACTATGAATAAGAGCTGTGTTTATTCAATCAACAAGCCTTAAACTATAGATCAAGAAATCACGACTTTAGTAATTCTTTATGAATACGCCCCATAGAATCTTACTGAAATGTTTAAATGGTAGACATGTGCATTCAAGAGGACACAAGCATCTCAAAACCCACCTCTTTCTATCAACTCCTACCGCGGATCAGGTTTTGCGCACAAGTTGAAAGTGACCTCACTCAACTTGGAGCGCTAAACTTGAGACATCTAGCTAGGGGCTGAGCTGGATGGAGAAGTTTATTGTAGCGCCACCTTAAGTAAGTAAGTAAGAATCTTACTGAACTCATGTGTACAGAAGTCTTATGAAAAGTTCCCTTGAGTGTGTAAATTTGCAGTGGGATTCCTCCTTCATCTTATTATATTCTATATTCCTTTGCGGTACTGTCGAAATCGTTATGCTCTGCAAGGGTTTTAAGAGACAAGACAATTTTTCAAAAAAAAACAAATATTTGACCCACTGAAAAATAATTTCGGCCTATTTTAAAGGTACCTATAAGTTTGGCAACTTGTTGTTTGTTAATAAAAGCTTTTCAAAAATTAAACATTTTGTATTTATTTTTTTGTATATTAATAGTAAAATAATTTAAGTTCTTTTGTATGTCAAAAAATAATAACTTGTGTAGGAAGTGAACATGAAATATGAGATAACAGTTTTTGTTTAACAAAATCAAGTATTAATATTTAAATACCTTCCGTTGTTTGTTTTTGTATAATGTATAAAAACATATGAAATGTTATATGTTTTGAAATAAGATTTAATTTTTCGTTATTAATTTTTTTAAACATTTAAATAATTTTTAACTGTATTAATTAACTGTCCCTTTACAATAAAAGATTAAATTAACTGAACATGAATTTTGAAATCATTTTTCCTCTAAGTTTTTTTTTGTAAAATTAAAACAAGAATTGTTGAACTTAATTTAATAAATGTTGCTTAACAACCTAATGAAATGTATACGAAGTCTGAAAGAATTCAAGTTTTTTGTTTTGAATGTTGTTCAATATATATACATGTGTACATATAGGTAAATATGAAAAAAGTAATTTTTTTAAAATCTACTTCTATTTTTCTCAATTCTTCACTTTTTTCCACAAATCTACTTCGACTTATTTTTGAGAAGTGGTAACGCTGGTTGTTGTTAGTCCACTGCGACGAAGCTTTGAGGCGAATAGCAGAGCTTGCAGCTATTTGTTTGCTAAAAATGTCAAGAGGTGTTACGTAGAGTAAGGTGTCCAGTTCCAGTGCCGCAGATGGGGTCGTGCGAAGCGATCCGCTTATACATAGGCAAGCTGAACGTTGGACTTTATTTAATTCATCCCGGTGTAATGTTTGAATTATTTGGCACTACTTTTATACCAAAAAGAAAAGATCAAATATTCTCATTAAAATACCAAAGTTAGTTGAATAAAGATAATCAAATCGATTAGACGCGTTTTACATCGGCATCCTCTTATAACAAACAACATTATTGTTGCATTATGCGGGTGAAGATGTTTTCGAGATTTTCCATAATTTGCCAGAGCGGACCATAACAACAAAGGAAACCTTCGATGAAAATGGCGTGAGGAAAACAGTCGAGATGGACTGCTTCGAGATAGCGAAACAAAATGTATGGAATCATTTCTCGCTCAAAACAAACATTGAATTCGAAGTATTTTCTTTTCGGCAGGCAAAACAGACTCCCAACGAAACAGTTGTACAGTTCTATGCACGTCTTTTGAAATTGAGTTCCAATTGCGAATTCTCAGACAGAGAAAAAAAATCAAGTCTCAAATCATATGCACAACAACTTCGCATAGATTGAGAGATTTTGCCTTCCAAACAAAGCCAACACTTCAAAAGTTGTTAGAAGAGGCAAAAACGATTGAAATGTCTAAGGAACACTCAATTAAAATAGAAGCGCAACAGCAACATATAACAGAACAATGCAATCATGTTGCGAGAGCGAGACAACGTCATAACACAAAGCACACCAACACAAACAACAAAGGCGCGCAGACACAAAAATATTCCAACAAGAATCCTAACTGTATGAACTGTGAAAACAACTGGTATTCTGGTGGGCTTCAACAATGTCCCGCAAGAAATATTTTCTGCAATTTTTGCAAGAAGAAGGGACATTTTGCTAAAGTCGAATTCTTCAAATAATTTAAAAATAAACAACTTGAAACAAACAGAAAATGATGAAACACAAGATTCCATATTCAACATAAATGACGCTACTAATAACAATTTCCCAACCATAACAGTTTCCATCAACAAAACACCAACGAACTTCACAATTGATACAGGGTCAACAGCAACAGTAATAAGCAACAACATATTCAACAAACTAATATACAGGCCAACATTAACAAAACATCCAGGAAAAATAATTCCATATAACTCCACCACTTCATTGCCGATAATAGGAAAATTCACTGCTAGTCTTTTTTTTAAACAACATTCCATAGCCGAGACAGTTTACGTAATAGACAGCCAAGCAATATCCATACTTAGTTACAATGCATCAAAACAACTCAACATAATTCATAGTTCGTCAAAGAAGTATCACCAGTCGCACAACGTTTCCGTCGGATTCCATTTCATCTAAGACCATCAGTTGAAGACGAAATTAACCGCCTACTCAAAGCAGACATCAACGGGTCCAACACCTTGGGTATCATCAGTGGTAATTGTACCAAAACCCCACAACCCAACAGCTATTCAGATGTGGATTGACATGCGAGCAGCTAACAAAGCCATTCAACGTTTCAGAAAAATAACACCAACTTTTTTTTTGTTTTTTTTTTTTAAATTCATTTTTATTAATTCAATCTTAATCTTAATAATTAATCCTATCTTAAAGCTAGACAAAAATTCATAAAACTAGCCTAATTATCCATAGCTTACAACTAACTTACTGGTCCCATACGGACACTCTAAGTTAAACAATAATACTTAATGCTAATGCCTTTCGGCCCTAAGATCTATTTAACTTCAATTCTATTTTATTTATTTTTTTATTAATTAGAAAATTTCAAAAAAACTAATATCAATATCCTTTTTTTGTTTTTACTTAAAAACTACTTAAAATAAGGTCCATAATATAAAACTTAAAGCTAACTAAAACTACCTATTCTACCTATAAACTACTTAAAACTAGAACAACCACAGCAGCAAATTTAACTATCTAACGTTTTTTGTTTTATATATATTGTTGTCTTTTTTTTTTTTATTCCATGCTTTTTTTTTTTAATTTTTTCGTATTTTTTTGTATTTTCCTTTTTTGTATTTTTTTTTTTGTGCCACCATGCCTATTCTACTTAAAACTAAACCCTAAAACTATAAAACAAGTATGTAAGCCGGCCAAGGCTTTAAACCCCATCCCGACTACCCACTATCAAGTGCCGATTGAAGCCACCAAAACTGGTTCTCCTGCTTCACCCTATCAGTTCGGTCCCGTTCGGACACAGCCCTACTGAACCGAAGGAGCTCTGCTCCGCCTTGTGCAACGACGCGACATCCCGATTGTACAGGAGTCGCCTATCCACGGTTCGTCGTCTGACGTGGTAGATTAGCGGAACTGCCAATCTATCCTGTATCAGACCGCATCTATCTAAAAAGAGGAATGCCTCTGGTGGAATGAAGCCGCTCAAGCGTGCACTTTCTAAATACTCGTCGTTCGGATAGAACGCCCCGAAAATTAAATTGTTGGTCGAAGACAGCTCTTGCAATGTGACCTCGAACGAGTTTTATCACGAAATTGTCAATTCTGTTGATTCGAGCCCCGTTGTATAGGACCTCGTTGGAATAGTAGTGCACGTAAGAAGATTCGGCTGTTCGATATAAGCCGGTACTGCGTCTTAAACACTGCCGCTCGAACACCCGAAACTTCTCCATCTGGGAAGGGACAACGTTGAACCACACAGGACAACCATAAACGATCATCGGTCGTATGAGGGCCATGTAGCAAATTACCTTCACTCTGGGGTCAAGCCGACTGCTAAAAAACAGCCGTTTCGTCGGAGCGAAGGCTCCTCTGGCCCTGGTCAGAGCAGCATTTATATGTCTGTCGAAATATAAATACTGATCTAACCAGATACCGAGGTACTTCACTACACTTTTGCTCGCTAATGGCTGCCCGTGAAGATCAACGATGACCATCTTGCGCCAATTCTTGCACGTATCCCTCGTGGCCCTAGCCAACGGAGTCCGGAACAGAATTGTCTCCGACTTCTGGACATTTATTTTCAGTTTCCAGTCGTCGTAATATCGCTGAATCTTGTCGAAATCACGCTGCAGGAAAATTCTAATAACCTCAACCTTTCGGGCCGTTCTGTACGCAATTAGATCGTCGGCGTACGCAATTGCCTTTGTAAGACTACCTATCAGATCGCTGATGTAAATGCTGAAGAGAATCGGCGAATTCACCGCTCCCTGTTGAAGACCATTTTTAATTAAGAATGTTGTGGTAGAAGTTACATTGCCACTTTTGACAACAAACTTTCTACCGTTAAGCATATCATAAAGTATATACAACAATGGCTTGCTTATGCCAAGCCTGCTCAGTTTTAGGTAAAGACCCTCTAACCATACGGTGTCAAAGGCCTTTTCCAAATCAACCAGAACAGCACCTGTGCATTGTTGTTTTGTTTTATTCCATTGGATATCAGAAACGAGTTAAAACGCAGCATGAATTGTGTCATGACCCGCCTTGAACCCGAACTGTTTATCCGGAATTATTTTGTTGCCCGCAGCCCACTTAGTCAGAGCCCTATTAATGATTTTTTCGAAAACTTTGCTGATGCTCGGAAGAAGACTTATCGACCGAAGATTTGACGGGTTGGAGTTGTCCTTTCCCTTTTTCGGGAGAGGATGAACCACAGCGGTCTTCCAATGCACTGGATAATATGCATTATTCAGTGCATTATTGAAGAGTGTGGTGTAAATGTCAATTGCCTCCATTGGTAAATGTCTTAGTACAACGTTGGATATATCATCGACACCTGCTGACTTTTTATTTTTTTTTATTTTATTTTTATTTTTATTTATTTTATTTTATTGAATTGAAGATGAGCTGAAGCTCAACCTTCGTCACTAACAAGGGACTTGGTCCCGTTTGCTCGGCGATTATGGCATTTGCCAAGGAATTGTCATCGAACCGCATGAAACCGCGGTTCTCAGATCGCCATTGTGTCATATCATTTCGAAGGTAAAAGTGATTAAGTAGGGCTCTGTTTTCCAGGTCGTGGTTGGGGCAAATGCTAACATTCAACTTGTACACTTGCTGGAAAGCAGCTCCCACCGCCTCCACTTTTTCCTTCGGATCTTCAATTATATAAAAGTCATCGTCAAAGATGGCTTCTTCGGGATCTATTTGCGCTGTCATGAGTACGTCTCTGTTCTCTTCAGTTCTTTGGAGTTTCAGACACGGGAGGTCATTACCGTTTTTTTTCCTGAATATTTTGTTGATTTTGGGGAACATACTAGGGTCACTGGAATTAACTGACCGGATCTTGCGGTCCCAGTAGTTGTTAATTGATAACCTGTAGTTCTCCTTAATCAACAGATTGACATTTTTTATTGACGACTTCAGTGTCCTAATCTCCAAGTCGTGTGGGTGTGTAAGTCGTCTGTACAAGTTTTTGAGTCTTGTCAGTAAGCCACTCTTGTGCTTACGTAGTGCGTCAATAGTCGCGTTTCTGTAAGCGTCCATTTGGTCCCGTTCTTTGTACTTTGGTATTGTCCGTTCCATCGTTCATTTTATTGTTTCGTCCATCTGTTGTAAATGTTTGTCAATTTCTGTATTTGTTAGGTTTCTGTTGTTTGGTGGGGCTATGTCACTCGAACGAAGTTCTCTCGCTAAGGCGTTGGTGAAATGAGGCCAACGCATCTTACTGTAATTGTAAGAGTGCGTTGCAACGTATTCCTCCAACTCCACGCGTTCGTTCGGAATCTGCATTACAGCAGCCAGTCCGCAGTGATCACTGTCGTACTCGACTGTCTGTAAGCAGTTTCGAGGGTGATTACCCACTTTGTCTGTAATTGTCAGTCTTGTGTCGTACAGCAAAAGATCCAGAAAGGAGCCGCTTCTTGGATACGATGGCTTTTCAGTAGCCAGCAGGTCGACGCCATATTCAACGCTGTAAAGATTCATCAAATTAAAAAGATGGTTACCTCTGGGATTACTATGTTGATTTCCCCAATCTTCATGTTTTGCGTTCAAATCACCGGCCAAGATGAAATAGTTTTCTTCCAAGCTCAGTTTCAGTTCCCTACAAAAGAATCTCGAGTTCTGAAGCAAAGTAAGTAACCTGCGGAGCTCCAGCCGCATAAACCGCAATCATATACATCCGCTTCCCTTGAATGAGAGAGAGGCATACAACGCAAACTTCTAGCATCTGAGCTTTCGCAATTCATTGTTGTATATGACTTTATAACTAATGCCTTTTCGTATAAAGAGAGCGACACCGCCCCCTTGAGTGGAGTCTGGCCGGTCTCTTCTTACAATATTGTAATTTTTATGAGTCAATTTGTGTTTGTGGTTTAGCTTAGTTTCGCTAGCCATAAACACATCGGGACTGTAGTCTTTCAACAATTGGAACATATTGGCTCTTCGTTCAATCCTAATCAGTGAATTTACATTCACAGCTAGGACTTTTAGGCGCGTCTCCGGCAGCGCGCCCATTATGGTCTAAATTGCGCCAGGCCAGGCAACAAAGAGTAGAGATGATCTACCCTTTTGCCTTGCTCCTTTATCTGACTTTGCAGCCCTGTTAGTTGACCTTGAATGCTCAACAACAAGGCTACAATGTCAGGCTGCACCTCTGGTGCCTTAGGCACAGGGGCCTTTGGGGCAACCGTTGGTGGAGCCTGTCTCGTATTCCCATTCCCTGACACCATTTGGGCGTAGGAAAATTTGGGATCCACGAATTTTTGTGTTGGAGCCTGTCGAACTGTTCGACTTCCTTCGGCTTTTTGACTGGCCTGTTTTTGTTTCATTTGCTGCACCTTAGGGCAACCCCTTTAGTTAGCCGGGTGCCCTTGGTTTCCACAAAGGACACACTTGAGCTGGGTCAAATCCTCAACCCGCTCATTCCCCAGCTTGCATTCTCCCTCGTTGTGGGTTTCGGAGCACCTGACGCAGCGCAACTGCATATTGCAGTTGGCTCCGGCATGGCCGAACCTCTGGCACTTCGTACATTGTAACATGTCGTCGTGCCTTTTTAATGTCTCCCAGTGTATGGCTTGATAGTCGAGGCATTTGATTTCCCTCAGACTCTCAAGACACTTTGGGGCGATAATGTTACGAGGAACATTGGCAGCCTATAACCCCCTCGCCTGGACTTCACCGTAGTGAAAGGCTTGACGCCGATAAAATCGAGATCATCATTGGCATTTTCACGGAGCTCAGCTAAGAGCGCCTCCGGTTCCGTGCAGGAACTTATGCCCTTCAGAAGGACCCTCTTAAATTTTTCGCTTTTAGGCGTGTAGCTGAAGAACTCAGCTGTGGCCTTTTTAAGTAACCCTTTTACTAACTTGTAATCGGCCAGTGAGAAACACTGGACCGAATAATTCTTTTCTTTTTCGTTCAAAATTTTTATTAGAAATTTGCCCTTAGTGGCCGACTTACATACCTGTTTTATGTCGTCCAGGTCAACTCTGTGTGTCCTTATTGGTGGTATTTTTTCCCTTTTTGTCTGTGGTTGTTTCTGGTGTTGCTGTTGCTGTTGCTGCTGTTCCTGCTGCCTTGGTTGTTGCTGTTGTTTAGCATTAGCCGAAGTCGATGGGCCCTCAGACATTGGGCCTGTCACTACTGATGGCGTCTTTTTATTTTTCTCCGCTCCTGCGTTTTTGGAAGCGGGCTTGGATTGTGGTTGTTTTTGCTGCTGTGGTTGTTGTTGCTGTTGTTTTTGCTGCTGCTGTTTTTGCTGCTGTTGTTTTTGTTGCTGTTGCCGTTGAGCTGCCTCTTGTTGGCGGCGCGCCTCTTGCTTCAGCTTTAGTTGGCTGAGGAGCGGCTCAATTTCCTCCTTGAGTTTTTTAAGGCTTTCTTCGTGTTGGCTGATTTCGGCCTGTTTGTTTTGGAGGGCCTTCTTCAGCTTTGCCTCGGATTGGAGGTCCAACTCCACCTCCAACGCCTTTTCTTTTGACGGCTCTGGCTGCGATAGGATCTCATTTCTATTCTTCGGAGACCTATACTGCCCTTCTCCTCCATCAGAGATGTACTCGGGGGGTTCGGAGTCGTCACCCTCAGAGATTTCACTCTCTGATGACGTCACTTCCTTACTTTGTTTTGGCAGCTTTTTTTTTCAAAGCTGCCCGCTTAGATGGATTGGCTCTTTTAACCAGATTTGGTGTTTGTTGTTGCATCTTCCTCTTTGTCATCGATGTTTGCGGGTCCGATGCATGACCCGATGTTACGGTGACTCGCGGTACCGCTGCTGGCAGTAATTTCGCATCACCCGATATATCAGCAGAGGTATCTTTCGATACCCCTGGTTTCTTCTCCTTCTCCATTTTTTTTTCTTCCCAGTTAATAAAATCGACTATTTCCCTGTTATGAAAAAAAGCGATGATATTTTTTGTCGACTCCGCCTGGGACTCGAACCCACGACCCTTGGAGCTATCTGCAGACGCCACTTTTTTTTCCAATTCATTTTTATTAATTCAATCTTAAATCTATCTTAAAGCTAGACAAAAATTCATAAAACTAGCCCAATTAACCATAACTTACAACTAACTTACTGGTCCCATACGGACACTCTAAGTTAAACAATAATACTGCTAATGCCTTTCGGCCCTAAGATCTATTTAACTTCAATTTATTTTTGTATTCATTAGAAAATTGCACTTATTTAACTTGAAAATAAACGATAATAATGCTTCTTCACACGATGGAAGTCAAAGAGCGACTGACTGCAGACGCCACCTCCACTGGGCTACCGATGAGTTATATCAAACTGTGGCAACTTGCCAACTTTATATTTACTAACACACTTGGACTTGTTTTACTTGAAAATAAAATAAAAATAGCACTTCTTCACTGGTTGGAAGTCAAAGAACGACTGTAGGCGCGTTATTTCTTACCCCGAACGTTTCACATCAAACTTCATTGAGCGTGGTCATCGGAAAACTGCTGTTTGTAATTTGTACGTATGTACATTAGATTGGCTACAAAAGGAAGCACAAAAGACATCTTTCAAGAATTAAAATCCAACTATTTAAAAATTTGGAGAATAATAATTACACTTATTGTTGAGCTGGCTTTTGAAATTTCTCTTTTTCTAAGAACTATTTATGTAGGTACATTAAATTGGTCGGAGTTCTTACCTTTTGTAGCAACTAAGCCCTTTCACTTTCCTGTTCTTTGGTTTTATCATAGAGGAAATATATTATTTAGAGTCCCGACCGGTACCCGTCCTACCTGAAACACCCTCAAATTTTATTCGAGGTGAACTCTCTCAAATTCCGTATCGGTGAATACATGTGAGTGGTGGAAAAAAGGCAAAATGTCAGATTGAATTCTTGTCAAAAATGACAGTTCCACAATTTCGATTTCAAAAATAAAACATTCAATTTGAGATTCTACAAGTAAGTTTTTGTAAATTATTTTGATTTGTCTAAACATTTAACAGAATTTATTTCTTTTCAGATCAAAAACCTTAACGATTAAGAGCTACAAGTGCATTTAATTGATAAAACGATAGACCAGGAACCAGAAGAAAACAATGAGATTTACTCTTCTCGGAGCTCAAGAAGGAACGTTTAAAAAAAAAAGAATCTCGTAAACAAAAGAATATTTATGTTGCTTTGTTTCAGCTATGGATTGCTCCAATAATATACTTTACTACCAACTCAAGAAGATGTACATAAGAATAAAAATCGACTTTATTAGCATCTCCTTAGTGTTTTCATTTCGGGTGCTGCCGATTACAAACCATGATACAGAAAGCAATTTCTCTCAAGAAATTTGGAAGGTTTGCTTAAAACAAGGGCGCTAGTCCCCGGGTGAATTTATTTTATATTAAATTTCTCTTAATATCAATGTTTTTAACCACAGACCTTCGCCTTTATTTGTAAATAGTTATTCGAAGCCTGTTGAAGTAAAGTATGTATTTCTACACTCAATTGCTGCTGTATCATGATCGTTGAGATCTGTCTCAGCGGCTATGGTGGGCGCAGGCGTTGACGATAGAGGTGTCAACGTCTCTGCCAATAGTAAGATTCATGGAATGCAACAACACCACCAGAATCACGAATTCAATTCTGAATTAGCGAACATCCTCATCTACGAATTACCAGCGGGAGTTTTATAATTATAAACCAATCAACTTGCTACAATTTAATTGTGCGTCCATTGACGAGAAGGCTTATGATGGCAAGACTACTTCAAAGTAATAAGATCCTTAATTATTGTTTGGAAAAAAATGTACCCTTAAAGAAATCAAGAAATACAAACTTTAGCCATCCTTGGTACACGAAAGAATTGCGTTTACTGCGTAACAAAAGAAATAAGGCATGGAAAACTTATCTCAAAACTCTGTCTCCAATCAACTTCTCTTTTTATGTTGAACTCTTTAACCAATTTAAGTCTCTTTCTAATTTTTTTTATGCTTGTTATGTTACTGATATGGGCACCTCTTTGAAAGAGAATCCTAAAAAATTTTGGAATTTTGTAAACTTAAAGAAAAAATCAGATGGCTTTCCAGTTAACTTCACTTACAAGAACCTTTCGTTAGATAAAACTGTTGATATCTGTAACGCTTTCGCGACAAATTTCCGTGAGTCATTTGTTAATAGCCCTCAAAAAGTTGATGAAGTATATTTTCATAATCTTCACTCCTTTTCACAAACTAGCTGTAGTCACATCCCTGTGCTACAGAGTACGGTCCTTGATCTTTTATCCGCGTTGAATGATGACTGCTCAGCCGGCCCCGATGGTATTCCCCCGATAGTATTAAAAAAGTGTAGTAATGCTTTAGTTGAACCCCTTACGTTCTTATTTAAACTTTCTCTAAAAACAGGCAAATTTCCCAATATATGGAAGAAGTCATTTCTAACACCAATTTTCAAGAAAGGTAACAAGGCGGATATAACCAACTACAGGCCCATTGCAAAACTGTCTTGCATTCCTAAAGTGTTTGAACAAGTTGTATGTGAAAGTGTAGCATTTTTTAGTAAGAATCTCATTTGCGAACAGCAACATGGTTTTGTGAAAAAAAGATCAACCGTTACTAATCTCCTCACATTCTCAAACATATGTTCAAACGCTTTAGAACAAGGCTATGAAGTTGACTGTATATACACTGACTTTTCCAAAGCTTTTGACCAACTTAGCCACGGAATTATTTTATTTAAACTTAAAGCTCTTGGTTTTCCACCATTTTTCTTAGCTTGGATCAAATCATACCTTGAAAACAGATCCTATGAGGTAAAATTTAGAAATTGTCTTTCTGAACCTTTTGTTGCTCAATCAGGTGTTCCCCAGGGAAGCCATCTTGGCCCTTTTCTGTTTATCCTGTCTATTAACGATGTATCGTCATGTCTACGCTCAAGTGAAGTACTCATTTTTGCTGACGACATGAAGATTTTTAAAATAATAAAGTCCACCCATGATCGTATTCTTTTACAAGCCGACATTGATAGTTTCACATTTTGGTGTGGGAAAAATAGCCTTTCACTCAACCCTCTAAAATGCCAGACGATAACTTTTACTAAAAAACGAATCGGTAGTGTATTTGATTATTGTATATCACAGCAAAAACTCTGTCGCGTCTCCACATTTAAAGATTTAGGTGTTCATTTCTGTTCCAACTTAGAATTTACACATCACATTAATTTGATTGTTAATAAAGCAAGTTCTATGCTTGGTTTTATAAAACGCTGGGCAAAGGAGTTCAATGATCCCTATGTTACTCTTTCTTTGTATAATTGCCATGTTCGTCCTCATCTTGAATATGCTTCGCAGGTATGGACTCCGTATTACGAAATTCATACAAAACGTATCGAATCAATTCAACATAACTTCATTCGCTTTGCCCTAAAGGGTCTTCCTTGGGATGATCCTTATGATCTGCCTCCCTATGAACATCGTATTCTGCTTCTTCAAATGCAATCTCTTCATCAAAGGCGTGTTAATAATGACTTAGTATTTTTTCATCAACTCATTAATGGTGAAATTGATGCACCTTATTTGCTATCTTGTGTACATTTGAATTACCGAGGCGGAACTCGTCAGCTGCGTACATTTGATTTTATACATATTGACTTCCATAGAACAAACTATGGGAAGAATAAAGCTTTAAGTCGAATGAGCATTTTATATAACTTAAACTGTTCATCGATAGATTTAAATTTGAATAAGGTGGGATTAAAATCATTGTTTAGAACCAGTGCTCCACTATCGTAAAATTTCTTATTTTATTGTTTTGTTCTGTAATAGTTAAATGTTAATTATGTTTTGTATTTTGTGCGTGTGTTAGGCTATAATTGTATTATTTTTTTACTAACAACTAACACATGCACTTATGATGAACCTCTGATCGTAGTTTGACGCTTGCTATAAGCTTACTACTTTCTGAAATTCTGAAGTGAAAAAAAAAAAGTAAGCTTCACATAAACCACAAACTTCGAAAGCACTACCTAATTGATGTTTTTTTTCAGCAACAAAACGAAACGGTATTGCAACAAATCCTGAAGTGAAGATGATTATAGTCGACGACATGTTTTAAATCTCATCCGTTAAAAATCAAGGTTCGCGGCGCAGCTAGTTTTTAAATAAATTTGTAATTTTTTTTTCAAAATTGTATGTAATTTAGTATAATTTTGTTTTAAATTTAACGCTAATAATGTATTTTCACTTAAAAAACAAGAACTGGATGTTAAAATGTAATTTCTTAGTTTTGAGTAGGTACATAAATAAAAAAGATATTAAATGTACTTTTTTCAAAGAAAAATACTTCTTTCTGGTCAATTATTATAGTGGATTATACCTTTTTTATTTTTTGTTTCGTTTTTAGCAAATAATAATAAAAAAATAAATAAGCTGTTTTAAGTAGATTTAATTTTTTTTATTCAGACATATGTTTAATTTAACAAAATTAATAACTTAGTATTTTTAATCCTATTCCTATGTTTTGGTTCATCACGTGGTCATTAGTCAGAAACTCGTTCTTTTTTGAGAGGATTAAGATATCATGACTTCGAACCTCACCTTCAATATTTTCTATTACATCAGGTTTTTAAAACCGGTAAAGCATGACGTATCTCTTAACTTTAAATTGCAAGCTGATTTTGCAAAGTACATATCTTTGCATTTACCTCCAGTTCAAATCATTTTGCTATTTCACTTAGTTTTCGTAATTTCTTATTAGTTATGAAAGACTCTTGACTTTACCTGAAGTTTTGAAAAAAACTAGATTGTAATTCTTTTGTGGTTTTAAATACTTCGTTTAATTGTTGATGCTGATTACGAATCCCAACTCCGATTTTATTTTATTTAATTTTATATTTTTTATTTATTTTTGTATTTTTTTCAATATATTACAAGAACTTGATGCTATAATCTTAAGACTACAAATTCGTTATAGAAAATAGTAAAAAATTGTAAAGGAAGAAAATATTGAAGGAAGATATTAAAGATTTTGATAATCATCAAAAAAATTTTTTGAAAAAAAAAACTATTTCATGAAATTGATAGCTTCGAAAAGCCTTTTATGTATGTATATAATTGCTTTCGAATTACAAACAAAATAATATCTCAAGAGCCTAAATTGATAGAGTAATTCTGGATTCGGGTTTGAATTGAATTGAAGATGTTGACGGCATCGAAAGCAATAAATCATGAATGAAGAAAGGTATTTTAATTGAATTCCAGATACCTACAATTTAAATTAGAAAAAGCAAAAATTAAGATAGTTCTTATTTTATTATTTATAAACACATCCTCACCAACTACATCACAGAGTTCGCCAAATGTAAAAGGAAGATATTCAAATGTGAATTTCTGCAAAAAAGAACATAGTGAAACAGATCAATTGGCCAATCCTCGGTGGTAGGTACTGTCTTGAAAAACTGACTGTAGATTAAATTAACTATTGTTCACATCATGAGGAAGGACTTGCATACAATTGAATCTTTCGCCTATCCGTAGCTGGCTGAAAGAAGCGCTTTGCATTGCAGAGATGGTGACACATGACGTGAATGTGCTACTGCTATCAAACGCTGCAATTGATTCAACTTGTATTTGTTCAAGTTGGCTTGGCTATGAATGACCACCAAGTAAAGAGATTCCTCAACTAAATAGCAACTCTCGACTTGTACATCCATATCGACAGATGAAGCATGTCAGATAGGTTTCATAGCGAAGCTTTTCAGTCTTCTGCGACATCGATCCCTTCGCTGTAATCGGCCCTTCTCATTCCTACAGGTTTAAAAATGAGGATATAAGCCATCAGATTTGATTGCCAGGAACAAAGACTTGTTGAGAAGTGTAATTTTTACTAAAAAACAAAACAAAACAATATTCATATAATTTGTGTTTAAAATTAATGTGAAGAACACATTTACCTTGAATTTGTACCTCTTCGCTCCAGAATAAACATGTCGGCTTTGCTGGCTTCCTACTCGGGGGATTCCACTTTTCTTGTTGCAACATTATCCTTGGTTTCTTTTTTATCTGAGGATTAAAATAAATTCATTAAATTCATTATATATTTTTATTTCAATAAATTAATATTTTTGTTTTACCTTCATTTGCATTATTGATAATGAATTTTGTTTTGTTTACATTTTCGCAGAATTGTCAAAATACTCACCTCGCTGTTAATCTGTCAAAACTGGACTTAACTCAAATTGGGCCACGTTCGCATTGCAGTTCTAGGGTGCGCCTATACTTTCAGCACGATTTTTCTGTTTTTAGACAAATTTTTCATAAAAACCATAGAATTTGTGTGCCAAAAGCAGTCCAATATTATTTTTAGCACAGTTTTCACTAAAAAGAAGTTGCAAAATTCATTTTTCTTAAAATATTGCATTAATTTTTCAATTTTTGAATTCAACGGATCTCTTTTTTGAACGGCTGAGTTCACCTCACATTGTTTTCCCCCTAATTGTGCACACTTCACCAAAAGCCCATAACAACTGCATAGAATCTGGATTTTCCCATAAGAAATGCACGGGAGAACTACTACATGCTTATGTTAATGGGCAAAATTCTCTCAATTCAGTTTGTAGGCAAAAAGAGAGCAAACCCATTAAGTCGGGACTCTAGATAATATATTTCCTCTATGGAAATCTGGATGAATATTTGACTGTGTTTCCCTTTGATTAGAAATGAAAATTATATACTGACTAGAGGCCCGGTACGTGCTTCGCTACGTATAAGGCATAGTAATGAAAAAATTATTATAATGTTCATTGATTCAAACAAAAAAAAAATTTTAAATTGCTAGCTATTTAAAAGTCCAAATGACCCAAATGATATATTGTTTATATTATATTTATCAGCAAAGAGTAAAAAATAAAAAATAAAAAGAATTGGGTACTCTTACTATGGTGGGTCTATATGGGTTAGTCTAAAACAGTTGGATAAACAATATTTTTTGTTTTTCCATTTTGAGCATGAATAAATAAACAGGGGTATCGACTCTGGAACAGGCAACATAAAGTTGGCCATGTGAAAACATGATTCCTCCAAATTGACACCACAAACTTGAAGTGTTTGCCCTTGGGCCTTATTTATGGACATCGCAATGATAAACGCACAGGATAATCTTTTGAATTCAAATGGCATATCAGTTGGAAGCATAGGGATACGCACACTTCTCCTTTTGATTTACCAGTTAAGATTGTAGTTCAATCAAATTTGGAAATAACTTTTTCACTGCCAATCTGGTGCCATTGCACAGTTTTGGTGGATTAATATTTCGCAATAATATAATCAAAGAACCAATTTTCAGATTCAGGCAATGCGGTGGTATACCAGCCGGTTCCAATGAATTTAAAAATTCAATTGGATAATTCATTGCCTCATCTTGATTCATAACACTGTCAATTGATTTATATGTCGTGACTACACCTGGCAGTTTCGCTTGAATTTGAAAATTAATGGCATTGATATGAATGTTCTTCGGTGCTAAAATGGCGCGTTCTCTCAACCAATCATGATTTCTGTAATTCTGAAGAATATTCGGAAAAACACATTCAATCAACTCATCTATAGATTACGCAATTGTACAAAAATTGTTCGGTAAAGTGATCAATCCGTTGGTATTGTCGATTGGTATTTTGCCATCACCAATTTCTAACAATTGTTTTGAAAACTCATGGGCAGTTGCATCATTATGTAGGTGAATACGCATATTAATGTTCAGTGTCAATTTTCGTACATATTTCCAAAGAACTGATGCCTTCAAACAGGCGTTTATTTCATCAGCAGGAGTTGATCGAGAAATGACAGGCAATGTTTGACGAAAGTCCCCTGACAGCAATATCAGAGCACCACCAAAAAGCTGTTGATTACCGGGTAAATCTTGCATTGTTGGATTAAATGCTTCTATTGATTTCTTATTCGCCATTGTGCACTCATTGTTTCAATCACCTGTACATTCAAAGGCAATTTTAATGCAGAGTGTGCGGTCCGACCACCTTCTAATAATGTAGCAGCAATTCCCGAAGATGCAAGTGCCAATGCAATTTTCTGTTCCGATCGAATAGACGCTAAAATCAATTATACAACGAAAGTTTTGCCTGTACCACCAGGTGCATCCAAGAAATATAATCCACCTGCATTATTGGAAACGGCTGGCATGATTGTGTCATATATGTACATGTTTTTGTTGAATATTCAATTTGGTGCTATTACAATTTTATGATTATTAGATGGCATACGATCAAGAGCAATTTTGAACAATTGAACTAATGCGTTATGCTGATGGAAAAACCTTTGTAGCTCACGAATAATTTCTCGTCTTGTATTTGAAACTATTGCACAACGTTGATCAAATTCACGATTTTCTTCACCAATAAAATAAATTTGCAAAAATTGATGATCAGCGTCGGGTTATGGCAATAACCAACCAGCTTGATTTTTTGTAATTGTAATTGTAATTTATTTATTAGTTTAAAAAACTCTTAATTCTAATTTACAATTCAGTCTTTAAATTAAGTTATTATAAAGAAGATAGGTAATTTTTGATTTAAATACATTCAATATAGATATTATTTTCACATTACTAGGAAGCACATTGAAAAGTTGAAGACCTTTATATAGTAGGTTGTTTTGGGTCTGAGCTCTTCTGTACAGCGGAAGTCGGAAGTCACCAAGATTTCTCAACAAGTAAGTATCTACTGTTGGTTATGTACTCCACATTTCTCTGTTAATATACTGGATATATATTATGTTTGATTTTAAAAATCATGATAAGCGTATTGAATTTAAGACGCTGATCAACATTTAACCATTTCAGAGATAGCAACATTTGATTAATTGGCGTCATTCTATCACATTTTAAAATTACTCTCATTGCTTTATTTTGCAAAATTTGAAGTTTATTTTGATTTCCAACACTACTCATATATATTATCGATGAACAGTAATTGAAATGAGGAAATACAATAGTATTGTAAACTGTCAAAGCACAATTTTGAGAAATATTTTTTCTTATTCTGGTCAAGAAACCTATTTTTTTTGAAATTTTGTTACAAAGTTTATTTAAATGAAAATCAAATTTAAGTTTACTGTCAATGAACACTCCTAAATATTTGACTGTGCTTACTCTTTCAATTGTTTCACCATTTAAGGAAAGGCCCTGAATCTGTAACATGTATGCAATTTTAGGTAGATGTTGAATCAGAATTTGTAAGACTTTATGATTCAGATTGATATAGGTAAACATGGGATAATCCTGTTGAGGTATTTACCTAAAAAGTCGGCATAAAATTATCTCTAATAGTTTTAGTAGCACCAAAAGAAGTCATTTGAAATGCCGAATTGTATTGTTGAATATAACTCAAAAAGTGCTTCGACGTTTGAGATGTACCAAAAATAAATGAATACAATGGTTCGGGTGGAGTTTCTAATTTTGGCAATCTCACTTTCCCATTAGCACAACACATTCCGGGCGTTTCACCTGGAAAGTTAGCCGCATCACAATGTGGACATATTACGTCCATCATTCCAATGTATCCGTACACACTATAATCAATCTGACTATTGTAATCAAAAATACTGCATTTACCAAGATCGGGATCTTTCGTACGTTTCACTCTCCAAAACCCGTTTGTTTACATTGTTGTATTTGTAATTTTGACAGTTAGTCCATGAATAGATGTGAAAACAAACAAAAAAAACGATGCCGTGGGCTAGCGGAACTTTGCAAAGCAAAAACAAAATGGGGAGGTTAATAAGTTTTTTTTCAGGTTTTCCTTTTTACTTTTTTCGATGAAAAAGTCAGTTTGAAGCTTTAATTTTGCAGTCATTTTGTTGATAGCAAACCAATGTACATTTTTGTCTTGAAAAAAGCATGTTCAACATCAGTTTATTATAATTATTTCACTAATTTAGAGTATTCACTACGAAATTCTTTAAATTTCATAATTAACCTTGAATTATTGTATCAAAGATGCTTTCGAAGAACCATCAAGTTAAGGGTGCGCAATTTTTTTTATTGAATTCTAATAAATTTTCGTTAATGAACGGCCCAAATATTTTTTTTGCAAGTAATTAAAATCTGTATCAATTTAATTAATCCAAGTATATTTATAGTTTGTACCTATATTTAAAAAAAGAGTTATAATCGAAAAATATCTTATCCATAACATTCTTGATGGATGGAAGCATGCATGTATTTGCTACCAAAAAAAAAACTATGCATCAAAGGAACACCAATGTTTTGAAAAAGTAATCAGAACGATTATAGCGAACCTATTGAATAAATGCAGAGCAAATAAAATGTAAATTTTGACATATATCACAAAATGAAAACGTCTTAAAATCGTTCTGAATTCATGCACAACTCATTCAATAGATCAAGTAATCGATATTAATGTTTATTGTTGACGTACAGAAGTTTTTTTAGTGAATTCCCACAGTTTAACGCAAAATATAATTTTCACTCATTCCTTAAAAATGTTTAGTTACCAAAGTTCAAGTTTACTTATTATTGTTTGAAGGGTATGTTTAGTAAAAGTGCTGCTTAATATAATAAATATTTCCATGTATTACATTTTATAAATGCAGAACATAGAAGAAAATATACGTAAACAATAATTTTCAGATATATAAAGCAGAGGTTAGTGTAGAAAAATATTTTTGAGAAAGCCAATAATTTTAGGTAGGTATGTTCATTAAAGACATTTCCGCTTCAGCTTACCTTCATCAACTTTTTAGAAAAAAAATTAGCATTAATAGCAGCCAATTATTTCATAGCATATTTAATTGTTCACATTGTTCAATGTCTAAAAATGTTCATATGCTACAAAATTCATAATTTTATGCGAAAGCATAGAAGATAACATTATTTAGTCAAGAAGTATGCATTTTGGCGCTTTCACCGATTTTTTTTTTTTCTATTGGGTGTTCGGTTTCCCCATACTGGAATAAAAAAAATTCTAACTCTAACATAGTCCCTCAAAAAGAAATTTTCAGGAATATTTCTGCAACAAACAAAACTAAAATTTGGTCTTGCAATTATCGAACTGCTTAAATGATGAAAATACTAATCTAATTGAGGAATCTGAACTAGCTAAAGTTGGCAATGGAACTTCACAAGTCAAGTATGCTTCTCGTAGCATTTTCTGTACAAAAAAAATACACTTTTGACCATTTCCAATTATACTTAACTTACTTAATTTAAGTAAACAAAAAACAGCACTAATAAATCATTAAATATGTATTTGGTCAATCTTATTTTATTTAATATACATTTACAACATTTATTTGGATTGAAATTAAAAAGCTATACAAATCTTCCAATTTAAGACCATGTCAGCACTTCAGATTTTGTTGGTTAGGATTGTTTAGTTTTTGAACGAAGGCCAAAATGAAGCATTTAGATGTGCCTGAGGACTAAAATGGAGCATTTTGATGGGCCGGAACACTAAATGTGAGAATGTGTTTGGTTTTTGCATCATTTCACGCACACTTTCTCACATTTAGTGTGCAGTTAGCTTGTAGGCAAACCGAAATGTCAGTCTCAGATTCCGATCTTGGTAATGGAGTATTTTTGATTGTAATTAAAAGTAGCACGCAGCATTTCATCCAAAATAGCACGACGTATTCGTGATTAAGTACAGAACTACAGATACATGGTTAACAGATCTATTCCGTGCAGTACGTTCACGCTGCGATGCATTAATTTTTGCGCGTTCATCTGTAATCTGAGATCGTCTTAATAATGCCACATGATTAGCATTACGCGTTCGCTGGCCTATGTTTGGTCGTCTTGCTAGTGGCATTTTAGCTTCACTCAACAACTCAACAATAATTTGGAAAATATAAACAAAGCAATAACTCAACAATAGTTTGGAAAATATAAACACAACAAAGCAATAATTATCGCTGATAAAATGAAATGACATATGATGACATTAAATTTGTTTGACAGAACTAACGTTACTTTTTTGTCTTCGATTGTTTTGTCAAAGGTTCAAATTGGCTTTTAAGTATTAGTACAAATTTTTTGTATATGGGAGTATAGAATGATGTTGATTTTACACTTTTTCAAGATTTTTTTTTTTAATTTTCTCTACGTACAAACCTTCTCTGGACTTCCACGAATAATTCAAGACCAAAATTAGCCAAATCGGTAAAGGCATTGTTGAGTTATAACATTACAACGAAAAGTGGCATTGACTTATATATATGTATATAGAATATAGATATAGATATAGATAGATCGTAAGGGGCCGGTTATAGCTATCAGTAAAATCCATCAGTAAAATTTTGAAACAAGAGGAATCTAAAATGTTTTACTGATGAGCGTTTATAGCAATCAATAAATTTACGTCATTAAATTAAATTTGGTACCCGTGGCATGATGGTTAGTGCGTTGGACTGTCATGCCAGAGGTCTTGAGTTCGATCCCTGCCTATGCCATCTAAAGTTTTTTTCACGGGTACTGCCTCTTGCGAGGAATTGACAAATTCTCCAAGAGTAATTCTTGTCATGAAAAGTGCTTTCTCAAATTAGCCGTTCGGATTCGGCGTAAAACTGTAGGTCCTCTCCATCCCTGACAACAGTACTCGCACACAGGAATGGTTGAGAGTTGTAAGTCACTAGGCCCTAGTTCTCAACGGACTGTTGCGCCACCCAATTTATTTATTTATAAATTAAATGTCACTTCGAGGCTTCGCGCCTCAGACAATTTTTGTACTTTGTACTATACCTACTACTATTGCTTTCATCAGTAAAATTTTTAATGATGTGATCGGAACAGTAAAAAATTGTAACACTAACAGTAAAACGAAATGGAATTTTTTTTAGCTTTTGGCAGTCAGCTGTTCAGTAAAATGAAATTTCATCATTAAAAAAATTAAAATGGATTTATAAATTAAATAAAACTTTAAATGCTTTTCTTTTTGAAAAAAATACTTGAATATAGGATTCATCTAATTGCATCAATCTTTTGCTAGAAATAAATCTGTACCCTGTTCAAAAAATAAAAAAAAAAATTTGTACTGATGGATTTTACTGATAGCTATAACCGGTCCCTAAATTCATTTTCCTGAACTGCTGGTACTTTTGTGTTCAAAAGTGACAAAAATCGTTCCACTGATTTGTGTTTCAATTTCACACAGTTACAATGACATATTTCTGACACTAAAAATTTATCGGTGGATTATCAGAAAATTTTTTTCAATGACAGAAATTTCTGCAATGTTCGGCGGTTCTAATAATAATGGCTACTTCAATTTTTTTAAGGAGGTGCTTGGAATACGTTTGAAGTTATCATAGTCAGGTTATTGACTGACTTAAGAATGAGGCAAAAATAATTGTTATAAATTTTACGGTCTGCAGATACCGTTTCAATAATTTTAAAGTTGAGAGAAAGCCATCGGATTTACGTTAAAAAAATTATTAGAAACAATTGGGATCCGCAATGGGGCTATCTTACATTTTGTTAATATATTCTAGATTAAGGAATTCACATAAAAACGAGGCGGCATTGAGCTTACTGAAAAAATAGAATGTAAACTCAAAGTCAAAAGCAATTCAAGATAAATATTTTTGCATATTCCTAGAAAAATAGTGTTTAACGGTAAATACAGTGCCTTTTTTTGTGCATGCAACAATTGGTTAAAAAGTCTCAATAACTTAACTGTTTTGTACAAATTTCTTTTAATGTTTTAATGTTCGTAGGGGTCATGACCCTACCCCCTGGGAGATAATTTGTTTGTTTTTTTTTCGAAGGAATTCCCTTTAATTCAAAACTAATCGTGTTGCGATAGTGGGCATGACCCCCATTATATTTTGAATTATTAATTTTTGTATATGAAAACAAAATTTGTATTTTACTTCCTTAAACTTTGTTGCTAAAAGTACTACTTTTAAATGAAGACTGGACCAAGAACATAATACGAATCGGATATTCAGTCCTATTCCAAAAACACATCACAAATTCATCAACTTTTGACCAAAGGACGATCCAGGGGGGGGGGGTCATAAGAGACATAAAACTTATACAGTCAAGTTGTATAAGTAAAGATTTAATTTTAAGATTTGTTAACGACATTCACCAAAAAGTGGTTTGCTGTCAAAAAAAACTCAAATTTTTGTTTTCACTCAATTTAGAATTTGAAAAAAACTTTAGTCATGGTTTAAATTATTTTCATAAAATGTTTGTCTAAGAAAAAGAGCAAAAATGTAGGTTCTTAAGAAGAAACCTTGAATAAGAAATCGTCAATTTGATTTTTTAAAACTTTCTCTAAATTTTTTATTCTTAATTTGGCTTCTTTCTACAAGAAAAATATATTTTCTAATTGCTCCAGAAGGGTTGCTCTCATAAAACCTTAATTTTTTTAAGGTTTCTCAAGAACTAATGGACCGATTTCAATAATCTTCTTTTTCTGTGCAAGTTCTTGTCGATGATCAAATGATCGATTGATGATGATTTTTGATGATCAAAAATGTCATTCGATTTTTAAAAAAATATTAATTTTGTTTACAAAACTCGATAACGAAATTTAAATGTAAAATGTATATCTAGTGTATCTAGTATATAGTGCTTGCCACAAATATTTTTAAGACAAAATTTAAAATGATTTGATTTTGGAAAAAAAAGTTACATTTTTAAATCTTTTTGGAAGACATTAGCAAGTTCTAGCGACCCAGTCATGCATTTTATTTCTTTCAAAATTGATTTTCTGTTGAATACAAAAGATCTACATAAGATCTTAAAAAATTAAATAAATCTACTTTTGAAGTGAATTTGCTTTGGGTGCTCTAGAACTGAGATTTAAACACGAATTTCAATAATATAAATATCCCAAAAACAGCAAGTCACTTTTGTTAAACTAATAGCTAATTGAAAAACATAATAAACATTTCATATTTATTGATATAAAAGCTTTGAATCTATTGAGATTTGAAGTGAAAAGAAATTCTGAAACGTGTAATTCGTGAGTGCCACACAAACGTTTCTTCCCAACTTATTTGTTTACCTTAATTTGTTTTAATTTATTTTTTTTTAGATAAATTATGTACTTAAATGCACCTATATCCTCAAATTCAAGACACAAGCATTTTTCTCTCTACAATTTTTAAGTTTTGTTGACTCCTTTAAGGTCAAAATACGAGTAAGCAGACTGATAGCGATAGTAATAATAGAAATGAAAACAAGAAAAGTATATTTTATCTTTCGAAAAAAAGCTACGTTTCAAAACAATTTCTTACATTTCTGCGTGAAATGTACCAAAAACGCTCTAAATATGGCATATTTAGAAAACTTTTGGAATCTTGGAATTGTTTCATATGTAGGGAGTCATCCAAATTAAATAGTTAGACCATACCTTGCTGGACAAGTGTTTTAAAATATTTTGATAACTAAAGTTTCCACTTTAGCAATTCAAATCTGTAAATGTAAGGTTAAATTATATATTATACACTATATTATTTAAATTTTGTTAGCCTCCATTACTAAACATTGAAGAACATTTTTAAGCGGTGATTAAAAACTCATCTAAGTGTGTGACACAATCCCCCCCCCTTGATTAAAATTCTGGATCCGCCCTTGAGTCGCCGTACGAGTAGCAAATGATGATCAAAAATTAATTATAAACTTACGTTATACCACTCCAGAATTGCTTTCCAAAAGGCTTTGAAGAAATACTTAACAAGCGAACCTGTTCAATTTCAAAAAAAAGAAACATCTTTTTTTTTTTAAGATATATATAAGTTAAATTAATTTATTATTGAATTGAATTCAAGTACACATTTTCATTTTGTTTTTAATAATGCTATTCCATTTTTAGTTTCTGTTTATACTACACGCAATAATTGTCTATATTGTTGTGTTGAGATGTGATATAATTTTAGTTATATTTTTATTTTTTTTTTTATTTTAATTTTAATTAAAATTTTTTCTTATAAAGTTCTAGGAGGGTCTTTTCTATTTCCTTATCTATGCTTATTTATCGTCATATTTTCTAAATTACTTTTATTTGTGTTTTTGTTTTAAAATATATAAAACTTTTGTGTATTTTTTACACCAAATATTTTGTTTTGTTTTACAAGTCATAGTTTTTTGTAGTTGATACAATGTTTTTTTTTTTTATTTTTTTGTCATTAAATGATTATATTATATAATATATATATATACATATATATATATATATATATATATATAATAGACATAAATATATATATTTAATTTCTAAGTTTGTAGTTGAGTTCATTCACAATAATATTGTTGATTGGTTGGTTAAGTTTCCATTTTTGTCTTGTTTTTTGTTTTTTTTTTCTTTTGTGATAAAATAGTTCTGTGGTTTTATTTTTTTATGATTTATAATATAATTTTCCTTATTTCTAATTAGACTTTAGTTCAGAGGCTTACATAAACTAATTACACATTAAATATATTACTTTTTGCACCAACATTTTATCTCTATATACCTTAATTGTTTTATTTCTTAGTTCACTTCTGTTTTTATATTAATTATATTAATTTATGTATATGTTTTTTACTTTGCAATTAATGACTGCCGCAGAATCTCATAGTTGTTTGTTCTTTTAATAAAATAAAATTTTGTGTGTTATC
Organism: Eupeodes luniger; assembly: GCA_951509635.1. Classification (NCBI taxonomy): domain Eukaryota; kingdom Metazoa; phylum Arthropoda; class Insecta; order Diptera; family Syrphidae; genus Eupeodes; species Eupeodes luniger. Next base: position 6,193,374 of record OX608076.1, on the reverse strand, counting down.
TTTATTTGGATATAAACACTTATATTTACATTAATAAACATATCCTATACAGTCGTGTTTGCATGTAAATATGATAAATGTAAGTCTATTCATACAAATAATGTACCTCACTTTTTTTTGTTATTGTTCTTTAACATAATTCCATTTTTTTCTTCACATGGCTCATGAACTTTTTTCTTTCTTTTTTGAAAAAAATAATTATTTCTTTATATAATTATACATATTTAAAACATGTTCAATGTAATTTACAGTAATAGCAGCAGAAAGCTGTCATGGTTCTTAAATTCGAAATTAAATAATTTAAAAATTCGAAGTATTTGTTTTGGTATGTGTGTTAAAAAAATGTATCGCTTCTTTATTTAAATAAAAAAAGCTTAAGGAAGCAGTTTTTTTTTTGTTTAATAAAATCCAATAATTTTTGGATTGAACAGTTTTTAAAATATTTGTTTCCTACTCAATTTTATGTTTTGGTTCATAGATGTTTGCCTATTGTGGTATCACAATTTTTACTCATTAACTTATTAATAAACAAAAATAATTCTACCTTGCCTTTGTAGTGTTTGTAAAATAAATTTTGAGGAAAACCTAGATTTTTTTAATTGAATTCGCCAATTTAATAATTTGCAACTCAATTTATACGCACTAGATTATTTGTTTATTTTTTTTTCAAGATAATTTGAGTGGCTTTTTCATTCATAATGTAAAGTCCCAAAATCACATATTTAATAAAATCCATGTCCAATTCTTTGACAGTATAACTTTGACCTTATTTATGTAAAAAAAAATAATTTTTGTGAACAAAAATTGATGTTGATGTAAACAAACTTAAATTGAAGCGATTTGAACAAAAATTGGTCTTCAAATTTCAGTATTTATTGTTATTTTGGAACACCGTGTGCTTTGATGATTTAAAATTAAAACCTCAAAAATGAGAAGCATATATTAATGTTTAAAAAAAAAAAATAAAATAAATTAGGTGGCGCAACAGTCCGTAGAGAACCAGGGCCTAGTGACTTACAACTCTCAACCATTCCTGTGTGCGAGTACTGTTGTCAGGGATGGAGGGGACCTACAGTTTAATGCCGAATCCGAACGGCTAATTTGAGAAAGCACTTTTTCATGACAAGCATTACTCTTGGAGAATTTGTCAATTCCTCGCAAGAGGCAGTACCCGTTTTTTTTTAAATTAAGGTGGCACAGGCAGGGATCGAACCCAAGACCTCTGGCATGACAGTCCAACGCACTAACCATCATGCCACGGGTACTACTAATGTTTTAAATCACGTTTTTATAATAATCGTGAACATTGTTTAGGTAAAACTTTTTCATTAGATCACATTTTTGTAAAATTTGCTTGTTAGATAGTTTGAAATTTTCATTAAGTATGAATTTTTTTTATTGTTAAACATTTGTTTTGTTTGTTTACTTATTTATTTTTCCAAATGCAATACAAAACAAAAACTTATTGATATGTGTATTTCAAAAATAATAAAACACTTTAGTTATTATTCTTAGAATTGCCGTATATGTGATATCGTTTTAGTAGTTCGAATATAAGAACCAAGTTTTGTGAATTCGAAAAAACTCACCGTATCAGTAAGTAAGGTTTTAAATATTTTGTCTTCTTATTACAGAGATTATTTCTCTACCATAAATTGATAATGTTTTGATTGTGCAAATAATATTGGATGAATGAGAATTAAAGGTAGAATGTGTTAACTTTAAAATGTTTGTGTTGGTGTCTACTTTTATCCACATTGATTTCAAAATGAGGAGATAGTTTGATCGATCCGAAATACGAACAAATTAATTGGCCACTTCAAAGCTTGTAAGTTTAAAAATTGTTACACTTTCATATATAAGTTAAGTTTCGTTTAAGTGGCTTTATTGATATACAAGGTATTTGAACTTTAATAACAAAATAAAATATAACAACAAACTTAATATAATGTAAAAGCGATGATTGAAAAAATATATAACTGATTCTGTAATGTATCATAATCATGATAAATAAAACAAATCTTAAGTAAAAAAATGTACAATTTTGAATAGGCAAATTAAAACGAACAAATAAATTTAAAAAAAAATAATCAAAAAAGCATTGAAATGTAATATTATACAATTTGAATTGGCAGATAGCAAAAGATAATATCACACAGACAACGGCAAGATAGAGCATTTTCAAAATAAAATATATATATACATGCATCCATGTATATATGTATATATATTTATAGTAATTTTCATTTTCCAACTATCTTCATTTAACGCATGTATAAGTCATTCCTATCACATACTCAAAAGTAACTAAGCCACCGAAAAGGCTCATCGCAGAACTTTAAGAAAACGGAAGCTGTATTAATTTTCTTTCTCTTATTCTGATGCGCTTGATTTTTTTAAAATCATTAAATTAGTACATAAGTTGGAATTTAAAAAAAATCGATTTAATATTATGAATATATTCTGCTGTCAAGATATTACTGTAAATCAGTTTGAAGAAAAAATATATATATTAAATAATATCATTCTTCTGCTCCGCTTCCCCCTCCAGAGTTGTTGTATTTTCTTCGATGTATTTTGTTATTGTATGCGGTTCAGTTTAGCTCGAGAAGATTTTCCGGTAAGTATGATTTCAAGTTTGACGGTGTTCCACGTTCAGTCGTTCCATCTAATGGTGTCCACAAACTAGCTGATGTATTAGCTGTCTGCTGCCATACAGATCCATTGCCCCAAGCATCGGTTCCTATTGTTTTTAAAGTTTGTTTCCATCAAATGCAGAATTATTTAATCAAATATTTTGTTTGTTTATTTTTTGTAATGTAAATAAATATTTATTTGAAAAAAAAAAAAAAAAAAAAAAAAAGTAATTATTTATTCTTTGGGGAAAATATCGTGGATCATAGGAAGAAAACTGACGTAATAAAATGGACAACGTTATCATAACGCAAGTTAAGGTAAATTCAAAATGTCATTTCTGTTTATATTTAAAAACACACAGAAATTACAAAAATTTTCGAATACATATTTGTGATTTCGAATAAAAAACCGCTTTCCTGATTCAAAGCAATTTTTTTCCGCACAGACGATATTGTTATTAAAATTTGTAGCTATATACGCACATATGAATATAAATATACACAACCCAAAATCAAGTTTTTATGTATGCTCCTAATACTATGTACGTATATAGAAAGAAAATAGGAAAAAGGAAATGTGAAAAAAAATGTTTTAAACCATAACCTGTTGCTTTAATAATATTTCGTTCATTGCTTTTTTTTATTGAATGTATTTCATATCGGAACAAGACACGTTAAACATATAGGGAGGGCATTCCTATTTAGACTGTGGTATATTTTTTAAAAATTGAAGAAAAAGTCTATAAATGACAGAAAAATGGACTTATATGTTTAAAAAGCAGGTGAACGTAAAGATCGGGACTAGACACATAAAACACAAAGATGGCGTATATTTTTAAAATATGCAAATTTCAAAATTTCATAAAAATAAATAAATACTTTGTAGGTTATTCGTTTAAGAAAATAAATAAGTGCAACACTTTAAATTTTGAATAGAATACATTACTTGAAGATGTCTAAAATTTTGAGAAAATATATCTTGTGAATAAAAACAAAATTTTTAATTTAACTAATCAATCAAAAGATTAAAATTTCGTCGAAGTCTTTTATAGAGGCGGCGCCAAAAACACTTATCCTTTAAAAAAATGCAGGGCTTTACATTTTCAAGAGCCAGTACCAATAGCAGAACAAGTACCAAATACTGGTACACGTACATGAAAAAATCAAATACCTGGTACTTCGTACTTGAAAATCATCAGTACCAGTACTTTTTGAAATACTTCCTCCAAGTACATTTAATGAATACTGCAATACTTTCAAGTATTTTTACTGGGTACTGTGATACTGAAGAGTAGATTTTCAAGTTTGGTTCAAGTACTTTTCATATTGTTACAAGTCTTTTAGAATCAGTGTTGTATACAAACTAAATATTTAAACTTCATAAATACAGCAAAATAACTAAATTATAATCTTTACTATTATATAAAAGCGAAACCATTTTAAAGTTTGCAACGCACGATCTCAGAAAGTAGTCAACCGATTTATTTGAAATATACTTTATTATTTTCTATATTGTTATGAGAGTGTTTATGGCTTTAATTTTTTTTCATTAATTATTTTTCAAACTTAAATGTTATTAATTTTACATTTTTTGTCCATTTTTTTCATTAGTTGACTTATACAACCACTCATATCTTAAAACCTATACAATAATCGACAAAGATTAGCATTGCTTCATAAAGTCAATATTGTTGCGCAAATTTTAAACCTAAAATCACTTCTAAGTTAAACATACAAACTGAGAAATAAATATAAAAAAATCATAAAATTATAAACTTTTTGAATTTATTTTATCCAAGAAATTAGATTCCATCACAATCGCGAGGTCGCTGCTTTGTTTCATTTCATTATCATTCCAACATTTTTAATTTTCTTTTCTTCCCATGCTCTTTCTCTCTTAATATGTGTTCCATTTAATAGTTACGTTTTTTCTCTTACCTACCTACCTACATATTCAATTTTTCTGTATTGTATAGTTCATCAACTAACCTACATACACACACATTATTTTTTTGTTTCTCTAATTCTATATTTCTATCGTCACATCGCTGAGCAGTGTGGGCTCTGTTTTTTAAGTTACTATGAATATGAACATTTAATTAACTACAGTGCCGTGCACATGAAATGCCGATTTATCTAAAGAATCTGGATCGAGGAAGTGAAAAGATTATAATTCTTCCAATTTAAAAATAAAAAAAGTTCTATTATAATAGCTTGAATTACCAATTTTGTATCACTCCCTCGAACAATAAAACTGAAAGTTAAAATTTTCTTTACAAATAACTCGAAGAAGGTACTTACAATGACGCCGATAAAAAGAGCACACAAACGTGGGTAGGTTAAGTCATTTGCACTGCACTGAACATGAGCAGATGAATAAAAAAATGTGTCTATGGATATTTACACACGCATACCTATAGATGTATGAGAACATTAAAAACACAAATTTGGGAAATTTTTTCATATGCTAATACTAATATTCAAAAAATGTTCGTGGTTACAATTTGCGAAGCAACGCGAGCACGGGTCAGCTAGTGTTAAATAAATGCAAGTTTGAATTTGTAGTAATTTAATTTAAAAAAAATATTTTTTTGTAAGAAAATTGATCGAAACAATCAAAATTTACAAAAGTAAATTATTTTCTTATTTTGCTACAGTATAAATACTCAGTTTGTTTTTATATTTCTAATTACCGTTCGTGATTCTAAAAGACCTGTAGCAATGTAAAAAGCCCTAAAAATACTTGTATTAGACAGTATCACAGCACTCAGTTACAGTACTTGAAAGTATTGCTGTACTTAGTAAAAGTAATTAGAAGTGCTTGATTTTTAAGTACCAAGTAGAAGGTATTAGATTTTTACAATACCAGTACCAGCGCTCGGTTAAAATACTTAGAAAGTACTTGAAAGTGTATAGTCAATGTACTTGAAACTGTATTGGTATTGGTGATTTCCAAGTACCCAGTAGCAGGCACTTGATACTTGAAAAGTACTGCAGTTCAAGTTTACTTAAATACTATACAACTCTGCTTTAATTAATCACAGATATAATCAAAAGTTATGCACTCTAGTTTTACTGATAAATTAAACTTAAATCTCAAACGAGATTATCGATTCGAAGCGGTTATTCCGACAGTTTGCCGATTTCTTACCCCAAATACTTAAAAAAATATTGAAGAAAAGTTATTTCTCACATTTTTCTATTATCATCATACTTATAAAATTTAAAACAATATATATTTTACAGTTTTATAATAGCTTGTTTTCTTGCTATTCTAAAAAAGAATAAAAACAAATGAAATTTAAAATTGTGTCTTTATTATATTTCTTCAAATAATGACATATATTTTAAATTTATATAATTGTAACAACTCACATAAGCTATAATTTTATAATTAATTACACAAACCAAAAACTTAATAAAAGTACTTGTATATAACTAGAAGACAAAACAATGAAGCTTGACTCGGTGGTAAGTTACAAGAAGCTTTTGAAGTAATCATATACATTTTATTCGTGCTTAATTCATAAGCGCCACCTCTGGCAATTTTAGGTTTCTATTTATCCATTAAAAAAGATGATTTTGGAACATAAGTTTTCAGTGTAAAATAAACTTACATACCGACAATTTCGTTGGTTATAGTTATTTTTTGTTTTGCAGAGCTAATTGTTATTGTGGTTTAACATTGTTCCCTAAATTGTATATTATTGAATATTTAAAACATGGAAGGAGAAAAGAAACAATATTTAAAAAAAAAAATCACTTATCGAACACATAAACCACTAATTTGATCGGCGTGAACTATTATATTTGCGTTTGGTATATGTTTAAGTAAACAAAACACTCATAAATTGCTTTCAAAATAAGCTCGAAAGAAAGTTAAGTTTACAAATAATTTAGAACAAACTTTATGAAACAATCACTGGACTCGACAGTTTTATAATAAATTCCTACAGAAGAATTGGGATTAAAAATATAAAACATGTTTGTATTCATGGTTAATTTGGATATATTCACAATTCAAGTAAGTTTCCTATCATTACCCACAAATAAACTAAAATATTATCGGGGACGATTAGACAGTAAAATTTACATTTAGTTTCGAATTTGAAGCGTGAATAGAAAAAATTATCAATGCTACTCTTATCACAGAAAGGTCTATTTGTCATTTATTTTTAACACCTAGTTTGCGATTTTAGATATTTAAAAAACATAATTTGAAACTAATCGAGGCTTGATAAATAAAGTTAGAATAACAATGTATCATGCTTTTTTGTTTTGAACATTGTTTATATGTACATCCAAGATTCATCATACCTGTTAAAATTGGAACACTGTATATGAAAACCATAGTACTATCATAAGATGTTCAAATGGTTGACATGTGCATTCAAGAGGACACAAGCGTCCACAGGTTTTTCTCAAAACCCACCTCTGTCTATCAACTCCTACTCTCACCTCCCCGAGGTGAACATCTGGTGGGGGGGTTCCAACCCCAGTGGAAAGTTGTTGGGGGCAGCAAACGAGAGAGGGAGGGAGAGGTGTTTCCACTAAGGCACCTCTCCTTATCCAGACGGCAGCGGAGGAATTCCCGAGATGGAATCAACGGTGGCGTCTACAGTTCCAGTAAGGTTGAACTACTTAGTGAACACCTTATAGGGATTCTACGACTTATTCGGAGCCCAGGCCTATAAGGAGCGGTTTATCCGGCTCCCCGTCCTTGGAGTTATAGTAAGGACCTGGCCCTCCAGGTTGGGGGTTGTGCCGTCGGGGTGACTTCCTGGCCACGTAAAAACGTAATAGCTGCGAAGCACCAACAAGCCTCGGATACGGACGGATTTACTGTTGACAACCTACGCAGACGAATTAAGGACAACGAACTTCGGATATGCACGTGGAATGTTAGGTCCCTTAACAGACCACGTGCGGCCGAAGAATTAGTGGAGGCCCTAGACTGCTATAAAGCAGACATCACCGCCATCCAGGAAATACGATGGGATGGGCCGGGCAAAAAGAGGATGAAAAATTGCGACATTTACTATGGGGACTGCTACAGAGAAAACCAACAGCGCTTATTTGGATGCGGCTTTGTCATTGTAGCCAGACTAAGGCAAGAAGTCTTGAGCTATAGGTGCATCAACGAACGCCTCATGACCATGCGCATCAAGGCTAAATTCGGCAACATTAGCCTGATATGCGCGCACGCCCCCACAGAAGAGAAGGATGACAACACCAAAGATATGTTCTTCGAGCTCTTAGACAAAACATATGAGAAGTGTCCTAGCTACGATATTAAAATTGTCCTGGTCGATTTTAATGCCAAGCTAGGAAGGGAAGACATCTTGGGTGGAATAATCGGGAAAAACAGCCTGCACGACAACACTTCCGACAACGGATTCAGGCTCATAGATTTTGCTGCGGGGCGAAACGTCATGGTAGCCAGTACGCGTTTTCCACACCTCAACATCCACAAAGGAACTTGGAGTTCTCCAGATCAATCTACCGTCAACCAGATTGACCATATTGCGATCGACGCCAGACACGCTTCCAGCATCATGGATGTCCGAACTTTCCGAGGAGCTAACATCGACTCGGACCACTACCTCGTTGTAGCCAAGGTAGCACTTCGGGTTCCCAGACCCAATGCAAAACAGGGAGATGCTGGGAGAAGGTACAACGTCGAACGGCTACAATCGCAGGAGATCGCCAAATCCTTTTCCGACCGAGTTACAAGTAACCTCTCTCGAAGTTCTCTGCCGCCAACACAATGTATCGAAAACCAGTGGCAACATTGCCAAGATGCCTTCAGAGAAGCCGCCTCTGACGTGCTGGGTTTCAAGAAACCACCAACCAACAACAGGCACGCAAAGCGGCGCTTCATAAAAGGACGAGAGCTGCTCATGAGCAGAAGAGGCGAGAGGAACACCGACTTCTCAGAAGGAAAAAAAAGGGCATGAAAAGCGTGCGGTCGAAGATGTTGAGAGGTTTAAAAGCGAAAAACGAAATTCACAGGTACACCTAGAACCGAAGGCTGCAAAGACGAAAGTGGAAACATCATAGTGGAACCGCAGTCAATGCTGAGGATATGGAAGGACCACTTCTGCAGACTGTAAAACGGCGACGACGCACGAACCGAATTCCGCTGTCAGGCAGGATGATCCATTCAACATAGACGACGAAAGCCAACAATCCCGTGCTCCCGACTTAGACTAAGTAAAGATTGCCATATCTAAGCTGAAGTCTAATAAAGCCACTGGAGCGGATGGCTCGAATGCCGAGCTCTTTAAAGCAGCTGGAGATAAGTTGGTTAGGAGCATGCACCAACTTATCTGTAAGATATGGTCGGAAGAAAGCATGCCCGATGAATGGAACCTCAGTATTATTTGCCCGATCCTGAAAAAAGGAGACCCTCAAACTGCACCAATTATAGAGGAATCAGTCTACTTAACATCACCTACAAAATCTTCTCTGCCGTAATATGTGAACGTCTAAAGCCCATCGTCAACAACCTGATAGGTTCTTATCAGTGTGGTTTTAGACCAGGAAAGTCCACAGTCGATCAAATATTCACATTACGGCAGATCCTGGAAAAAACCCAAGAACACCAAATCGACACCCACCATCTTTTCGTCGATTTCAAGGCCGCATATGACATTATCTACAGGGACAAGCTGTATAGAGCCATGTCTAGTTTTAGCATCCCTGCCAAACTAGTCCGTTTGTGAAGGATGACCATGGGGAATTCACGCTGCTCCATAAAGGTTGGAAACAACTTAACAGAACCTTTCGATGTCAAAAAAGGTTTTAGACAAGGTGATGCGCTGTCATGTGATTTTTTTAACATCGTATTTGAAAGAATAGTGCAGAGCTCACACGTCAACACTAGAGGCACTATCTTTCAAAAGTCTGTCCAATTACTAGCATATGCTGATGACATTGACATAATCGGAAGAACTCAGCGTGATGTCAATGGGGCTTTTGTGAGTATTGAGGCAGAGGCGGCAAAAATGGTTTTAACGATTAATGAGGGCAAAACAAAGTACATGCTGTCGTCAAGAAAGGACCTACAACACCGACGTGTTGGTCAAAACGTCACCATCGACAGACGTAACTTTGAGGTAGTCAAGGACTTCGTCTACCTAGGCTCCGCTGTAAACGAAGAAAACAACACCAGCGCTGAGATCAAACGAAGAATAACTCTTGTTAACCGCTGTTTCTTTGGGCTAAGAAAGCAATTGAGTGGACAAATCCTCTCTCGAAAGACCACAGTGTCGCTATATAAGACCCTTATCATCCCCGTCCTGCTATACGGTGCCGAAGCATGGACTATGACAAAAGCGGATGAAAGCACCTTGGGTCGTTTCGAGAGAAAGGTTCTTCGTGTGATCTACGGTCCCGTATGCATCGAAGGGGAGTGGAGGAGAAGATGGAACGACGAGCTTTACGGGCTGTACAGCGACGTAGACTTAGCCAGAAGGGTAAAAGTCCAACGACTAAGATGGCTGGGTCACGTAGAGCGCAATCAATGCTCCGGCCCGGAGTCTTCAAATCCACACCCACAGGACAGCGCAGTAGAGGAAGACCGCATCAGGTGGCGCGCAAAAGTGGAAAGTGACCTCACCCAACTTGGAGCGCGAAACTGGAGACATCTAGCTAGGGACCGAGCTAGATGGAGAAGTTTGTTGGGTGAGGCCCTAGTTCACACAGGACTGTAGCGCCACCTTAAGTAAGTAAGTACTATCATAAGCAGAAATTTTTAGCTCGACCAAAAATACACAAACAAGGGATTAATTACCAAACAAAGCCAAGAATAAATGAAGATTTCGTAAGTGGAAAGGTATGTCTATTTTGCTTGAATTATATTACGCATTTCAATGATATTGGCGTGACTTTTCATTACTGCAGCAAGAGTATCTTTTAAATTTGCTTGTACAGTTAAGTTGGAGTCTCAATAGAAGAGATTTAAAATATTAAGGAGGACACAATGTTAAGTTATACAAACAAATGTTTTCTTTTTCGGATTTAACCCTACTGCTTGGGCACACTTTAAGATTTGAGGTAGGGTTTGTGAACATTTTCTTTTCCAATTGAATATTAGAACACACAAAATCGTTTATTTGTTTTCTTTTCTTCTATAAATTAAATAAATTTGTCTCAAAATTCATGAATAATTTGAAAATAAAATCTAAAAAATTAAAAAAATGTTTCCTTGTTTTAAAATTGCGATAGTTATTATTTATTTGGGCATATCTATGAAATTAAAATTAGGGCTGCGGTTAAGGAAAGTTGAGCAATAATATTTCGTAACTAAAAAAAAGTTATACTTTTCTGACGGATGTTTATGGCCTCAGATTGAATCCGACTTCAAAATCACTCTATTAGGATTAGATTTGCCCCTGTTTTGGATTTTAAGAATATAGTAAGCAGTATATTTAAAAATCATTTAAAAAAAGGTCAAATGACGAATCATAATTTCTTCCAAAATATGGGTTGTTCTCTTTTATTGAGTTTTTGGTTATCTACAAAATTCCAAGTGTAAATTGAAAAACAAAAAACAAACATATTTTAAAAATTAATAAATAAATATTTAAACGGTGCGTCGGACGAACTTTTTTGTAGAGAATTCAATTTCCTATAACAATATGTTCAGTTCTGTCTTAAATATCGATATTGTATACTTTTTTGATATACACATAGTCCAAACAGTCTCCGTACAGCAGCTTTCTTTTTGTTGATTCGAGATAAAATATTTACTATAACAATATACTAAAAACAGGTTTTTGAAAATCACAATCACAATTTTTTAAATTTATTAAAAAGGTGAAGGTGGAAACTAACTTTTTTTTTCAATGTTACCACTTTTGTTTTTACATTTATTCCTAGTATTTTTTTTTCATAAAAACTCTAAAATTAAGCTGCTGTACGGAGACTTTTTGGAAGTGTAGATACATACAGGGTCATTCGTCAATAGTATTTTAGAACATGATTCAAAACTTTAATTTTGAATTTGCAAATACTATTGAAAAAAATATTTCAATTTAAATTGGGTTATAAAAGAATTCTGGTTTTCAAAACCGGTATAGTTATTTCTTGTAAGTTGTTTTTTAATATATTTTGTTCTTAACTTTAGTTGTTGCTTTTTTTATCAATATTGTCCCTACCTCCCATACTAAAAAGTTTAATTTTTTCGAAAACTTGTCTTGCAGTTTCATTTATTTAGTATTACTTTAATTTTTAAAAAAAGTAGTTACATATCTTTATTACATATTTTCTATAGAATAATTACCCAAGTTAAAAAGCATGCTTAGTCAGAAAAATGGGATTGGCTAGAATTTAGATATCTTAAGACTGGGACAAAGATATAAAATATAGGTAAATGCAATTAAAAAAAAGAAGTCTATGTGATTAGCACTAAACGTGAAACTACCGTAAAAATGGGCCAAAGTTGGTGTAGACGTAAGCCTTTCCTTAAATCCGCGATGATTCAAAACCGGTAGAAACCTGTCTACTTTATATTTTATGTAATTAGCACTAACCGTGAAACTACCGTAAAAATGGGCCAAGGTTTTCCTTGAATCCGCGATGACTTAAAACCGTTAGAAGCCTGTCTACTTTATATTTTCATTATTTTTTGAATTTGTGAAAAATAAAACATGCCTATTATAAAAATAAAGGTACCTATTAAATTCAAATTACAATAATTTGAATACAATCCTCCAATCATCAAAAATAAAAAAATCTCATCCAACCATACAAAATACCTACACGAAATTGTAATTCACCTACTTTTTTCTTATCATATTTGTGAAGAAAGACTACAGTTTTGCGTATGTAACCAAATAAAACTAAAATAAAAAACACAGGAAAATTTAGATACCCTTTCGTTAATGTGTAAATATTCCTTAAAACAAGTGTTTTTATTATTCACTCAGACTCCCGTTAAATCAGCAGTCTTTCCCCTTTTCGTTTGTTTCGGATTAGTAAGTCTCCTAGCTGAAAATAATCTCTCCAGGAAACGTTACACGAAAAATATGTATATGCCGCCCTATTCCATAATGAGAGTACTATGGTTTGCATATACTTTTATTAATATATGCAAGTATTTCAATTGAACAATTCAAATTTTCGAACGCCAAATCAAACATAAAATCTTTATGAATTTTCCCGTCTGTAGTTTCATTTAAATACAAACAAAAGAAATTACCCAAGATTTATAATTTAAAAGAAGAGTATTTTTTTGTCTTTTTACATATAATTATGGCCCAAATAATAGGAACAAAGCTGAACGTTTATTAGTATTGCTTTTACCCTTTGCTAAGGCGAATTTAAAATTAATTCATTGAATTTGATTGTTTACTTTCTTGTTTATGCTTTTAAATTTGTGATTTTCAGAAATTTGTATAGGTTCTGAAGATTTTGGAGTCCTTTTACTGCAGTCTTTGTGATAGACTAGCTTAAACACAAAAACCAAACAGCTTTATAAGATGTTGGAAACCTTTGTAGTATTTTTTTTTTGTTAATTCATTATTTTACACATTTCTTCAAAAGTTTGTCTTGTTGTAAAGCCCATGTGTTCAAATTTAAAATGTAATCCGAAACATAAAACAAATTATTTATTGTTTAATTGCTTTAGAGTGCACTCTGCTCCTCCATTACCTTAAAAATATTATGGTTATGTTGTACATTTTTGCCAAATGAATAAGCTCCGGTTGTAAATTACTCTCCCCCGAATGAACTTTCAGTACTAGGTATGTGTATCACTGAACACCTCGGTACATGTATCACAGATCACCTCTTATATTTGACTTGGTCAAAAATGGTGGTTTAGGATTTCTTCGACGATGCAACAAATGTTTTACCCCTTCTGATCTGGCTGTAATTTAAATCTCTATTCGTCAAAAACTTAGGAACAACTCTCATATTTCCACAGAATCCAAAGAGTTTTGAAAATGATAGAACTGTGAAAAAACTTTCAAATCACTCAAATACCGCCGCAATGTTTCATATCTTTCGTTGTTTATTGCCATTCGTACAAGCAATGTTCTATTGAAATAGTAAGTTGCGTTCCACTTCTGCTTCTAGGAATGCCAATCAGTTTACCCAAGTAAAAAGATTCTTTTTCAGCCGTAAACCAAAAATGTGGATTCCTTTACCCAAATCGGTTTTTCCTTTCCATTTTGATTAAAAAACTTAATGTCTTTCTTTGTATCTCTCTGTTCAATTCCAACACTAGCACTGTATTTTAACAATGTTAAGGGTAGTAATAACCCCATATCTATTGTGTATTCAAAAACTTCTTTATTGAATAAAATGCTTTAGCTTTACTTAAGCAAAATCAAAAATTAAGAAATATTCCTCTTATTTTGACCAGTGTTCATGGTGATTGATCTTTTGAGTACGATTTTTTGTATTTTAAAAACATTGTTCTATTAAAAAAGTTATGTTCATTGTTAAAGAAGAAGTATTGTTAAGGAAGAAGTATTCAAAATAATTGTTGGTGATAATAACGTTTTTTTAATATATATCATTGTATAGTTAAGCAATTTTCAAGAATAATAGTAATTGTTTCATAAAAATAATGATCTGTATAAATATAATTGCAATAAGAAATTGTTTGCGGAAGAAACTCAAAACATACAGCCCTATTATGGCTATCAACTATCAATTATTTGATAATTGACAACTTCTATCAATTTATTGACAATTTGGTATTATGAGTATCAAATGATAATTTTTCACCCATTGTGAATACTAATCAATATACGATTGTGAATAGGTTTTGTTTGGTGTTTGACGTTTGACGTTTGTCAGTTGTGTTGAGTTCTTGTGTTTTGGTCTATAAATAATTTCGGCGGAATAATGTAAGTTGTTTTCATTAAAAAAATTTCTCTTTTTTTTATCTTCAATTTGTATATTCAATAAAAACTACAAAAAAAAACTTTTATAAAACGTATTTAAATAACAATTCTTTACCATTTACGAATATTTGATATATTTGTCAACGAAGATTTTGTAGCTGATAGAATATTTGATATATTTGTCAACGAAGATTTTGTAGCTGATAGAATATTTGATGGGTATCAATATGTTTGATAGCCGTAATACCGAGTTCATCAATAAAGCTATTCACAATAGATCTTTTAATTCACTATTTATCAAAAATATTGATAATTGATCACTATAATACCGATTCATTAATTTTGTTGATAATAATTATCAATTATTATCAAATATCGTGTTGATATTTGATAACCATAATAGGGCTGATATTCTTGTATTATTTAATTGAAATTAAACAAACTGAAGAAACCATAAATAGTAAAAGCAAGGAAAAAAGCGTAACCTTCACAGCAAAAAGTTCAAATAGAGAAGAGTACATGAAATAAATATATAGAACACTTTTTTTAAGTTTATAGTATTTTTGTGAAATACTATTGGAAAAGAAGTGAAAAAAATTTGAATGTTTTTCAACATTAAAGACATTTTTTGAGAGAATCACTCCGAACCCGATAAATAGGGAAGTTCTTACAACGTAATAGAAACAAAATACTGCAGTAAATCATTTGTTCGATAAATGAGGAAAAACAATAACCTCGAAATAGCTTAAATGAGACGAAGAAAGGAAGAACATTTTGATTTCTCATAGAAGGCAGTGCTAATTTTGCTTCCTCAACTTCACTAGAATTCGTAATTTTTTCCTGAAGTCGTGATCTTATAAATAATTTACCAAACTCACATACAAGTCGAAAAAAATGCTGGTTTTTGACATGATTAATTTCGAAGGAATCTTTTTTTCAAAATATTACCTTCAATCTATTTTACGATTTTAAAAAATATGTTTTTAAACAGATCAAATTATTTAAATATTATCTCTATCTAACAGAAAAGCATTTTTTCAAAACTGAAAATTAAGATACTATTAAATCAGCCAGAGCTTACCAAAGTATTATTTAAAAACGCACCCTTAGGTTTTTTAATGACAAGGTGTCAGCTAGCGTGATGAAAGCTTTGATTTGATGATGTAAAAATCGAAAAGCCTTGGAACATTTTTTTTTATATATATAGAATCTGAGGGCTTTTAAATCAATAAAACAAATAAGTGGATTAAAGTATTAATCAAGAGATCATTAAGAATTAAATAAATTGAATACAACAAGGAGCCAGAAAGGATATCATCTGCAATTTTTATCGAAGCTTCATATTTGTAACCATCCAAAAAATAATGAATCACTATAAAAATATATCGCGTCTTCAAGAATTAAAAAAAAAACACGATAGTTTACAATGTGAAAAACAGGGCATATTACCTCTGCTTATTCCGGAATAGGTAAATCTACATTATAATAATAAAAGCTAACACTAATAATAAATATACATTTTAAACTATTTTCTCATATGCAAATATTTCTGGGTTTAAATACATGCAATGTTTATATATTTATTAATTTAAATTTAAAGTGGCTGATCCTCTTTTCAACTCATTCTGATTTGTTTATTTTATTGAGTATCGAATTGAGATACATTTAAAAAAGGCGTTTTTTTTAGAAAATTAATTCATAGAATAATTCACAGTTAAATTCATAGATTTTAATAGAATATGCTAATATGTATAAATATAATGAATTTTTTACGCGACGAAACAGGAAGTCCGAAATTCAGTTTTCGTATGAATGTATTGTTTTTTTTTTTTTTGACAAACACATAGATACTATACTTGTGTGTGTATATATATGTGTTTTTATGTTGTATTAATTATTTAAAATAAGAAAACTCAGTCTTCAACAATAGATCGTACGTAATTCTTTATGTACTCAAAATCAGTTTCCCTACCTGTCGGCCTAGATTGATTTTGTTGATTTTGTTGTCGCCATGCTGAATTGCTACCATTTCCACCGCTCGACACTACACCGCTGCCAGCTCCACCTGAATTATTTCCTGAGTTTTGGGGATTATTAGTGCCGTTTCCACCACCAACGCCAGAATTATTGCCATTATTATTATTTCCGGGCCCGTTTGGTCCAGAATTATTGACACCACCAACTACATTGGCAACATTCGATGATACACCGTTGCCACCTCCAACAACACCACCATTGCCAGAATTACTACTACCACCACTCACAGATACCCCACTAACTGGGACATTGGCTTGACCAACAGATGGCGGTAAATGTTGTAGAATACTCTGAACTTCCGTTTCGTTTGGTGATTCGGCGCATATTGTAGTATTGCCAAGAACACAATTATTTAATGTCATTTGTGCTTTGTTTGCTTCTTCTCTAGTTGCATATTTACATAAGGCAATTCCTTGATTCAAATACAAATGGAAATTTATAAGAGGACCATGTTGCATGCACAAGGTACGTAGTGTCGAACCATCGATCTGTTTAAAATGAAAACAGTAATTATTATCTTTTTTTTTTTCAATTTTTAAAACTGAGAGTTTTGGTCAAATAAGATTCGGAATGCAACTTAAATTCTTTCATCACTATTATTCCACTCCATTGCAATTTACTTAAATATGTAGTTGAAGAATCTTTGCATAATAAAACATCAAAATTGTTCAATAGCAGTATGTTGCAGACAGAATTCATCACTTACATATATATACACATTCTAACTTACTTGAGTTGTTAAATTTTTTAATAGGAGCCAATTTGAATTCCAACTAGAATTTGTTGTTGTCCAATTTGAATTAGCACTTGGAACACGGCCACCCAAACCACTTCCTATCCAACCATTTGAGCTACCAGTTACAGCGGATGGATTAGTTACAGAGGCAACAGATACATTAACACCTCCACTAGTTTTATTTGTA
This sequence comes from Eupeodes luniger, assembly GCA_951509635.1. Lineage (NCBI taxonomy): Eukaryota > Metazoa > Arthropoda > Insecta > Diptera > Syrphidae > Eupeodes > Eupeodes luniger. The sequence goes on along the minus strand of OX608076.1, from coordinate 6,175,920 downwards.
CCTAAGCCTGGCGGTGGACCACGAGAAGATTTATTCATAGGCCATAATTCTGATTGCTGTGAAACATTATCTGACCAACTAGAGATAGAAAAATAGAAATGTCCAATAAACATTAACATATGTATTTTTACAAAATAAAATAAACCGACTTACCTTGGAAAATTTTGATTACTAGTTGAAGGATTAAAACTCCATGTTGATGATGTTAAACTTAATGGTGGTAAATCAGTCGGAGAATTTTTGCTTGTATTTGCAAAAATATCAGCTTCTTTTGGCGTCGGATTAATAGACAATGGAGATCTAGCTACACTACCAGGAGTTATACTTGGGTCATCTTCTATACTCTTGATTTGCGAGCCCTATATCCATGCAAGAATGATATAACATTGAAAATGTAAGCAAACATAAAAATGTATAATGCAATTAACATTATAACAAACAAGAAATAAAATAAACAAACCTTCCACGGCTTTCCGGGTTCAAACTCTGGAACTAAATCAGTAAAAGCAGTTGCAGCTGAAGGTTGAGCAACTGGCCAGTCTTTATTCTCATTATCATTTGTTGAATCAGGCCATCCATCGCCAATATTGCGTCCCGTTGACCAGGTTCTTATGTTAATGTGAATTAATATTATTATTATTAAAAAAAATTATGCAAGAATCTTTACCCATCTCCTTGTAATCCAAGGGATCCCATATTATTTGCAGCTGATGATGAAATACTCGGTTTAGCTGTAGCACCTGGCGCACGTGAAAAATCAGTACTTTCAGATGTGACATCTTTTTCTAATACTGGAAGCTTCCATTGATTTAATCTGGACTGTTGGTTAGGAGCACCTTGATATCCTCCAGGCTTGAATATTTTTGAAAAAATTCAAATAAAATGTATACAAAAAAAAACAAATTTTACTTACTTTGTTTAAATTCATTTCTGAAAAATTTCCTTGAAGAGCACTTATGGCATCATGTTGTCCTCTAAGATATTCTACATTTGCACCTGTAACATGAGGAGCCGCTGGATGTGGTTGTTGTTGTGATTGTTGTTGAGGCTGCTGTTGTTTAACATAAACTGCTTGCTGTGCATTAATTTGGCTTTGAAGATTTGATATTTGTTGCTTATATTTTGCAACTGTTACATTTATTTGCATGTTACTTGCATTATTGCCTCGACCTAAGGACGCTTGAGCTCCTTGGAGATGCTGCAAAGTTAACAATTTAATGAGTAATAGCATTGTATATATATTTACTATAGTACTATTATGAGACGAAATTTTTTATTTCATCTCCACGACTATTGAGGGCGCTGCGTGTATCAAAGTACTTGGTAGGGAATTAAGAATGAGGAGAAAATTACTAAAGAAAGAATGAGGAGAAAATTACTAAAGAAAGAATGAGAAAAGTAAATTTGTTTAAAAGTTTCCAAGGCATTAATATGTTCGAGGGAGATAGCCAAAATACAAATGTCAAACCAAGAAGGAATAATATTTGTTTACATTTTTTTTTTGCTTTCACGTGTGACTGTAGAGGAGATGTGCTTGTGCATATGCATACATTTGTTTATAGCTTTGTATTCTTTAACGTTGTAGGTATTTTGAATTTAAAAATTCTCGTTTGATTTTAAATTTTCAATTTTCAATTTTTGTAAAAAATTAAATGTTGCCATATTTGGCATATACAAATACATATGTTTGTAGCTATGTATACTTTAACGTTGTAGGTATTTTGAATTTAATAATTCTCGTTTGATTCTAAATTTTCAATTTTCAATTTTTGTGAAAAATGAAATGTTGCCATATTTGGCATATGATGCATTGAAGATTTTAAATGTATTCAATTATTTTGTTGTTGTTATTATTGCGTATTATTTGTTATTTGTACGTATCAACTACAAACACAATCAAAATTGCATAAATATAAAGGTATTTAAAACTAGGTCGTTTTTTGTTTTTTTAACGGATTAACAGGATGTACTGCATTGAATTTTTAATTTTCATATAAAAACATGTAAATAAATAAATATAATATAATATAAAACTACGTTGAAAAATTAACCTTACAAGTGTCAATGCCCAAATTGGAAAGGTATAAGCTTAATATATGAGGTATCATGATGACATGGTAGTAATTTGGACAGAATGGAAGTGTTTCTTGTGTGGAGATATCATTATGATAACATTAATTGCTTCAAACATCTTCAGTTTGGTCTATAATTTAACCATGAATCGTCTTACAAACAAACAACGCTTGCAAATTATTGAATTTTACTATCAAAATACGAGCTCTGTTGAGAAAGTTCGAAGCTCATTTTTGGCTCAATGGGTACGTAAATAAGCAGAATTGTCGATTTTGGAGTGAATATCAGCCAGAAGCATTGCAATTTTATGTGTTTTTTTTTAATAACTTTCCTAAAAAATCACCCTTTATATGCATATTCATATACATATATGTACATATAAAACGGACAAACTAAAGGAATTATATCACACTAAATTTTTGGTATAAAAAAGATAAAATACATTTTTTTTTAATTTAAGAGTCATATCAAAAATAAAGACAATTATCAGGAACACCCTATTGAATTGAAAAAAAAAAAATATATATATTAAAAAATATATTTAACTACTAACCGCAAAAAGTCCTCTTCCAATACCTACTTTTTTGCTTTGTTATTGCTTTTCTTATACTTTTTCTATTTCTTGCCAAAGCATAACCGTAAAATCATTCCTCTTCAAGTATAATATGCGTACACACATACATATAATGTCAAAAGGTTGTTTCTATTGTCTCCCTCGATCTCCTACTACATTTACATATGTTCTTCTCTGTTTTCTATTCATTAATTATTGTTGAATTTTCCCTCATTCTCAACTCTTGAGGGGTATACAAGAAAGAAATCAAATTCAATCTCCACGCCGCCCAGATGTCGCTTCGATCGTTCCTCTTCATAAGAGTACTATAAGAAATATATATACAATGGTGATAGTCAATCACCATTTTTTCTAATGATTTACCTTAATATTGCTTAGTAATTGATTCAATAATACTAAAGTTGCCGGTGCAAGAGGTTGATTTAATATTTGGCTCGACAAGTAACCACTTTGAACAGCAAGTTGAATTTGCTGTACAAGCATACGTAATTGCTGAGCTGTTGGTTGGCCCGAATTATGTGAAGCTGCTGCGGCAGCAGCAGCTGCTGCTGCAGCATTTGAACCAAAAGCAGCCACAGCTGTCGATTGTGGTCCAGCTACATTATGCGGCCCACTTTGGTTTAAGTATTTTTGAACCTGCAGTGGTTGAATGTTGTTGAGAGCTGCTAAATTTGGATTACCCCCGACGTTATTTCCTCCCATATTGCTTAGTATATTAGTATTCTATAAGGTAAATTGCGTAAAAAAAGAGTTTATGCAAATGAACACAATATTTAACTTACCCTGACAGGTGGGAATGGCATTGAGGGTTGTGGATTAGCTGAAGGAAAGCGTCCTGGGAAGCCACCCGAATTGGAATGATCAAAGCCACCAAGTGCCATTGATTCATCATGTCTTCGCCATGATTCTATTGCATTAGCACGAGAGTTTAGAATTTCAGCAGCTTCTTCGACATTAAGATTCGTTGCTATTAGCGCACGTTCAACGTCTTCTTTTTTGAAGCCCGTCTCAACCAACATTCGATATTGCTTGCTCGATTTGATCATATCGCTATTTAGTCCGACGAGTTTAGCTTGTGGTTTTGCAATGTTATGGGCACCCCATTCATTTCCAATGTCATTCGAATCACCCCATCCGCCTTGACCCACACCACCGCCGGCGACTGAGATTTTGTTTTGATTTTTGTTCCAAGCCGCTGCGGCTGTGCTATCATTCCATGATCCACCACCGGCACCACTTAAGTTGGCCATACCAGAAGCTTTGTCATCGCCCCAATTAGGACCGGAACCTGTGTTATGATCGTCACCCCAAGCCCCATTGTTTCGAGGAGCATTGGCAGCCACCGCGGCTGCTGCTGCAGCTGCTGCTGCCGCAGCCGCCGCTGCTGGATGCACCCACATTGTGCTGTCAGGCTTCAATTGTGGACCTACTGCTGGAACTCCACCAAGTCGACCTGGTGGTCCACCACCACTATTCATTGGTGCTGAATTAGTGCCACCAGGATTACCACTTACTGGGCCACCAACACCCACAGAGTTATTGACACCCGCATTACTTCCACCTCCGTTACCACCAACTACATTCGGGTTGCCAATAGCTCCGCGAATGAGATGGTTTCGTGACATTGGATCGGACATATCCTTCCAGTGAGAGCCACCACCAGGTACGCGAGATTGTTGTCCCCACAAAGACGTACCATCGTCATAATTTGGTATATTGCGTCGTTGCGGAGGAGGCGATGGTTCTTCCCATCCGGTCGGTTGTTTCCCGCCACCTTGGCTGCTTGATATACCTGTATTACCGGCACCGCTTCCCATTACAGCTGTCATATCCTTCGGTCCTACTACTGATTGTGCTGATCCCCATTGGGTATTTGTGCTGGCTCCAGTCGCAACAGGTTGCACAGTCGCTGAAGCTGTTGCCACCATTTTGTTAAGTGGTATTTGCCCATGTGGTGGAATTGGATGATGTTGTCCCCACATTTCTGATGTACCATTGAGGCGGCCCGATATTCCTCGTGGATCACCGCGTATGGGATCGCGCGGGTCAATCATTCCCCTCATATCACGTGGGTCCGTATTAGGTGTGCGTAGTTCCCTTGGATCAACATTGCGGATATCAATGGGGCAAGGTCTCATATCACGTGGATCACCCCATGCATTTGTAGTAGTAGCTACAGTATTACTGCTGCCTAATTTAAAATTGTATTTTTAAACAGAAACGTAAGTAAAAAAAAACACAAACCTCCTGTACCAGGGCCGCCACTCGTTTGACCCCATTGTGGGCCGGCCTGGTTTGCTGGTGCACCAGTCCAAACATTGCTAGTATCTGTGCCATCATCATCTTCTCCCCAAGTGCCACCTAAATTTGTCGAAGGGGTGTGACCCCATGGAGTTTTTTGTACTGGTTGTGGTGGTGGTTGACCGCCATTTCGTAAATTAGATTCCCACAAATCGGTGCCATTATTAATATTTGGTTTCCATATGGGTGGTCCAGCCGATGGGTCTTTGTTTGTTGGTTCTGGTGAACTGGGAACTTCCCAATTTGTATCTTGATTAACATGTTGGCAACCCCAGCCATCTTGGGAAAACAAAGCCTCACGCATTGTGTTCAACTGTTCGAGTTGGTTTTTAGCAGCTGCAGCAGATGTTCCACCACCTACAAGTCCACCACCAGCAGCACCGCTATTGCTTCCATTACCAGTGTTACTGTTATTGTTATTATTTTGTCCTGGCTGCTAAAATAAAGTTAAGACATAAAAGTAAATTGAAAAAATGTATATAATGAAAATAAAACAAATTTCACTTTTGAAAGAATTTGAAATAAGGACTTCATTTTTTTATAATAAATTAAATAATTTATAATCATAGAACCCGGATTTTTTACTCAATTTAAATAAAAATACAAAATATTTAGCCCTCTTCTGTTTCTCTTTAGGATTCAGATTAATATATTTAAATTTTTTAAATTTGATTCTTCGTGTTCAACAATTAAAACAAAACATACAATTTGACATTTCTTTTGTCCATAGTTTTTGAAAACTTTTTTTTTAACTTTACCGACGATTTCGTTGACAAGTTGTCATCAATAAACTTTTATTCAAATCAAGTTAGCCAATTATAATATCGAATATGTTAGAAAATTATAGTTTTTTGTTTTATTATATATAATATAATAAAATAAGTGAACCCCTTTTTATCTTTATCTGCATTTATAAATTAATCACAGGGTGATTTACATGATACAACCAAAAAGCCAGGGCGTTTTCTAAGGTTAAGTAATGTTTTATTTAATAAAAAATATATTGTTTTTTAAATTTTGATAGTTTATTCCAAAATTTTGACTACGATGATTTATAGGATTAAATATTTTACAAGACAATTGAGCAGTTATTACGTGAGCTAGGTACTTGTACAATCACTCATGAATGACACTCTTGGCGCACTTTATTATAAAAATCCGTCGAAAACCGTAATAAGTATTTACCATGAATGTAATATTTTCTATTACACAAGTTAAACTTGGAATTTTTGGAACAATCTTTAAATATTGTGAATTTCTTTTTTTTTGGTTAGATTTCTTTGAACTTCGTAATTATACGACTTTTCGGGCTTGAAAATTCGTTTTTTATCTTAATATGGAAATTGTAATTCACAAGCGATCGTGAAATTAAATTGTATTGTATGAGTTATCAAAGTCGTCTTCTTCAAACTTCAAATTTTTTCAATATTGTTAACAAATCCACGAAACGAAGTAATTTCCGATAATCTTCCCTGCTTTATTTAAGAAATTAGTAGGTTGTATTTTTCTGTTCCCTTGCTCTTAAGAAAAATAAAAAAAAATGAAAGCTTTTTTTCTAATTATTGTCTTACCATTCCAGCATATTGGCATACTGGTAAATTAGCAGCTAACATTGTGCAAATTTCGGCCAAGTCCGTACGGAATCAATTAAAATCCATGGAAAATAAGTTGATATACTTGTTTCTCTTCAGGTTTATGTTTTGTAAACAATTTTGAAAGTATTTTTGTTTTTAATAATTCTACAAGTTTTGCTCCTTTATGTGTTTTTGCAATTTTACAAACTGCAATGTTTAAATGCTAACACTGTAAGTCAGAAAAAACAAGAGTCGAGAGAGCACCAACAAAACCAAAAAAAATTAATTAGTAAGATAATCTTTATAGGAACAAAAATTATAAAATATTTTTTTTACAGAAGAAAAGTAGGTACTTTTCTTTCGATTTTGAGATATTGAAATGTAATGTATATAAAACAAGTTAATTCAAAAAAAAATGTATATATGTATGTTTATATGGAAATATTAATGCTGGACAAAAAAATATATAAATGTGGAATATATTAACATTTAAAGCAAGAAGCGTTTTTATTTTTTTGGTTGACAAGTCATTTTTAATGACAAATAATTTATAGCAAATTTGGTAAACAGAAACCAAACGGAAAAAATATATGTTTTTATTTTGTGATTTATACAGTGGGGAAGCATACAAAATACATAATATTTCTAAATAATTTTTTAAATATATTTTTTTTAATAAATATGCTAACAGTGAGTTTATTAAAAAAAATTGCTCTCAATAGGTAATCTTTAATTTCACAAATAAATTTCTAACTTAATGTGTAATATTTCTTAAAGTACAGTATGGTAGTTGTTATTTTTATAACATTTTAATCTTAAGGTTTCCGTAGCCTCATTCGATCGAAAAAAATGTATCTAAGATCAAGGTTCTATCTTAAGTGCCGACGAACGATGAAATATTATTATGATATTAATGTAGACTTTTTGTCATTGAGCAATCAATTTTGTGTTCTTATCAAGGAGTTCGACGATTGATTTCATCAGATTCGTTTAAAATTTTAGTTTGGGAGTTTCAGTTCACTTAAGAAAGTGCGCAGAATATTAAACATACTATGTATTTTGTTTTAAATAGGCGTTTCAAGTAGAGGAGATTATTTTTAACTAAGAAATCAATAGATATTTTATTTATTGTAAAGACGAAAGAAAGGACTAACAATGGAAAACGATATCAGCAAAATGCCTGTCACGGATAAGGTTGCACCAATACGCACATTTGATGCTGAAAGTCCGCTATAACTCCTTCCTTAAGGTCTTGAACTGTGAACCATTGGCAAGTACCTTATCTTTCATGTGGCTCCAAGGAAAAGAGATCTAATTGTGATCATCTCTAAGAGAAATAACACTGTCAAGAAACTTTTCTTGCAAAATTGCAATTATTTCATTGTTTGGGCGGTATGTTATCAGTTTTGACAATTTAAAGGCATCGTTGTATTGGGAAAATAGTGAGTTATTTAAAATAAAACCCCTAAGTGGAAAATATTGAAACAATATAGTTTATTCATAGTAGAATTGTACATTTTTTTTTTCCAATATTCAAATGTTACAGAATTCAAAGCTCTACATCTTGGTCATATAATGCCTGAAAGTTTGAAATCAGCTTGGTTTAAATCGTTTGGACAACTTTCTTGAAATGTAATAAAAAATTGAATTTAAAATACCTAATTCACAAAAAAAAACGTTATTTGTTAATATTAAAATTTTAAAATTGTATATTAATCGCATCTTTTCCGATTTGTTTAAGAAATTTGAAGATTAAGACTTTCATTACAAGGGCAAGCTGCAACAAGACACAATTTCTTTCATATATAGAGCTTTCTTGACCAAGCATATTTTCTAAACTTGAATGCTGCATTAAACATTATTAAATTATTTAGTTTACTGAAGTTGTTTTGTACGATTGCATACATAATAATTGTTTAATCTTATGAAAAATTATGAAATTACTTTCAACGACTGACAGTAGATAATGTTTAAATTAAAATAAATTTGGTGGTGGCCTACAACCCTCAAAAATTCCTGCGTGTGAGTAATGTCGGGAATGTAGGGGACCTTCAGTTTAAATATTGAATCCGAATTTTGAGAAAGCAATGTTCTGAAGGACTTGTCAATATGTGTCAGAAGGCAGTACCCGTGAAAATACTTTTAGGTGGCACAGGCATGGATTTAGTCCAGACCTCTGGCATGACAGTCCTACGAACTATTTATTAAACCACGTGGACTACTAGAATTTTTAATTATTTTGCATAATATATTCGCACTCGTCGTACACAACTTCAATATAAAGCTATAGATGTTACAAAAAATTGTTAATGCGCCAGAAAGTAAGCAAACGTCAACCTTAAGCTACAGGTATTCGTATAGATATAATTGTAAGTATCTGGTAAGTAAAAGGTAACGTTGAGTTCTTTATAATAAACAGATATGCTCTTCTTACAACCTTACTTACTTAAAGTTCAAAAACTTTTGCCACTTTATTACAAACTCGACGTCACCTTTCATTTGATAACTCTTGGTTTAGGCTCAATAACAAAATGGATATTCTTGCGCTAACGTTAAACATACAAATTTTCATTGATGAAAATACGGCCTTATACATGAATTGAAAACTTGAAATTGAACCTTTCAGTTCTTACATTTTTTTAGAAGTACAAAACAAAAATATAATATACAAAGATTTAAAACGAGAATTCTGGTAAGTCACAAAATTCGAACATTTAACACCAATTCAATTGTGAATCAGTCAATGTATTGTATTGTTGGTATTGATTGTTTTTTAAACTGAGATATCCATCCCTGGCAACTTTACTCGCACACAGGAATGGTTGAGAGTTGTAAATCACTAGGCCCTAGTTCTCAATGGACTGTTGCGACAAATTTAATAAATGTTGTTAAATTTTTTTTTTTTTCTACATAAACATACCCTCCCATTTGATTAAATTAAATTATTTACCCTAACCCAAAAAAACGCCATAGATTTATTTAAGTACTGAGTGCGAATCATCCTGTGCATATTAAAAAAAAAAAAAACATCTATTTTCGATGATTAGTTTCTTTTTGCTTAGAACGAATAAAAAAAATAAAACATTAACAAATTTTGTTATTCGATATTAAAATGAGTAACACATTTTTATAAATTTTATTAGAGAATACCTAAAGAGGATATTTTTGTCATTATATATCACGCCTTCCACTGTATAGCTTTTTGACTTGAATGGGTTAATATTCTAGAGTTTATATAGGGTGTTCCACAGACCTCAGCACTGAAAAAAAACAGTGGTGTTTGAAGTCATTTTAAGTAGAAAAACATAAGTGGTAATTTGTTCTTTTCTGCTTCCACTTCAAGTTTTGATGATTTTGAAACAAGTCATCTTTAACTGTATGTAACTTTGCTAAATATTGGTCGATTTTTTATTTCTTTTTGTTCTGATCAGTTAATTAATAATATTCCAACTTTTTTTGGGTATAAGGATTTCTTGTAAGTTTACTTTAAATGCGAATGTTATAAATAAATAAATTGGGCTATCATAATAACACAAAAAAACTTAATAATAAAATAACACTTAATAATGTATTTTGAAATGAATTACAAAAAAAAACAATTATAATTTTAAAGTTGTAAGACAAGTTTGAAATATTATAAATTATTTTCTCAGATCGAAAGACAAACCAAAATTTGACAAAATTATATAATCCATTATGACTCGAAGAGCAAAGAAAAAGTTACCTTTAAAATTTTTAGACTTAAAATTACCTCTAGAACTCAAGGTTTTTCCTGGAGCGAGATATGTGAGGCACTCTGTATAGTAAAATTTTGTACATGAAAATTAAATTAATGAGTTCAGAGCGGACAAGACACAAAAAAAAGTTAATGTTCATTTATTTATAAACGTGTTGCCGAAAAAAAACAATATTTAATTTAAGTGCCTTCAATGTACAAGAGCAAGACATCATTTTACAATTGAAATCCAATAACGTAATCACGAGATCTAAGAAAAAATGTCCTTTTTTTTAAATTTTAGTTTGGTATACATATACATATGTGCATTTAAGTAGTTCTTATCTAGTTAAACATTTAATTATCATTTCCCAAAATGTTCTTGTTTACACATTCGTGATGGATGCAATTTTTTTATATATTAATAGTTAACTAATGCGCTCTCCAAAAATGATAATGCTTGATTTTTTTTTTAATTTTACTCAATACACAGAATAAAAAACCAGTATATAACCCAGAGAATGTGGACTTCATAAATGTTAGCAAACACACACTTTAAAAAATCAAAGAGACAAACAAAATTAAACATGCAGCAATAGGAAAGTATAGTTAAATAAACTTTATAAAACGCAAAATATATTTTCTTGTTTGAAGCTTAAATATAAATAACTTACATTGTTTCCATTAGGATTCAATAGGACAGTTGTGGTCAATCAAAGTTGATGGTTTTCGTGACCTGTAATCTAGCTTGATTTATTATTTGAGATTGCTGTTACTTCCACTTCTGTGTCAATTTTGTTCATTACTTTTGTTTCATTCGAAAACGCATTTTTATTTCAATTTTATCATCTAAATAGTCTTAAATATACTAAGTTTTTTTTAAGTGTATAAAGTGTTTTTTTGTTTTTCAATAATTAAGGTATTTTAAGATTTACCCAATGTTTCCAATTCTAATCTACGACTAATATCATTGAAATGTTTTTTTTTGTATGTTTTTTCACAACGAATTTAAGCGTATAACAATTATTTATTTTGTTTAGTATGTATTAAGTCTTTAAGAAAATTGTTCGTTCAATATAGTCTTTTGTTACAACACACGTAATAACACATCCAAAACACTCACACTTTTTTGATTACGAAAAAGCGATTACTTCTTTTTTTCGATAAATGTTTTTTTTTTTTTTAATATATATTTGCATATATATAAAATAATGAATATTAAGATAAAATTGTATTATTATTTATTATAATTATATTTACTTAATCCATTGGCTAAGGTAATCACTTGTGTAGAAATATCTAACTGAACTAAAATTTAATACTATATGTATTCTTGTTTTAGTTTTTTTTTTTAAATATTAAAATTAAACACTTATAAAGATTTCTGTTTTGTTTTTAAGTTTAAAGCTGCATCTTATAACTGTCTGGTTTTTGCATAAATCTATGCATATAAATATATATATATGTATATATATTATATAAATTATTTTTGTTTTTATTTATAATTATTGTGTGTTAAGTCTTAAATTTTAAAAATGTTTTAACTTTTAATTCACTTTACACTATGTTCAAAAGTTTTGTTTCTTTTGCTCAAGCTTCTATTTTCTAAATTTGTTGCTGGACCACCTTTTTTATCACTATCAGTATTTTTACTTTTGTATAAGCTTGCGCAGAATTTAGAAAAAAACATGTGGTAAGTTTGTTTTTGTATATATGTAACAATAATATTATATTTTTTTAATTAATCGTGGTATGTTTAGTTTTATATTTTCTGGCGTTTTGTATTTTGGTTTAATATTATTAGCTTATAAATTATTTAAGCACTCAGAATTATTGATATCGTTATCACAACTATTAATTTTGCTTTATTAAATTTTAATTTTAAATGGCTTTCGTGAATCAGATTTATGTTGTTTTTATTTGAATGATCGAGAACTCTGTATGTTAAAATTGAAACATGTTTTTAAAAATACGCGGCTATCACTTTGTTTGTATTACAGTAATTAAGTGATAATAAATGTCATAGATTTCAAATTTTATATTATTATATTAAATTGTTAGACGTGTTAATAATTATTATGATTTTTGGTTTTCTTATTATTATTATTGTTATTATTGCTATTATTATTATTTTATTTTTATTTTAATTATAATTATAATTATAATTATAATTATAATTATTTTTATTATTATTATTATTATTATTATTATTATTTCACACTTAATTTTTTTTATTTATTGATTTTTATTTACTTTTGTTTATTTAATTTGTATGGTTTTTGATATCATTTTTGAAATTTGTTTACATTTTTTGGTGTAGTTCTCATCAGTTGAAGCTTTGATTTTACCTGAAAATAGAAATATATAAAAAAAGGATAAAATAAAATCAAGTTATTTAAGATCTTAGTACATACAAGAAAAAAATAATTATAGTAATTAAGAAATTTCACCTTAAGTAAGTAAAGTAAGTAAGTAATTAAGAATTTATAATGAATGCAATCATTAAATTATAGAAATGTTAATAAATATTAAGAAAACATGTTTCATTGAAAACCAAAAATTGAATGTAGTGATGAAAAAATAGTTGTTTTAAAAATAATTTATTCGGAGTAATCTTTATACTTCCTGGCCAATTTTCAAATATAACCTGACTAAGCTTGAAAATTTAACATTAAGTATGCAATCAAAGAGATGCCAATAAGAAAAAGTATGGACTAATTTTGTATTTGTACTTAGTTTTTAGAAAACACATATATCATAGGAGGAAAAAGGATTTAAAGTGATTTTGAAATGCTACAGGACCATGGTATTGAAATTTAGTTGAAGTTAATAGCAAGATTATTATTTTTGATAAAAAAATAAAATATTCATATTAGTTGATTGTGTATTCTTAAAATAGGTGTTGCTTCTTTAACAACACATTATTTTTTAGGGCTTTATTAGAAGCCAATGATTTTCATTGTGCGTTTGTGGAATAAATCGATCACTCGTATGAAATTCATACTGATAATTGCAACAATTGGAAAATGATACAGCAATTAAAAATTCTCTTCTCGAAACGGTTTTGATAAGTACAACATGAATAATAATAACCTATCTATATCGTAAGTCAAGAAAGTAAATAAAAGAAAATAAAATATTTTGTATTTTTCTGTTTGGTTCGTCTAATTACGTTACTGACGGAAGCCTCCTATATTTTAAATGTCGTACCTTTCTCAATCTTAAATCCTTAGTCTATAAGGATAGAAATGAACAAAACTGATGTGCTGTATTTGTATATACTTTTTAATATGCCTTTGTTAGGTATATTAACTTATTATAGAAATAAGTGAAAACAAAATAAAATATTTTGTTGTTCTTGGTTTGGTGCTAGAAGTACGATATTAGTCATAGCTTCAAAATTACCAATATTTTTGTTCACATGCATATATCATAAACAGCATTTGCTTTTTACATAAATCCAAATATCTAGTTTATTTCAAGACCCTATTTTAAGCATAATGTAGGCTTTATTAAAATTTGTTATTTTTTTTAAAAAGACTAACATATTTGGATTTGGTAAACACAAAAAAAGAATAGAGGAAAGCATTCTAACAAAATAAAATATTTAAACGGAATAATAAAGTGAACAAAAAAAATATACGAATAAAAATTACTACTAGTATTATTATAGATTGAATTCATTAAACAAAATCGATGCGTACGTTTAAAATTAATAAATACTTGAATATACAATAGGACTAAGTATTGCAGTACAAAGGAATCACATTTTGTTTAGATATATATGCACATTGGGATATTCTGTAAAGAAAAAACAAAAGAAAACAAAAATGAAAAATGTAAGTTTCCGATTATGGGAAAAATTATTTTTTTTTAATGATCATTTTAAATAATAAAAAAAATAAATGCAAACATAACCAATTCTGCAAGCGTTTTAGATTTGATTTTCTACTTGATCATCAAAAGTATAAATTATTAGGCATAGGTACAATTCGTACATATTATCAGCCTTATTCTGCTTTTCATTGGCGGAAATGTTGCTACAATTTTCGCTTATCAGTATTCTGCTATTCATTCGAAGGAAATCTGTGAATCTACAATTTTCGCCTATCAGTATTCTACTATTAATTCGAAGTGAATCTGTATAAATTATTAACATTTTTAGGGGTAGGACGATCAATTTACTGAAATGAAACTAAACGCAAATATTGCCAAAAATAGTGCATAAAGAATTCCAAGAAATTTGTAATAGTCGAAAAGATAAAGATAGGCTCAACCCCTGGGTCTAAATATTCTTAAAAAGAAGAGGAAGTTTTTGCATTGGTCTTTTTTGGAAATAGAGGTGGAGAGTTCAACAATATCCAATACATAACGAACGGCTCTTTTATTTAATCAAGAGTTTTTGGCATAGAAGAATACAAATTCAGTGTGAAAAGGAATCGAATATACGATCCATATACATATACATATGTAATTGTTAAATGTAAATTAAAAACAAAAAACTTCTGAAAATTAAGGTTCTTTAAAAGAAGTATTTAAAAAAACACCTTAGAATTTTCTTGCATTCAAATTTAAAGGACAACGGAAAGGAAATTGGTATCAAATGAAAACTGATGTTCTAGTTAATTTATATTTTAAAATCGCTTTGGTGGATTTCGAGATATTTGCGCTTGAAGTTGAAGTAGTAAAAATCAAGAAAATCCTTGTTTTTTCCATAGCAACTTTTCACTTTCGATTAAAAGACTACAAACACCGTAACAAATCAAAGATCACATATCAAGAACAAATATCTTCCAGGTAGTATAAATATTCTTGACATATAGTGCCCTATTATGGTTATCAAATATCAACACGATATTTGATAATAGTTGATAATTATCAACAAAATTAATAAATCGGTATTATGGTGATCAATTATCAATATTTTTGATAAATAGTGAATTAAAACATCTATTGTGAATAGCTTTATTGATAAACTCGGTATTACGGCTATCAAACATATTGATACCCATCAAATATTCTATCAGCTACAAAATCTTCGTTGACAAATGTATCAAATATTCGTAAATGGTAAAGAATTGTAATTTAAATACGATTTATAAAAGTTTTTTTTGTACTTTTTATTGAATATACAAATTACAAAACGAAATGCCTTCACTAGAATTGTTGTTTGAAGGCAATTGTACTGAGGAACGAAGGTTTATCGTGTAAGCTAAAATAAACAGTATTACGAGATGCTTCAAACCCACTGGACAAATTATAAATTCATGAATTAAAATAAGCAAATTAAACTTGGTATTACGGCTGTCAAAAATTATGATATCCATCAAATTTGTTTTCTGTTGCTAACTATTCTACAGAGAAGAGAAATTTATTTAATGAAAATAACTTACATTATTCCGCCGAAATTATTTATAGACCAAAACACAAGAACTCAACACAAATGACAAACGTCAAACACCAAACAAAACCTATTCACAATCGTATATTGATTAGTATTCACAATGGGTGAAAAATTATCATTTGATACTCATAATACCAAATTATCAATGAATTGATAGAAGTTACCAGTTATCAAATAATTGATAGTTGATAGCCATAATAGGGCTGATAGGTACTCAGTGCATGTTCATACAAATAGCTCAGACTTAGCTGAAAAAAAAAACATATTTCAATTTCTTTTTACATTTTTTTTTTAGATTTATGTTAAGATGGCGTTCGATTATCGTGTCTTCTATTTTCCATATAAATTGTAAAGGGCTTTAAGATTTGTAGCTTTTCGCTTTATAACTTGAGATCCTAAAGCGGTCGCGCGTAGTCGAATCGTTAATTTTCGTTAATATTATTATTTTTACCCATCATTGTAATTCTCATTTTTAGTAGCCTTTTTTATAATTTTAAGTACTTTTTTGACAAATAAATAAATATTTATGGAATAATTAGTACTTTATTTCTCTTATTCATCCGATAGGTCTTTTCGGTTACGCGCGCCTGCTCCCGTTACAAATGACCACGCGACCGCTAGAGGGTTAAATCATGAGTGTGAACTTATCTAATAGAAATTTGAATATCCTTTAAAAAAGGTCAACTTATTTTCTAAATATTAAGCTCCTTTTAATGTTAGGGTTTATTTGAAATCTACGGCTAGTTCTATTGTTTTTGTAACAATATGTTGAAATTAAATGTTGTACTATAAATCTTCATGAGGTGAAATAATTTATTGAACGATAACGATTTTTTTAAATTGCTTTTTCGATCGAGAGGAAAAAAAGAAAAAAGTATAATGGTAAAAATTTGTTCGACAATGAAATGGTGATCTTATGAACAGTGACATTAGCCGCACGTTTTAGTAAAACCTTAAATAACTTCGAAAGCAGTGCAATAATTAGAAAACATGTTTTAATTTTTTGAAAAGGCATTCAAAGTCCTTTAGGAAACTTATCATTTAAAAAGGCTCTTGAGTTATAATATGGGAAGTAAACCATCTAAAAGCTTCCAGACAATTTGTATGAAATATAGAAAAAAGTAACTTCTAGATATGTATCTTAAAGACTAAAACTTGAACAGATGTAATATTTTACCAAGCTCTAACTAAAAAACTAGTTGCATTGAAATCAAAGACATTAAATTTTTCTTTGAATCTGTCTAATCCGTTTTGATAAAAATTCAAAAAAGCTGCAAATCCGAAACAATTTTATTTTTTTAGTAGTACGAAGGATCGACTTTATTGTCTTGTTTATCATTATCATACCTATGATATGTTTATTTATTAAAGAAAAAGAATAATATTTGTTTTTTTTTTTTAGCTCAGTTTTGAACTCTACTCCAACTCGCTTATAAACAAATAAACATTTTGTTTTACGACTTAATTAAGTAAACAATCCTTTTCTAAACAAAGTAGTCGAGTGGATATGAAAATACAAGTATGTATGTATTTGGCAAAACTACAAAATACAACAAACATTGAAATTTAATTGTTGGGATTTCGGCGACTCAAAATGATGGCACTTAATTTTGAAACAAAATATTAACTACCCATTTCTAATTTCTAATTTTGATGAAAATCAAACCAATAAACCAGTAGGTACTTATTTTTTTATATATGTCATAGAAATGTCTGCCTATTCCTTTTTTCATTTTCAAAAAACCAAAGGTTATATTTTCTACCATTCGAACAATAAAAAAAAACTTTTTATTAAAATAAACGAAGTGAGGCAACAGCGTGCATAGTAGTAAGAGAATTACGGAATACCTACACAAAACTCTCTTTTTTTAATCAAATTCAAAAGGCGAACAACTTCTTCCAATAAAATGTTCTTCGAAACGCAACTAACTTATTTTTATTTATTTTACTAAAAAGAAAAAAAAAAATTAAAAAAATTGACTGTTTATTATTGTTTATATTTATTCATAGAATCCCTCATGCAACAACTGAATTCCATAAAGGTATAGCCTAGAATTTGATTTCTTTCTGAAAAATCGCGGGAAATCGAACATACACCGGGTTTAGTTATTATTTTCAACAAAGAAAATAATTACTCTATGCATATTAATTACTTGAAACCAATCCCTCTTCTTTAAAATATCAAACCAAAAACTAACATCTTTTTGATTTATTTTTTAATAAATTTTATAGCAAAATAAAAATTATTGACTAAATGTGTATGTACATAGCATAGAGGCATACCGGCTTCAATAATAAATTCTAGGGAAATATAATATTCTGCATTCATGTTTAGAAATTAGCAATATCCCAATGAAATTGAGATACAATCAAAAAATTCCTTCTTTTTTTTTTTTTAAATTAAATAAAGTATAAAAGTCAGAGAAAGTAAACCTACACGGGTTTTTGTTTTCCTTTCACGAAATCACGACGACCAACAGTAGGAATGCCAATGCAGTATCAGTTATCCAGTTTTAGTACTCTACCTCTGGCTAGGTAAGAAGTGAACAACAATACAGTTAATTCCACCAAACACAGACTAATGTATTATTAATTTTATTATTTAATATTATTTTTCTGCACAGTGGCACTGAGTTACCACACAAGCACTCCTCATTTATTTTATTTTAAAAAAAGCAGCAACATAAAAGAAGGGCATAAGAGGGTAAAAATGGAACAAATAAAAATGTCGTTTCCAACAAGAAAACTTCATTTTTGTATGCTCTCTTTTTATTTGTAATTTTTCTTCTGTCCGAAATATAATATATACATAGGTACCTGACTGTACAAACACACATCGCAAGTACATACATTTTTATTTTAAGTGTTTTTAGTCTTATCGCACATAATAGAGATTTTATAAAAATATAAATAAATAAAAAGATATATTACTTTATGGTTGCTCCGCTCCGGTTAGAGGTTTTCCAAAAATATATATTTTCTTTTCGAATATAAAATTGTTTTGTGTAATTTATTTGTAAAAAGTTATAATAAAAAAGCAAAAACTCAAACCCACAGAAATATTTAGTATTTTTATTTTTGTTGAATGGATTAAATTAACACAACACGGAGGAGAGAAAAAAAACACTCGTACTTTCAGTCACACGAACGCAGGTTATCGTATCGTGCAACGGCAACTTTTAAGCGGCCAGGCGCATTAACACAGCTAACACGCTAGCTATCAGCCTTATAGGAACAAGTAGAACTAGCTGAGCTGATGGTGCGGTGCCTGAAAGCATTTGAAGAAACCACCAGCCAGAACAGAACAGACAGAAGCAGCAGCAAGCAGCAGAAACACCACCACAATTTGTGTTGTGTGCCTTGCCTTGCTTGGCCTGCCTGTCTGTCTGTCTTTCGTCTGACTTTCGAAAATTGAAGATACACTAGTGGAGTGGAACTACTTTGCTCGCATTTGCGATGTTATATACGAGTATCTCTTTGGTATATTCTAACTCATTCGATGTATCGTGTTGTCTCGTCATTTGTTGGTAGTTAGTCTTAGTATATTTAATTTTTGGTGCGATATGTTCTTTTTTTAAATAAAGGAAAATTTTATTAAATAATAAGTTACAAGTAATGTTTGAGTGTACCCTAGAATATAGTAAAATAAGGTGACCATCAACTGTATTTTCATCACTTTAGTATTTATCACATTACGCCTTGCGTTCGTTGGTCAGTTGAGAATATGGAATTTTGTTAAAATTAATTAATAATATGTATTTTTTTTTATTCTTAAAAAATTAGGATTATTGTTAATAACTGACTTCATCTATATTCTGAGATGACAATTGTTTAAGTATTTAATCACACTTTAGTACGCAGTGACATTCTGTCCTTGAATTAGTAGTTTTAGTTTTGAGAATAGTGATTTTTGAATTGACTACATTTTTAATAATAATACATTACTAAAGCTTATGATACAGAAGATACATTAAACCAAAAGGAAAAAATAGCCGAAGCAATTTCGCCAGTGAAAACAAATTAAACATGTCAATAAATAAGAGATCAGTCAAAGACGAGAATTTTGCGTTGCCTTAGAGGATCATTTAAACAAAAGGATATGTTTATTAGAAATTATTTAGTCTACTGAAAGTTTAGGTTAGTTTTTATTTATTCGAAAACTTGGGGAAAAATAACATTGCTAAATTTCAATTTTTATACATTAAAAAAAAATAATACATTCAATCCTGAAATTGAATGCCTTTTATGCAAAAACGTAGCTGCACAAAACCAAAAAGAAGGGACTTATACCACGTTTGCCTAGTAATCGTAAATGAAGAATTAAATGAATATATGACAATTTGAGTAATCGGGATAAGAGAGATTTACTTTCACTTGAAATAGTAATAGTATTTTTGACTAATAGTTCTTAACTTTAAGGGACCGGTTATTGGTATCATTCAAACCCATCACTAAAAATTGAAACAAGATGAATCTGAAATGAATTACTGGTGAGCTATTATGGCAATTATGTAATTTTACGTCAAAGGTATCAAGTAACCTGGAGCTTTGCACCTCTTTTTTCCTGTTGATTTTCATCTGTTATTTTTTTAATGATTTCATCAAATGGAATTTTTTTGATATTTTGTAAAAATCAAATTTCTTCATTAAAATTTTTGAAATGTATTTACAAAGCCAATTTAGCTACAAATGCATTGTTTCTTTTTGTAAAAAATATTTGGCATTAGAATTTGCATTAATTTTTTTTTCTGAAAATAAAGCTGTAACATGTTCAAAACTCATAAACAAAATTTGTACTGAGGGATTTCACTGATAGCTTTAAACGGCGCCTTAAAACTAACAAATTTGGGATACGGCCAAATGTTAATAACTTACATTTAAACAAAAATAAAGAGAATTTTCATATAGACTAGTGTCGTCATCGCGTAATTGTTATAAACTAAAATATAGCAATTATCACACAAAACTATTGAATATTTTTAGAATTAAAAAAATAACAGAAAATTCATCAAAACAATCCATTTTAAAATAGAAGTTTGAAAGTTTTGGGGTTTAAAATTTAATAGAAGAATTTGTACAAAGTGAAATTGTTCAATCCATAATTAATAACAACAATGTATTGATTTTATTTAAATTAAAAAATCTTAATGTATTGCTAAAATTACAGTATGTTGCAAGCAACCTGTTGCATCTAATCTCGAGTTATTATCAAGGAAAGGGGATAGTCGAAAGGACCCCATAATTTCCTAGGCAAATACAACAAATAATGAAAGCTTAATTTACTTTGATGCTAAGTACAGACGATGTTAAGATCTTACAATATTTACAGGTCTGCCAGTAAGAAATGTCGTAAATGTATGTATTTATCTTATTTCAAGCGTTAAATTAATAACAATAATAATGCATAACAAAAAAAATAATAAAAATGAATAGAAACAATGTAGAAAACAAAAATTTAATATGATATAGGTAATATACCACAAAATCAAAAAACAATAATTATTTGAAACAAATTTAGACCAAAAAACATTAGATATACAATAAATTGGCAGTAGGTTTAGAGAGGAGTCCGGGATGAAAATCTTCTATGGGATGCAGAATTGAGGTGGAAATCAAAGATTTCTTGATCAGAATTGGCTAAACGTAACATTCCATAGATTGGATTTAAGTGTCCATAGTTGGTGCGGTGAGTGGGAACGTTAAAAACGGAACGAATATAATTATTAATTCTAATAAACCAGGAGAGTCTATGACACCAAATGATAAGTTGGTGGACGAATAGTATATCGGCGATATAATTACGTTGACAAAGCGTTTGCAGGCTTAAAAGTTGTAAGCGGTCTTCATAAGGGGGTAGATTTAAGGGATCAGACCAAGACAAATTATGGCTTCATAATTGTATAAACTGTGACAATATTCCCGAAAATGTCATTGTCAGCCAATATAATAAATCAAATGAAACTTTTGAGATGTCTTTATTATTTGGTGGTTGAACTGTACTTTTGATTAACTAATTTAAATAAATATAGCAATTAATATCAATAAATATATTTATTTTTGTGAAAATCTGAAACAATACAAAAAGCAGTGAAATGAGAAGTATTTCCTGAAGAACAGAAAAGAGGAAATGAAGAGAATTTTGAACGCAATTCAACATTTTAGTAAATGAAAATCAAATATCATTTATGTTAGTTTTAGTTTACTTTTAGAAAAGGAGGGACCCATGTTGATAAAACTGATGTACATATATTCGCTCGATATAAAACAAAATGCATGGGTTAATTTTGTGGTACATTTGAAACATAATTTTAACTTATTAAAATGTTAAGACGCAAAAATTATTCGAGCAGTGAATTACATTAAAATTAAGATTATACTTTGCATTCATTTAATACAAAAAGTGTATATTCTGTTCGCAAACGTGCCGACTTATTGAAATAGATAATGGGGATATAAATCGAATAGTGTTTATGTCAGATATCTCTGAGAAGAATCGCAGTTCTCATGTAAGGTACACGTATTTATTATTCCATCAGATATAGGTATAAGTTCTTTACTGAAAACATTCAACTACCTACTTTAAGTTCAATAAATACTTAAATATTCAACATTAGACCAAAAAGTCGAAAGATTTTCAAATCTGAAAATAAATACTATTGCATTATTAAAAATTGAACTCTGTATTACATTCAATCATTGAAATCTTAATTCAACACCAGAACTTGAACCAAATATCAATTTGAAGGAAATAATAAAAAACATGGAAGAATAAAAAAAAGAGAATTTGTGACTTTTGAAAAATATCAATTTCCCTAATTTTAACTCAAGATAAAATACACATTAACTTCAACTTAGATCATATTTCAATCTTTTTAAGTAGGTAAAGATACATTTACCTGGTATATTTAAAGCCCTTTCAATTCATTAACCAAGAATCAAGTTTAAGGCAATCTTGGGAATCTAAAGGTTTTGTTTGATATGATCACACAAGTCCAGTATCTATCTAATCTATTTGTATCGAGGGTTTGCAATGTTTAGAATAAAAGACAACGCGAATTATTTAAGTGAAATATATTTATTTGGGGATAAGGTTTATTTATTCGCTAAGGTCTAAATAAAAACGGGGTTGGGTTGTGTTGTTTTGTGTTGACAAGCCACTGATTTTCAATCTAAGATTTGCTATTTTCAAAAACAAAAAATAAAATTGATACACTATTAAACATTTGGGTATAGAAATTTATTTAAGAAATGACAATTAACTTCTTCTACTTACATATCAACATCAGTTGAATTGATTATTCATATAGCTGTTTTTAATTTTTATTTTTTGATTTTTTCACACTGATCTGGTATGGTGCACTGGGATTTGGATGTTTGTTGTAGTCGTTGAAGAATGATATTTTTTCTAACCTCGTTTACTTTTTTTGTATTATATATATATATATATATATTTCGGCAGCTTTGTTAATAATAAAAGTTAAACTGAATTAATTCTTTCATTTATTACTTCTTTGCTATTTTTTTTCAGTCACATACATTTTAGAGTTATATTTTTGTACTAATTCTTCTTTTTTCTAATTCAACTCTCCTTCTTATACACACGAATAAAAAGCAACAACAAAATTATTTATGCTTCTCTTATACATACATAATATATTGTACTCAATTTTTATTTTTTCATTTAAAACATTCCTTTTCTTATTGTGGTTATTGCTTGTTTTTATCGTCGCAGTTTATTTTTTAAAGAAATAAAAATCAACTTCTGAATGTCCAAGCACCATGCACATAAATTTAAAAGAAGAACTCTTTTTTTGTCATAGATACTGAGACTAAGTTCGCTAAATTAACTAAACATGTCGGTATCAACTTTCCCACCCATCCCCTGGAGAGCCACCATTTTCAGAATTTCAAATAGTTAAACTATTTATGGAATGATAACACCACAGTTTGTTCACAGGATATTAAGTTTGCTTGGATAACCGAAGAAATAAAAACTTCTTGTTTTTTAATTTGGCAAAAACAAATATTCTAAGGTACGCGAATTGGTCTCATCGTTCTCGTAAATTTTTATTTTTTAACCTTCCCGCTTCTCACATTAAGAACAACACTCCATTATATCCTATTTATATATGCGACGATCTCTCACGGTTCTTTATTTTTCCCCAACAAATTTATGGTTGAATTTTAAAAGCGAAGAGCTAAAAAGTAGCCTTCTTTGTTTCTTGCTAGTTTTCAAAAATAATAATATCATAACTCTGGAATTCTCGAAAAAAATGCATCCGAATTTTCTTTTTAATTAGCTACCCTTTTTCCATAATTTTTCTTTAAACCGAAAACAAATAATTTTTATCCAACCGAGATTATTTAAGTGAGAGCGAGAAAAAAAAACTTAAACTTCCTGTGACGAGGTGGTGACGACAGTGAATTGGTTTCTTATATATTTTTCTTTTTCACTTTTTGTATTTGAGTCTAGTTTGAGTTCCCTTCACTAGCTTATGTGGATTTATTCACAACAATATATATATACATATTATATATATATATATATATTCTATACATATGCTTGGATAAATAGATATATATATACTTTATGGATATATATATATATAAAATGTATATATAGGTAAGCAACGATCTATTAGTTAATGCTTGCCATTATTTATGTATATATCTTTAAAAAAAATAATAATATGGGAAAATTTTCACACGTATTTATATTTTCTATTATTGCTACGTATTTTCTTTTATTTTAATCATACTTTTTTCAACAAAACTTGACAATAAAGTGCTGTTCCGTATTTTGTTATACAAACCGAACACACTATTTAAAGGTGCGAGAAGGAAGAAAATTTAACTGTGTTATATGTGTTGTATAGAGCAACGATCAAGTTTCCAGTTTGTTTTTATGGGAATTTTCTTTATATTTCCAAGAAATAACAGTGTTTTCAGATACAACAGATGTTAACAATGGAGAATTCTTGACACCTTTTGCAATTCGCATTTTATGAATAGCTCTTATTTTGTGTGAGTTGAGTTCGGAACTGAATTTACCTTTGTATATATATTGAATATACATCAAATACTAGCTGACCCGACAAACGTTGTGTTGTCATATAAATTTTGCTAGAAATAAATAACTTATTGTAAGTGTGTAAGGATGTGGTATATAAGTGGGAGAGGTATAGAGCACTGTAAAAGGTGATAAAATATTAAAATAAAAAATCGCTAAACAAATTTCTTTAATTTATTAAAATTAATTCTTTAAAATTATACACATATCGCTAATTATGACTGTACTACAAAAGACCAATATCAATCCCTTAATGCAACAGAGTGAACAATATTTTGTGTGATCCCAATACAAACAAACTGGATGGTTTGCCCACTTGAGAGCACGCCAAGTATAATTGTCCGTGTGAAAAACATGAAGTGCTCAAATGTAAGCAGCAAACAATCATCGTTTGGCCTTGAGACTTATTGATAGTTATTGCAAATGCCAATAATTGGAATTTGAAGGCGTTTGAATTGAATTCGCACATCTGTGGGCATAATACGGATTCGCGGTAATAATATATTTTCACCTCGGAATTTGCCATTTAGAATTATGGCTTGGATAACATTTTTAATTACTAATCGCGTGCCGTTGCACAACCGTGGTGGGTTCAAATGACGAAAAAAAATTACCGGAGATCCAACCTTCAGTTGAAAATTTTGCGGTGGCATGTCTGGTGAATCTAATGAGTTCAAAAACTCAGCTAGATAATTTACAGCTTCGGTAGCATCACAAACTGTATCAATAGATTTGTATGATCCCAAGTCTCCTGGTAACAAATGTTGTAACTTGAGATTTCATTCGTTGACATCCACATTTTTTGCTGTTAAAATTTTTCTTTCTGATGGCCACTCATGATTTGTATGTTGTCTATGTACATCGGGAAATATCTGGTCAATGAGAGCATCTTGTGAATCAATAATCGTGCAGAAATTGACCGGTAATTTTATGCATCCAGTTTCATCTGTAGTAAATTTTCCGTCGCCTATATCTATCAACAGTAGTTGTTTTTAGAATGTTTCAGCGGATGGATCTTAAAGCATTTGAACACGCATATTTACTTTCAGTTGCGATGATTTTAAGCACGTGTTGATCTCATCAGGGTACGTTGAACGCGGAATAACGGGAAGTATTTGTCTCAAATCAGCTGAAAGTAGTAATAGAGTGCAGCCAAATAGGCTGTCGTTGTTTTTTATATCTTCAATGTCCTGTTCAACGCCTCAAGCGAATGTTTGTGTGCCATAGTGCATTCATCCCAGATGATAATTTTACACTGTTTTAGCAAAAATAAATGTCATACATGGTTCTTTGTTCTTCATTCATTAGTGATTTATTGCGAGCAACAATCGCCACCATTTCTACAGTATTGTATTGTATTTCACGATTCAATTCAGTGTCTATTAAATCAGATCCATTTCGATTTGGTGAATGCATACCGAAATGACTGAGTTATAAGTTGGCAATGATAATGTAAAGATCCTCAATAGCAATCAATACTTCATTGTACATAGTGTCACTGAATACTATCGTAAGATCGTTGCACCGTGTACGATGTTGATGCAATTAAACCATAACACTTAGGAATATAAAAAAATAGATAAAAACCTATTCTCAGACCTACCAAATATATATGCAAAATTTCATTAAAATTGGTTAAGCCGTTTCGAAGGAGTATGGCAACTAACACTGTGACAGGAATCTATACTAATATTATAAATGTGAAAGTAACTCTGTCTGTCTGTCTGTTACTCAATCACGCCTAAACTACTGAACCAATTTGCATGAAATTTGGTATGGAGATATTTTGATACCCGAGAAAGGACATAGGCTACTTTTTACCCCGGGAAAATGATGCATTCCCATGGGAAAATTCAGGTGGGCCGATCACTTTTACGCCTAAACTACTGAACAGATTTAAATGAAATTTAGTAGGGAGATAGTTTGAGACTTAAGAAAGGACATGAGTTACTTTTGACCTCGGGAAAACAACGCATTCCCATGGGAAAAATTACTTTCCAGGGAATCTGATTGCTTTTACTCCTAAATTACCAAATATTTGAATAATATTTGGATAAAATTAGTATTACAGAAAACAACGCATTCCCAACCCTTCTCATAAGTTAAGATTGAAGGTTGGTGGCCCAGTCCTGAAATCTTGACGTATCAAAGTTATGTAATGGTACACGGCTACAGATTACTCAACTAGGACGAAATATTATAAAAGCTATAATCATGACTGGATAGCAAAAGGAAAAAATGTTTTAACTCCCCGCATTCCGATAATTCCAACCGATTTTCCGTTTCAGTTTAAAAGAGTGCAGTTTCCTCTGAAAGCAGCATTTACAATAACAATAAATAGAGCTCAGGGGCAAACGCTGAAAGTTGCAGGTGTAAATTTGGGAAAAAATCTGTTTTTCCCATGGACAATTATATGTAGCGTGCTCACGAGTCTCAAACCCACAAAATCTTTACGTTCTGGCCAAGGAAGGAAAAACAAAAAACGTCGTATATAAAAATGTATTGCAGTAACCTATCTTCTTCTTAAAATGTATTAACCTAACCTAACCTATAACAATCACACTTAGTATGGCCTCATCCCATCTCGGCACAATTCAAACATACGTACAAAAAAGTACAGCTCAGGTTTTTTCATACTACTATCCAAAAAAAACTATCTAATGCGGACGAAGTCGCGGGTAAAAGCTAGTATTTTATATATTAGATTTATACAAAGAATTTACTTACCTATTTAACTTTAGAAAATGAACAATCAAATAAGAGTTAATGAGATTTTCCATGGGTAAAATAAATCAATTTATTTTTGATTTTCACCTGTTTTTTTTTTTGCCCCATGGAATGCAAAAACAGGGGCTAAATTTTCCTTTACCGCAGCACGAATTTTTTTCAGATTTTTTTTCCAGTTAGGTAGAGGTCTCAATAGAACATGTTTAAAATATTAAGACGAGAAAACACCGTTAAGTTATAAAAAAAAGAACAGCGTATTAACAGCGAAGTATGTAAGGTATGCCGCCCTGCCCCCCTCTCTTTCTTGTTTTGTTCTATTTAAAAAGCACCTCCCATGAATTTAATGACACTTTCTTAAAATTTATGATTAATTTGAAATCAATATCTTAAAAAAAGTCAATGAAATCCCCAAAAAAAAATCAAAATCGGCATTCAAAAAAACAGGCAAGAAATGTCAAAGTCAGCCATTCTTGCGTGTGTTTTATGTGAACAAATGAATTTAAAATTACTAAAAAATTGCGATAGTTCTTATGTATTTGCACATTATCTATCAAATAAAAAATCCGGAAAATTTTCGAATATGGATTTGTTTTTGGCAGATTTATTACTGTTTCCAGTAATTATAATCAACTGTCAGTTCAACAGATACAAGTTTTTCCTGTTTTATTTATTTTGGTCACAAAGAATTTGCTATTAAATACATATAATTCAAACAAATTTAACAAAATATGGAATCAGTCTCAAACGAATTTGTAGATTCACCAACTTTATCTTCTCCTTCTGAAAATGATTCTATTTGAAAGAAAAGCAAAAATCGACTTCCAGTCTTTTTATTGCATGTTGTAAAAAAATATTCCTAAAAAAGATAAACAATAAACTTGCTCAATAATAATAAACTTTGTAGTAATTTGTGTGTATAGTTTTTATATTTTCAAGAAAATTGCTGACTTTCTTTAGAAACTGTCAACAAATTAATTAACATAATGTACACAACTTCAATACATTTTAAGGAATACATTCGATGTGGTGAAAGAATAGGTATAAATGCCGATACCCAGTGCTAACGCCAAGCAATCCTTTGGTAAACATTCTAAAATACAAATAAACAAAACAAAAGAACAGTTGCAATATTTCAAATGGTTTTCTGGTAATAAAACCTAAAACAGAGAACTCTCATATTTGTTTCATTTCTCTTTGTCAAGTTCATATTATAATTTTAAAGAAGAGGTACACTTATAAATTGACACCAAAAAACAATTTCATGCATCACGAACAAAAAAAAAATAATCTGAATTTACCCATGGAACACCCAATTATATTTCATTCAGAAGTTTTGTATAATATTATCTACTCTAATATAAACAATGACATTTTTAATTGGTGATCTGAAGTATACCTATGTAGGTACTAAAAGAGTGTTAAATAGATCTAGACAATTCTGAAATTTGTGCATTATTGTTTCAACAAAATTAAGTTAATTAAATATTATAATTAGTTGAAAGTGTTTTTTTCTGATGTTAAATTTAAATTAAGTAAGTCTAGTAAAAAAAAGTATTTAATACCTCATAAGTCTTATTAATTACATTTCCTAGAACACTGCTTGTATGTACATATGTTGATCTTGATGTTGAGCTGACATCTTATAAGAGCATTATACTTTATACAATTTTTGTACCTGTACTTCCAATTTTGAAGAGATAGATAGAGATTAGAGATGTACACCAAAAATACTATTATGCCTATAGCGAAAGCAATCAATCCAAGAAGGCATTCGTCTTTATATCTGGTGAATAATAAAAAAAAACGGTTGTTTATGTTTACGCCAAGCAAAGTTTAAGGTTTCATAAGTTTAGGTTGTCGTTTAAGCAAAATGCAGTAAAACCATACAAAATAAAATATAGTTTAGAAAAAGATATAAGACCAGTTTTATATAAACAAATCCTAAGAATTTTGGTTCTCAAAAGTTAAAGATGCTTACCAGGCACTTAAAAAAAGGCAGTCATAAGAATAGAAATAAGGCCAATATTTCGTAATATGGTTAATTATTTTAAAATGTGGCTTAAGTTAAACCAAGTGATAGTGCTAGTCTTATATCTTATAGATTGGAACAATTTAAGTTTCTGCATGCTTTTGACTTGCACCTTTTGTATTATTTCACTTCCTGTTCCAATCTTAAAAATCTTTTGCAAGTCCCACTAGCAAGTACCAGCAACTTCAAATTGACGGCATCGCGTAGTTTCCCATATAAATTTGATTCTCGTAGTAAGCCTCATATCAACAATGTTTATTTAGATTGTTCAGATTATATAGCTCAATTCAGCTTTGTATATACACTCCGCTTCAACTGAATACGCACAAACATTTCGAAAAACGGAGGTAAAAAGAACTGCAGATACAGCAGCTTGAAGACGAGTAATTTTAAGGTGTGCATCTGATTTTGGGATTCTGGGACAAAAATAAAACAAAATTGGCGCAAATGCAAGTTTCTCAACAGTTTTAAGATATATTAAAATTCAAGCCATCTTAAACTTAAGAAAAAACCACTACTTGACGAACAACGGAAAGTTATGCTATTCGAGTTCCTCAAAACTCAAATAGTCTTGAAAAAAAAAATGGTATCATGGTTTTTTTTATGGGTACCTATATAAAAAGTTAAATAAAAAGGTGTTGAAAGCCTCATCACAACTAACTGTGAAGGAGGTGTTGTATTATTGAAAGCTGTCATTTATTGTGGAACAGTTAAGGTTGAGGTTGTTACATCAAAAATTACTGCAGCTGGGTGCAAGGAAAGAAATGTTCCTAAATAATCTAACATTTTTGACCCATAAATTTGGATTACCAACATGATAACGCGCTTATTCACTCGGTACGCATAGTAAAAGCTTGGACAGAGGAGCAAAATTTGAACTTCCTTCAATAACTGCAGTACTCGTCTGATCTGATAATTATTAAATATACTTGGGGAGGGTTAGTTAGTACCCACAGTTAATGATGGTGGTCGTCAGTTTAAAGACAAAGAATACTTTTAGCGAAATTTCGTTGAACTATATTAAAAGGCTGAAGGATTCATATCGGAACTACTTTACGAAATGCTTACAAGTAAAAGTAGAAGTTCCAACTATCAAACTTAAAAGAAACTTGCTTTATTGCAATCCAATAACAATTTTAATTTTTGCACCTATTCAGTTGATTTAAAAAAATATTCAATGTTTCCAGAAAACATGGTGGTTGATTTTGGATAATTATTTTCAAATTAGCACCAACATAAGGAACAATACTCATCAATATTTCGAAAAAATGTGAAAAGTATTTTCAAAAATATTTGTGCCTATTCAGTTGAATCAGAATGTATTATTATGCAGCAATATTTGTTTACGTTCGCTGTAGCCGAGGTATGGGGTATGTTCATAGAAAAAACCCAATTCGTCATTTTGAATAGGCATAACGTAACAATTATCTACTTATTTGACAAGTGAGATTTTTAAAAGTCTGTTGCAACGGATTTGGTTCTTAATTATAGAATTAAAGTCATTCACATCTTTATTCTTAACCGTTTTGTGGGTAGGCAAGATGTTCGGGTATACTTTGTTGGTGAGATCGACTTTTGATGACAGAAAATTGAAAAAAAAACGACATGAATCAGCTTGAATTATTAAAAAGTATCACGGCCATTAGCGATTGCTCTGAGAAATCTTTGTCAGAAGTGTCGCCTTTAACAATGCAACCCGCATTTTTGGTCACAGTTGCAATTTTTTTAAATAGCAACACAGATTACAGATTTGTTGATTTTTTCACAATTTTTATTTTTCAAATTAAGTTGCCATTAACTTCAACTCAAGTTTTGGTGCCAAAAAGATAAGGTTATCTTTAAAAACCTTTCACAAAAATATGTTATTTCCATTTGTTATGCTTATGACCTATGAAAATGATGGAGCTGTTATTATTTTAAGTTCGCCGTAGTCTCAAGGTGGCGACGGGAGTTTTAAATATAAAGTTAAGTGCTAGTACCATAGGTTTTATATTATGTACATAGACTATTGTTTTAAAAGAAATTGAGAATTTCGAAACATTGAGTTTCTTCTTCGGGTCATTCGGAAAACGTCCGCAACTCATTCATAGTATTTTTCATAACTTCTCATGGATTCATTGCAATTAAATAACTTAGTTAACGAAAGAATTTAAAACTTTAAGGGGTCAGGATTTTAGAAGAAAATGATTATTACTTTTTTAACGATTCTGAAGTATGGAATTTTAAAAATATTCTCTGAACATATCATGTGAACTCACTGAAAATTGAGTAAGTTATGGCCATTTTTAATGTGCAATGGGTGGGCCGTGTGACCAAACTTCGAACTTTACCAAAGTTTTTCAAAATCCGTTATCACGATATCTAACAAACTAGTGAATCGATTTTTGATATCAGATTATCTGTCGAAAAGTAACAATGTTCACCGCTAAAGATTTTTTTTTACAGGTTATAAATGTTAACTGATTTATCTGACTTTTTAACAATAAAAAATCATGGAAAATAACAAAAATATGCCCTTAACTATACAATAAAAATTCAAAACCTTCAATCATTTTCCCAAAAAAATAACAGAGACACCGTTTTTAAGTCGCTAACACCTTAAGTTGCTAGCAACTAAGTTGCTCAGCGGGCGCCAAACTATCCCAGCGGATCTCTCCAGATTTGTTTCCAATTCGAGAAACAAACCAATGTTTGAACACATCTCAGTGTCCCTACACTGGAAATGTAATCCTATATTTATATTCTATTCTAGTATTTACATGCATTTATGTAACAACACAAGCATAAGTTTGCTAAAAACAGAGGTTTTTCTGGAAGAAGAGAATAGCAAAAAAGCAAAATATAAACACCAACTCTGAATAAAACTAAAACAAAGCATTCTTGTGAATATTAGACTAATATTAAAAAACAATAAATCGTTTTGTAATACGGGAAAATCTAAAACTTTGCGAATAAGATTTTCTCTTATTCTTAAATATTCTTATTTACATATACTTATTTGGAG
This sequence comes from Eupeodes luniger, assembly GCA_951509635.1. Lineage (NCBI taxonomy): Eukaryota > Metazoa > Arthropoda > Insecta > Diptera > Syrphidae > Eupeodes > Eupeodes luniger. Next base: position 6,143,449 of record OX608076.1, on the reverse strand, counting down.
TTGGCTACTCAACAAATACCAGCATAAACACCTAAACAAGTGAAATAAAAAATGATGAAAACTGAATACAACACCACGAGTATTATTTAAGTATTCTGTCAAAAAGTTCAAATCCATAAGAAAGAAAGAGCGAAGTGTTCTCATGTTGAAAAATAAAAGTAAAGTATTTCTTTTTTTCCCCTGGGAATTCCCCTTATTCCAAGGAGTGCGAGTGAAAAAGACATTTAATTCTCTTTGTATACTACACTTGGCGCTTGAATAGGAGAATCAAGAGAAAAGAAAAAAGAATTACCAAAGGGGCGACAAAACTCAACTTATTAAGCAAGCAAGTATGAGTGTTGCTTTTTTAATTTAGATCGCAAGATTCGCAAGAAATTCATAAAATTAATTTATTGTTAATACAAAACTGAAATAGATTTATTAGCCAATTAACACAAAAGGCGTCCAATAATTGTTCAATTAATTGATTTTAAATTCCATAACAAAAAACGGGAAAAATCTGTAGATAAGCAGAATCAGAAAGCGATAACAATTGAATCGAGCCAGAGCCAGAGCCACTCATGAAAGATGTTTAGCTGTGCGCCGAATATGTGTACATGTGAATGGTTAAGTTAAAGTACTAAAATAAAATAAAAAGAAAAGAAAGAAAAAAGAAATTCTTATTATTAAAGTACCTATTGATGTTTCATTTAGTTAACATTAAGAAAAATAACCTGAATAAATATTTAAAGTTTTGTTTTCGAGACGAGTAAGTGAAAAATATATTTGTTGAACTTGCTTTTGCTTTGCTTTGATCTACGATTTTGAAATTGTCTCGCAAAGGAAAGGGAAAAGCCTTCAAATTACTGGAAATCCTTATGGCAACAAAAAAATGATGAGTGTTCTGCCATCACCATCATCACCACCATCAACATTAGGGCTCCTTGAGATAAGGTAACATTAATTAGTAAATATTGTGATTGGTTTTATTTTATTATAACTTATAATAAACTGAACTTTTTAAAACCTACAAAAACGAAGTTGCATTTTCTTCTTCAAAAGGTGTACACAACTACCTAAGTGCTAGAGAGTTTTTCTAACAAGTTCTAATTATTGCATTCAAAGTAAATGGGTATTGTGTGATGAATCTTTCCTTTGGTTATTCTGTTTTGAGAGTTTGCCATCTCTCTAATTTATATCTTCAAGAATAATGCTTAAACGGAAACGATCTAAGAGTTTAACAATCGAAATAGGTATCTATTAAATTTATAAACTTAGAAATGGTGTTTAATTTGAAATCAGTCAATCAGCAGCAAGATAAATCTGACTGCATCTTCAGGAATATCTTAATTATATCTTTTTCTTTATTAAAGATAATAATCAATTGTCTGTAGTATTAGAACATTATTAATATATTTAACATAATTTTTATAAATTTATATTAGTTAAGTTTTATTCTTAAAATATCAACTAATATTTATATATTATGCTACGTACATCGAAGCCTAAATTTCCATTTTCAGACTTTCATGTTTAATGCAAACATATCTACATGTTTTTTATGAAAACATAGATGACAACAAGTGGTAAAAATAATTAAACATAACCGCCTGAAGATGAAAATCTAGTTTTCACAAAACGCGTAGCTAGATTTATGATTTATGTTGATAATACTTTTATAAAAAGTACATAAGTACACATTTATAAAAATTATTTGTTCTTCATTAGAATAGCATAACTTCGGGCCACAAAAGGGTATGAAAACATACAAATAATCGAAAAATTATTTTAAATTACATTTTTTTTTATTTATGTCAAATTAAGTACTGAATTAGCTTTAATTTTTGTATGTCTCTTTTTAATTCTTTATAGAACACTGAAAGCTTCATGGTCTTATGCTCTCTTGTTTATGACAAAATTGAAATTTGCCAAAACTACTTATTTATTGCTTTCATATGTATATAAATTTCTTCCGAAAGGCCCTTTATAACAAGGTAGTACCCGCGGTGTGATGGTTAGTGCGTAGGATTGTCATGCCAGATGTCTTGGGTTCAATCACTGCCTGTGCCATTTAGATTGTTTTTCACGGGTAAAATCTTTTGTAAGGTAATGACTAATTCTCCAAGAGTAATTCTTGTCATGAAAAATGCTTTTTCAAATTAGCCGTTCGGATTTGGCATTAAACTGTAGGTCACCTCCATATCTGACAAAATTACTCGTACACAGGAATGGTTGAGAGTTGTAAGGCACTAGGCCGGCCCTAGTTTTCAACTGTTGCGCCACCTAATTGATTATTTTTATTTACTTTATGACAAGAATAACTTAGAGGAATTGTCAATTCCTCACAAGAGGCAGTATGAGTGGAAAAACTAGGTGGCAAAGGCAAGGATTGACAGCAAGACCTCTACCATGGCCGTCCGCACTTTATTTTCATTTTTACTACTTCATTCTTAAAACTATCTTACAGCTAGACAAACATTCATAAAACTAGCCTAACTAACCATAACTTATTGAACTTGCTTACCCAAATAAAACTTAAAAATGACATGGACTGTAAATATTGAACTTTAGCGTCGTACCTTTCATTATTTAGATATTTTACTTCAAAATTCCTTTACTTAAATTTATAAGTTTTGTTATAAAATTTGAATTTAGAAAACATATTTTGAATAAAATAATCTTATTTAAAATTTATATTCGTAGGAAAAGCTGCAACAATGTTTACGAATATCATAATTAATGTACAAATAAAAAAACAAATCTACAATAAATCAAATATTAAAGATATTCAAAGTGAAATATAAAATAGCAAAGATACAAATGAACTCTAGAAAAATATTGAGAAAATATAAATAGACAATAAGAAAAGAAGAAAAAAACATCATTCCAGAGATACAACCCTTTAGCTATGAGCACGTCATCATCATTGACAACATCATCGAGTGGTAGTAATTTATTATCATCTTCAGTATCATCTTCTACACCATTTTTGCTATCCGAAGGATCACCAGCCACATTATCAGTGGTGGAATCTGCAGCATTATCGGTACAATCTCAAGGAGGAACTGGATCGCCACGTCAAGTACAAAGCGAAGGGGGTACGATACCCCTGCAACAGCAGCAAGTGACATCAGGAGGAGGGCAATTTGTATCTACATGCGATTCTACAATTGGATTGAATGGTTTGCTATTGGGAAACAACAACGAAGAAGTTACCTTAAATCAAAATAGCAACAGTAACAGCAGCAACAGCAGTGTAAATAGTTGCAATAGTACCAATAATAGCTCGGGAAGTAATAACAGTACTGGCACAATTGCCGCGAATAATAAGCTAGGCAATTGTATGTCAGTGGTTGGCCCATTAACACCATCACAATTCAGTGGAGGAGGAGGCGTTGGTGGTGGATGTATTGGAAATTCAAACGAAGCAGTTAATAATAATCAAAATAGCAACGACCTGCAGAGTGTGCCAGGTGAAAATAACAACAACAACAACGTCACCAATAATATAAATACTGAAGGCAACGCTGGTGGTTCACCAGGTGGTGGTGGTGGCGAAGATTTACCTAATTTTGTAAGTTTGGCTCAATTGAGTCAGCAGCAGCAACAGCAAGAACAACCATTAACGTCATCCCCAAATGGAACAGGTAATTTTTAATTATAATTTATACTTCGTTAATTGGACGCAGATTTCAAGACTTTAAGATCTTAATTAATGCCAATTGATTTGAATAAAGGTTTATTCACTCAAGGCATTTGTTGACATTTTTTTAATGAATGGATAAAGCTCCTTTTTATTAAGTTCTTTTCACTATTAACTATATATCAACACAATCTAATACCTTGATCGAAATTATTATTTGTTTTCTTTTTAAGCAGCAATTAGCACAACAATTACCACAAATGCATCATCAACACTGACACCGGGCAACAACAATCCAACTGTTGTTGGCGGCTCAGTTGTAGCTACACCAGCTGCAGTCCTATCATCTTTATCAACTTCATTATCTCTAGCATTGTCTTCATCATCGTCATCATCGTCATCTTCATCATCATCTTCTTCATCTTCATCATCGTCATCATCATCTTCACAGGCTGCTTCACCGCCACCAATTCATTCCCATCACCATCATCCTCATCCATCCATAACACCGCCAACATCTATTTTACCACAAAATGCCGTTGGTGTCAATGGGGCGGTAACACATCCATCTCTTCCGTCAACACCCAATCAACAACTGGTGTCGCATCTTAATACCAGCAACAGTAACCAGAGCATTATTAAAATGAATGTTACACCAAGTTCAGCCCCAGGTGGTAGTGTTGGTGGTGGTGGTAGTGGTGGTAATGGGAGTTCCAGTCAAGGAGCTACACCACCACATGGTTTGAATACACCAGGAGGGCCTGGATCTGTTGGACATACATCATTGTCATCACCTTTACAACAACCTACCACGCCAATGGTTATTAAAGAAGAGCTACACCCACAGCATACACCGCCATCGGCATCAAATGGATCCGAAGGTGGAACATCATCTAATTTATTTGGTGGTAAGTCAATAATTAATAGTTCTTAAACTCTGTACTTATGCTTGCTACAATAGACTCTAGCAAAAAAGTAAAATTGGAGGAAGATAACAATGGTTTGGATAGTGCAACAGGTAATAATAATTCCATTCCCTCATTTGGTGATCCTCATAATTCACCCAACGGCTGTTTGACGTCGAACGCTTCCACTTTGAGTACTGGATCTATGGCAATATCAGCTGCTGGTGGAAGCGAGAACAGCAATGGTAGTAATGGCAGTACCGGAGGCAACCCCAATACAGGTAGTGGTGTCGCAATGGGATCCAACACAGTGCAGCCGATGCACGTGACTGACAAATCTGGAACCGAAACAATAGATGAAAATTGTAAGAATCAATCTAATCTAAAAATGAAAAAAAAAAACAATCTTAACTTTTCCGTTTTTAAGTCTTTTCTGTTGGTACTGTTAAAGATGAACTGATGTCAAGCGATAGTGGAATGCCAATGTCACTTGGATCATTAGGCAGTGTTAAGAAAGAAGAAGCAATTGATATGTCACCGGATGGCTTTGGCCCTCTAACGAGTACAATGCCTGGACCGAGTATGTCTAGCATGGTTAACAACAGTGGTTGCGGATCTGGAGGAGGAATGGGTATGGGGCACTCACCAAATATGATGGGAATTAACAATTCTGGGGGTCCTTCTTCTGTAGCTTCCAATAGTGGTAGCGGAAGAGGTGATAAGAGTCCCTAAAAATGATTCAAATAATTACAAGTGTTTATCTTTTCATAGGATCGAATCTTAATACCATGGGTGACCTAGGTGTTGGTGGTGGAGGATCTGTTGGAAGTGCAAATTCTGGCAATATCATGCCTCCAAATATGACCGGTGCCAACCTAGGTATACTAGGTGGCAATGGTGGTTGTGTCATTGGGAACAGTGGTGGTGGCGGTGTACCTGGTGGAAAACCTCCCACAAGTGGCGGAGGCGCTGGCAATGGAAATTCATCAATGGATTACATGCAGCAACAAAATCATATCTTTGTGTTTTCTACGCAATTGGCTAATAAAGGCGCTGAATCTGTTTTAAATGGACAATTTCCCACAATTATTGCATATCATTGTACTCAGCCGGCTACGAAGAAATTTCTCGAGGAATTCTTCCTTAAGAACCCAATGAAATTGTCCAAAATGAATCGACAGAATTCATTAAACGTAGGTGGTGGTGGTGGACATTGGGGAAACCCCGGCCAAAACAATGGAAACATGATGTCGAAAATGTCACAGCAAAATAGCAAAGCTGGTGGGCCGAATAACAATAGCAACCAAAGCAACAATGGGAATGGTGGATCGTCATCAAGTAGTCAGTCGACACCAGCGACAAGTAGTAGTAGTATAGGAATGGATGTTAAGCCACCAGCAGGTTTTCACGATGATCCTTTGGCGGGTGATAGCGATTTGATGCCATGGGAACAGACAACCGTTCACTTGGGCCTTGATGGTATTTCGAACGGGAGCAATTCTGGTCCGATTAGTAATCGGGGCACGGGTAATACAACTGGCGGTCCAGATCCAAATGCAATGGATAGTAGTGGTTCGCCGTCATCGACTCCACAACAAAGGTTGTGTAGTTCTTCAACTCCCCTGAGTGCTGGAATCCAACAGAGTCCCAGTAAAATGTCATCAGGAGGTCCAACATCTCCTGAAAGTATGCAGCCATCACTTCAAGGTGTCAAAGTTCCCGACGAAAATCTGACGCCTCAGCAAAGACAACACCGTGAAGAGCAACTTGCAAAGCTTAAAAAGATGAATCAGTTTCTATTCCCTGAACAAATGAGTGATTTTGTGGGAGGACCTCACATGAGTGCAGTTGATCCAGTGACTGGAGCACCATCTGTCTCAGGAGGACAAGGACCAGGAGGTTCCGGAAAAAATATGGACGTCAGTCAAACCAGTGCCGGTGGAGCAATGAATATGCTAGGAGAATCATTAGCAAGCGGTGGACCAGGACAAATGCCTTCGAACATTAATGTTCGGGGTGGTGTAATAGGTTGTGGTAGTGGTCCTGGTCCACGGGGTCAAATGAATCGCTCTTCGCATGGGCAAGGAATAGGTGGCCCGATGGGGCCTATGAACGATGGAGTAATGATGGGAGGGGGCGGAACACATAACGACATGGGAGGCATGCAGTGTGGTATGATAATGTGCAATCAATCTGGAGGTGGTGGTCCCGGGGGTGGTTCTCAGGGCATGGGTATGAGTGGCATGGGTGGAATGGCAATGAATCCTTGTGGTATGGTGCTAGGCGGTGGTCCAGGTGGAATGCCACCAGGTATGGCTCAAATGGAGTGGTCAAAGTTACAACATCAATTCTATGAGGAACGTAAAGGCAAAAATCCTCAGAACATGGAAATGATGGGTAGTGGTATTGGCCTATGTCGTCAATTGTCTGCCGGCAATGGTCCCATGGGCGGTGGACGTTCGGGCATGAATGCAGCTGGTGGAGTTCTCATGTCATCTAATAGTGGTAGCGGAAATTCAAATAGATCACAAGGACCCCCACCTCCATATCATCAAACACCGCGTTCTGCATCTGTGCCCATTGCAACACAAAGCCCAAATCCTGGAAGTCCAAATAATCCCACCTCGAACCTTTCACTTCCTTCACCAAGAACTGGTGGTAGTGGTGGATCGACACTTAATTCGCCAGCTGGTGATTCAGGCTCAAATAGTGGTGTTGGTGGTAGTGGAAGTGCGGGTAGTGGTGGTAGTGTTGGCAGTGGCGGTATTAGTGGTAATAGTGGAAATAGTGGTGGTGGTGGTAGTAGTGGCGGTGGTAGTGGTGGTGGCAGTAGTAGTGGTGGAAGTGTCCCTGGACCCAATGGAAAATCACAAATGCCATCATACAAACAACAAGATTCTCCACTAACACCTGGAGGAAGTAATATTGTCGGTGGAAGTTCGGGTGGAACAGGACCATCTGGACCAGTTCACTCGGCTCAAAATTCTGCAAACAATAGCGGAAACAACAATAATTCTGGTAGTAGCAATCAACAAAATAACAATGGGAACTCATCTAGAAACTCAATGAGCCATACTAGTAATCCTAGTACACCTGTTTCATCGCACATGTCACCCAATACGGCACTTAAAGAGATGGAGTTAAGTGGCCCAGGAGGAGGAGGTGGAACAGGGGGACCTGGAGGATCAGTGAGCAATAATAACAATGCAAATCATGGTAAGCTTTCCAATTGTATAGTTAAATTCTTAATAACGGTTTCAGAACAAAAAGTGAATTCAAAAAATCAAATCCTTCCTATTATAAATCAATCTCCGTATTAGTTCTGCTCATGACTTAGTTTTGTCTATTTTTTTTCTGTGTCTAATAATTTGTATTGCAATCCAAGGTAAAGAAATTGGAGTTAATTTGATGCCAGTGCCGTCTCCACAGCAAATTCAATATCTTAACACATTTGAAAGTCAAGAATTAACAATTCAAAAACAACCCAATACAACGGTTTTAAGGGATTCATCCAATGCAGTTGGATTAATGTTAGCTTCGTAAGGAAATAGTTTTATTTGTTTGTTTTACGTTTTTTTTTTATTTATTTTTGTTTGTTTTCGTTTTAAATATAAAGTCCTGGAAATCATAGATCATGCAGCAACAGCAATAGTTCTCCGAACAGCACTAATTCGGTAAATATTTCATTGTCTGCATCACCATCATCAATGTGTGGAAACGGGGGCGGTGGAGATTCGAGGTACCCACAATCCTCTGGATCATCATCGATGCATCATAATCATAACAGCAATGGTAGTAATAATAATAATTATTCTCATATCACCTCCAGTCCACATAATTCTATTTCTTCGATAACGGCTAACTGTAGTAAGTTTTTATTTAATAATCGTTTATTTATGTTGTTGCCTTTTTTTATTGGGACTGTGGTGGCTGGTTAACATCGGATTTACTTGCTTTTTCCGTGCCCTGCATGATATAATTTTATTTTCTGTATGTATAAATCTATTGGGACTAAATCTAATAATAAAGGATTTAATTTACGAGAGCAGTTTTAGAGAAGTGTGTAGTCACGTCAGATAGTTTACGAGAAAAATTTTTAATGCAGTCAGTTTTCAATTATCCTAAATTTGTTTGGTAAAATTTAGAAAAATCAAGTCACAAAAATATAGGACATGTAAGTAATCTTATGATCCAATTCCAAGAAATCTTTGATACTCGCATAGTTATGTTTTGTATCCTGACGTCATCATATTTTTACACTCAAGGAAAATACGACAAATAACCTCCTTTCCTCTTCTTCTGAACCTTTTGATTCATGTAGACTTGAAATTAAAGTAATAAATATTCATCTTTTAGAAATGTTACTCTTTACTTGAATTTCTGTCTTATCATTTTTTCTAAGAAAGTACAAAAGATCTATGAAAATTTACCTATTTTATTGTAATATGTATAAATTAAATTTTGTATTCTATTTAAAAAAAAACTACAATTTGTTTGATGATTTATTGTTTTAACCTGCAGTTGAAAAGAATTCTCGCCTCAATGCAACATCAAATCCAAGTCCACAAGGCTCTAGAACACCCAACATTGGAGAACCGACAAATAATCCGTCGAGTATAGATTCTAGATTTAATCCAGTCAGTCCTGCAATGAATTATCCCGGAAATGCAGGAAATAGCAGTGGACATGCAGTAAGTGGACCTGGTAATAGTAATGGCGGAAATAGCAATTCCAATCAAAGTCAACAGCAGCACCACCAACAACAGCAACAACAGCAGCAACAACAACAGCAACAACAACAGCAACAACAACAGCAGCAACAACAACAAGGTCTGAAAATGGGTGGATTCATGGATAACAAGTGTGGTGATGTATGTCTTTATATGGTTTACTGTTAGCTTGCCCCAGTGCTTACCACCTCTTTTTTTCTTTTCTTAATTAGCAGTCACCAGCTGGACAATGTGTGAACTTTTGTGGTCGAACAGATAATTTACCTTTGAATCCAAACAGCAGTCGACCTCCACCAGTGAAAGCTACGCATTTCGATCCGATTTCATCTTTGGCTCAAATGTCGCAGCAGCTAACAAGCAGTGCAACTAATTCCTTAAATGGAGGACCTTCCTGCAGTGGTGGATCGAGTGGGCAAGGCGCTGGAAGTATGATGAGTTCTGGGTTTTCAAGCCATGCAGAAATGCAAATGGGTGGCGGGATGCCTGGCAGTGCAGGGTCTCACGGTATAGACAGCATGATGGGAGGTCCTGGAGGTGATAGCATGGATCACTGTGGCATGGGAGGCTTGCCGCCCCATGTTCTTAGTGGACCTGGTGGACAATATGGGGGAATGCATGGTGGGGGCAATGCAGGCCCTGGTGGTGGATCAATGGTTGGAAATCCGATGATGATGGGTGGCCCGCCAATGAGTTCACGAATGCTCTCGCCGAAAATGAATGTCGGTATGGTTGGGTTTCATGGTGGCCATGGAGGCATGGGCTTACCACCACCGTCACACAGAATGATGGGAAGGGCGGGAATGGTTGGCTGCCCATACAATGGTGCAAATATTCAAGTGAAAGCAAGTACACCGAATACCATTCAGTATCTACCAGTAAGGCCGCAGGTAAGCAATACAAATCCTAGAGTTCCGCCCAGTTTAGAATTTCTTCAACGATTTGCAAATCCCCAAATTTCACCGATGGATGTAACTGGAGGTGGACCTAATGGCTCAGGCCCCGAGGCAAGTAAAATGCAACAACCAGGTGGTCCCGGTCAGGGCATGAATTTCTACCAAAATTGCAACCAAATGAGCGGGACAGGACCCGGTGGTGGCCCTGGTCCAGGACCAGGTGGCGGTATGAACACTCATATGGATACAAGTGGTCCTGATGGAATGATGGGTCTTGGTGCTCCACCAGTAGGAATGGTCGGAGGGTCTGGGGGTCCAATGGGTGGTGGCATTAATTCACAAATGATGCGAGGAATGCGACCGATGCGTCAGCCAGGTGCTGGGAATGGAATGCTGCGCATGCAAGGCCCCAATCCGCACATGATTGGAGGGGGTGGCATGCACCCTTTCGGAAATGGTCCGCCCAACCTTGATGGCGGTCCGAACGATCCATCGAATATTTTCCAGAACAATCAAATGTTTGGAGGTCCACCTGGTCCTAAAGGAAGCCCCATGGGTCATGCAAACGGTCCGAATGGGGCACCAAATGGGCCCGGTTTAGGTGGCGGCTCATCACCGATGGGAGGCGGCCCCCCTGGTGACCCATCACAATCAATGCAACCACAATTAAATGGACCAGGTGGACCACCAAATTCTGGTGGACCGAATGGCACTGGAGTTCCGGGTCCCAATTATAAATCATCACCTTTTGTTGGCCCATCAACCAGTGATCTTAAATACGCCCAACAATATCATAATTTCCAACAACAACTCTACGCAACTTCAACTCGAAGTCAAATGAACTCACAACTCGGAGGTCACAATGGTCCTCCTGGTGGCCAAGGTTTACCCGGTATGCCTCCAAATCAAAATCCTTCGTTTTTCGTTTCGAAGTAAATCAATTACTGTTTGCCATGTCATTTTATTTCATAACATAAATCTACGCGCAGCTAAAACATCAAATTTCGCCGTATGAAAATGTTTGTTTTTATATATTTTTTTTTTATATTTTTACTATTGTTTCTTGTATTCTTTGTTATAATTAAGTTAGATGAGCTATTTTTTAATAAGAAGAAACAAATACATTTTACAACAGTACTTTTTGCAAAACAAGGAAGTGGTAAACAAAACGACGCCGTCTTAAAATTTAGTAGTATTATACATTTTTAGTTAAGTTATTATTTTAAATACATAAACAATTTTAAAGCTTTTCCTTTATATTAATAATCTTACAACATAAAGTTGACAAATAATAATAAAAAAAAGCGCAGAAGTAGAACGATTTTAAAAGGATAATTATATGTTTATAGCCCGATTATTTTAAATTTTATTTTATTTAATAAGGAAATTGAGTTTTTTGTTTCTTTTGCGAGTGCGTAATTAATGATTATTAATTTGTGTTTGTTTAGTTCGATTAATATTTTTTCAAAGTGAACAGGAACCACAACAAACGAAAAAATTGCGTGTGATTTTATGAAAGATTATAAATAAAGTTTAGGACTTAAAAAAGAGAAACATTTTTAAACTGAAAGAAAACACTATTTTTCGTTTATTATTTTAAGAGGGTTAGTTATTATTAGGTATTTAAAAACTTTACCTTTTGTCATGTCGATTGAGCAGTATATATATATAAACTTTTAACAAATGTCATGTACTCATGTGTTTACTTTAAAATGTGAAAATTAAGTATATGCTTACATATGCATAGAATGATATACATATGTATATTATATACATATTTAAAAAAAAATTAAACCAATAACCGATTTATGTACATTAAACGAAAGCTAAAATGCAATTTAAAATTGATAATAAATTTATAAGCCATTAAACAAAAAATTCATGTTTTATTTATGCAGATATTTGCGATCGAACAAATTCAGATGATATGTTCATAAACGTCATAAATGACATTAGCAAATATAATGACATTATTAAAATATGATGTTGCAATAAAATTTAGTTTTACTGTTAAATTTTTAATAACTTTCTTCTTTGCAATTAAATTTTTATTTTTTTAAGGAAAGAAAAAGCTGTGGGATGGAATGTGGCTAAAATTAAACTTTTAATCGAAAAACAATTCTCGTGGAAAGAGAATTCATTTATCATAATATAAACTTAAAAGACACATGCCTGACATGCACCAATAAAAATTAATTTAATTTCTTGAAGCAATGATAAACTGTTGGGTAGTTCCTTGGCAGAGAGGGCATGACTTTTCTAATACTACATTTGTTTTTCATGTGAAAAACAAAAACATATTTGAAATGCCATTAATAAAAGTAGTTCCCGTGGTCAATAAGTGACGTAATATATTATACAATAAATTAGTAAAATAAATTTTGTTAATTCTGTCAGCTGGCAAGTTAGTCTAAATTTAAAGTTTTTGAAAGTAAGTTGGTGAAATAAATTTAAAGGAACTTTTCAAAAACTTAGGCTCTTATTATGAGTAGGGAAGCGAGCTTAAAAACATGCGAATTCGATAACGTTGTTTTATGAGTTTCGATTCACTTAAATTAAATTCGCTGCAAATGTCAAAACATTATCGAACTTGGTTATCGCTAAATTATCATTAGTGAATGTTCGCTAATTTAACGGCTCAAACGTCAAATTCTATCGAATAAAAATATTCAGAGTTTTCCGTTTGTTTGTTAAAATGAGTGATAAAAGAAAAGGGTATTTGCAAATAATTTTTATATTATTATAACAAAAAAAGAAAATGAAAAATTATATTTTCAAAGACAATGCAAATCAATTTGCTAGGCTGGTGCAATTGATGGAAACGAATGTAGCTTGCGGCATAGTAGTAGAGTATTCGGTTCATCAAAAAGGAACCAAAAAGACTATTGGCAGAGTTTTGCAGAAGAACTGAACACTGTTGGACCTCCGTTTCGTGAAGGAAAAGATTGGCATAAGATTTGTTGATAAAAATTTGTTAGTTTCCATTAAAGAAGTTTTTATTTGCAATAGGTTTGGTTAGACAATGTAAAACTCAAACAAAAAATTGCTCAAAATAAAAAAAATTCCACAGCTGCTGGTAGGGAACCATACTGCCAGGCGTCTTTGTATCCTTTGGAGCAAGCTGTGGACGAACTTAGTGTGAGCCAGGCAGTTAATCCACAAGACAACTGCTTTGGCACACTTTCACATGATTTACTTTCAACCGATGTGACGACAAATTCTGAAAAACTTCAACAAGATATTAGTATCAACCTTGAGGCATGTGAAAAGGTTGAAGGATCTTTTCAACAAAACTCATTGATGCCAAGTGCAACGGAGGGCGACCAAGCCAAAGGAATCATCTGCACAACATTGTTTTTTTAATAAATAAATCAGAAGATAAAAACACAATCTGAGAAATAAAATACTAATCAAAAACACTCTAATGTGAAACGTACGAAAGATTCCGGTCTTGGTAATGGAGTGTTTTTGATTTCCACGCACCGGACCTCATTAATTGTGTCTTAGTGTGCGTGTTTTCACGCACACTATGAATTACTTTATGAGTTCCGTTTCCGGTTTAGTTTGTAGGCAAACCAATATAGCTACCGAGGATTTATATCTTTACTAGAGTGTTTTTGATACTAATTGAAAGTCATTATTGGCGTTTCATTTGTTTTTTTTTTTCAATGAAATATTGTTGGCACGATTGATATTTGAAGCGAATGGTCGCATTCGGAAAACTAGTGGCTACGTAGTCGAAATTCAACTAGATTTGTGAATGCAAAACTTCACTACAAAGCTAGTCAATCCGGAACTGTCATATCAATAACAAATGCAAATATATAATACAGGAAACATTTGTGTTTTCAGTACTTTAAATAGTTTGTTTTGTTTTTAAATTCAATAAAACCGAATATAAGATATAATATGAGTGATTTTTATTTGTATTTAAATACTAAATGATTTATTTCATTTTGAATTCTTGTGTCCTTACCGAGCAGCTGATTGTGAAACGTCAAAACCAGTGTCCACTAACTTTGTAGCCGAAAATTTTACACTACGTCGGAGGGGAAATTTCAAATACTTTTGTAGTTAGATTTAGCCAATCAGAATCCCTTGACTACGTAGCCACTAGCTTTCCGAATGCGACCAATGGCTAAGCTCGCTAACGATAATACAGTGGTGGTCCAGTATAACGAACGATATAATGTCCAGAGTCAATTCGTTATATCGAAACATTTTTTTCATACAAATCTTTAGGTTAATAGAAAGTACATTTGTATTTTTCATTGATTTATTTCAAACTTCATAAAAAAAAAATTACATACTTCACTTAATAGAATAATAAAAATGCTAGACTTTGGAATTCCAAACTTCTTCAAAATGTTCGAAAGCGAAACTCCTCTTTTATATTCGTCAATTATTTTAATTTTTGCTTCCATTGTAAGACGTTTGCGCGACGACATCTTGCAGACCTTTCTTATTCAGCATCATACATGAAGCTGAGAAACCATGTTAAATATTCCAGACGCCAAAAAACGTAAAACAACAAAAATGGGACTAAAAATCCGTTACAGTTTTGTGCATAGCGAACAGAGCAACTGTTTACATACACGAAGACGAATACCTAGGATATAACTAAGCAAGCGAAAAAAAAACACTTGTCTAATGGGAAATTGCGTATGCATCTTCCAATATTATCATAAACATACATGTTAGTAGATATTAAAACATTTACACTAATTTTTTTTTTACTATCTGAAATTCGTTATTTTGTTCGTTATATAGAATACCTAATGGACTTGAAAAAAGTGTTCGTAATATCGATCATTCGTTATATCGGCATTCGTTATACTGGACCACCACTGTATTATCAAAAAAGAAATTCGCTTTTACATTCGAACTTTAGCGAACGTGCGTTCGTTTCGTTACTCATAATGAGGGCATTAGTTTACCATTGCATTTTTTTATTTACTCTAGTTTCAATTTAAATTCATTAAATTTTATTTTCATGTGGTTTTGTAGATTGTGTTGTGAATAAGAGTAACGAAAAATTAATGTTTAATAATTCTTTTACTGGGTTATCGGTAACTCATAGTCCAGGAGTGAAACATGAGTTACTTATATGCAGGTTGCTACATCTATTTTGTTTTTATTGCTTTTAACATATTCTTGGAGATAACGTTTCAAATCGTTTTAACTAATTTTTGAAACTATTTAACAGCTCTACGTAAAATATTTCTGAAACATAACTCCTGACGTCGAAAATCGGTATGCCAAAAAAAAAGGTGACCGGTTAATTGTAAGAGTTTGGAATACGAACGCCTTTTGTGTTAATTTGGGTCATCTTCAAACACCTATACAGTCAACTGTTGGTTCAATGGAAAATAAATTAGGTGGCCAAACAGTTCGTTGAGAACTAGGGCCTAGTGATTTACAACTTGCAATCATTCCTGTTAACGAGTCAGTGATGGAGGGACCTACATGCTGAATCCTCCGAACGGCAAATTCCGGAAAGCATTTTCCATGACAAATTACTCTTGGAGGGTTTGTCAATTCATCGCAAGAGGAAAGTGGTACAGGCATGGAATGAACCCAAGACCTCTAGCGTGACAGTCCTGCGCACTTAGGGGCCAATTATAGCTTCCATTAGTTTTCATTGAAATTTTCTGTCATACAAAAAAAAAAAATTTCCTGATGAGGTGCCAGTTACAGCATTGTATATATATTTACTAAATTTTATAATTATATATACAATGGTTATAGCTATCATTGAAATCCATGCGGAAAGTTTTTTGATTGGACATGCGTTTCCCTTTGATTAGAAATGAAAATTATATACTCATTGATCGGAAATCACACAAAGATTTTTTCTTGAGAAAAAAAAGTTTAATTGTGCATTTATTCGTTAAAAATGTATTTTTCTATTTTCCGGACAGAAATTGATTTTCCTGAATAGCTGACACTTTTTTGTTCAAAAGTGAAACGAATCGTTCCACTGGTTCCAATTTCACACAATTCCAAAGACAGATTTCTGTCAGTTACAGTAAGAAAGTTTCACTTTTTTTGTTTCGATTTTCAGTTTTTTTTGTCTCCTTATTTTGATAGATGAAGGTTAAAAATATCCCTTCTTGCAAAAACGTAAGGAAGTCCACAGACACCAGACATATATGCATACTTGTGTCGGTCCGCGGAAATGTGTGCTGAGTTTGCACAGGTGCGCACACCGCTTTCTGGTGCCAGACACGGTGCGAGTAAAATCTAAATTTTATGATTTTCGGTGTCGGTGTTCGATCTGTGCGATGTCTTTGGGGATGCACTCGCACATTTGTTTTTTAGTTGCACCTGAATCGTTGTTAAGTGTGGTGCGTGGGAAGTTGTTTCAATAAAACCTTCAAGCTTCAATGTCACTTGTTTTGATTTTTCCTCTTTGAGAACTCTTTCACAACTAATGTGTCATGTGTGTAAGATTTCGTGTGTGGTGGAATGCCACACCGGGTGTCAGTACACCGGTGTGAGCATAGAGGAAATATATTATCTAGAGTCCCGACTCCCGACTTAATGGGTTTGCTCTCTTTCGACCTACAAGCTAAATTGAGAGAATTTTGTCCATAAGAATAAGCATGTGTTAGTTGTCCCGTGCATTTCTTATGGGAATAAAAAGCCATTATGAATGTAGTTGTTATGGAATTTTGTGCCCACATTGCTTAACAGCGGGGGAAAAAACTATGAGGTGAACTGAGCCGTCCAAAAAAAAAAATTCCGTTGAATTCAAAAATTGAAAAATGAATGCAATAATTTAAGAAAAATTAATTTTATGGTTCCTTTTCAGTGTAAACTGTGCTAAAAATAATATTTTTCTGCTTTTGGAATACAAATTCTATGATTTTGATGAAAATTTTTGATAAAAACAGAACAAATCATGAAGAAAGTATAGGCGCACCCTAGAACTGCAATGCGAACATGGTCCAATTTGAGTTGGTCCCCAGTTTTGACAGATCAACAGCGAGGTAAGTATTTTGACAACGAAAATAAAAAAGAAAACAAAATACGATTTTCGCAATTTAAATAAATCAAAACAAAAGTCGAAATTAATATAAACATAGTTGTTAATAGTACTCCTGATTGACTGTTTTATCTATATTTTATAAACAATTTCATACAAAATGATCCGAAGTCAACTATTTCATCGATCTAAAACGTGCCTTCATCATATCCGAAGAAGTATTTCCCAACGAAGAAGTATTTCCCAACGTAACTTATTGGCTCTAGCTGATAGAAGATTCTTTCAGGATCTCTTTCCAGACACCGCTGGGTAAGTCGTATATTGTTTTATATGTTTATAAAAACTACAAGAAATCGTAATAAATTACATTCTGTTCTTCTTAAAACGGTAGTTCGGAAATGACAAAACTTTTCACAAGTAAACAACAAACGATCTACGCCGGCTTTGATCCAACTGCCGATAGTCTACACTTTGGCAATCTCCTGGTAAAATGGGACTTCTGCATTGCCAGCGAGAAGGACACAATCCAATTGCGTTAGTTGGAGGAGCTACGGGTCTTATCGGTGGTCCTAGTGGCAAAAAAAAAACAGAACGAAACCAACTAGGGTCGTCGGTCATTGAGACAAATTAATTGCTATAGAAAAACAGCTTAATAGAATATTCAAGAATCATCAGGATGTACTTTGGGACACTAGTAAAAATAAAGTGACCTATCTCCTATTTGGTAACTATAATAAAAAACTGGTTGTATTTGCTTCAGAAATACGATTGTCGCTTCCAAATGGAAGGCAGTGGCCAAATGGGTAACTTAATGACTGGCCACGAACTCATCAGCAGAGTTTGTTGCTTCTTTATTCAGATCCTTTATCTTTGTTTCACGTTTGGTTATTTTTTTATTAAGTTCCGACTCAAAAGATATCAAGATTACTCACCACCAGCGCCACTGCGTGCAATCGCCTCCTTATGAAGGCTGAAATAATGGATGTTGATATAGCCGCATTAGAACTACAAGGAGCTCATGTATGGAAGAAGAATTGTTTGTTTTATCATCGTGAATGAAACTCTTTTTTTTTTTTATTTTTATAGATCTCAGCCCTTACAGACATTCGAAAGAAGTGGCATATAGCGCCGGCATTTAGTGTGGAATTTATAGGCTATTATCTATTCGGATTTCACGCATTAAAGAACTCAAAGGCAATTTATAGCAGATGATTGTCCGTACCAACAGTAGCTGGCCTCAAAATGGGAGTTGGTTTCCCGCTAGCACATCTTCCTGGAATAAAGGATGACACAGGTTGTGTATTAAGCACCCAATCACAGAACAAGACAGCTCTGGTACACGAGTGTGGTATATGCAAGCGCTGCAATGACCAGAATTTGCTAGCCAAGTGTGATACCTGCCATTTCCACTACCACTTAGGATGCTTAAACTCACCCCTCACACGACATCCCAAAAAATCAAAGCTCTATGGTTGGCAGTGCTCCGAATGTGATAAGTCCGAGGACTCCGATGCGGTTCCGGACATGCCTAAGGGACCAAGAAAATCCTGTACGCGCTTCAGTAAAGACGGAACAATTGTGCCAGCCGATCCAAATCTCTCCAGCTCGAGTCCTGAAACAAGCATGTTACCAAAATCAATTTCACCTGTCAAGAGAAGATCAACCGATACAAGAATTCGGATGGGGCCAACAAGATCATCGTTAGAATTCCGTTAGAATGGAAAATCTCTTGCTTCTCTCCGAGCACCCAAACCTCTGCGAAAATCTCTCGATGGACCCAAGAAAATAGAGGATACAATCAATGCTGCAAAAAGACCCCGATCCAAAGTAATAGACTACAGTCCCCTGATAACACACAATCCACAGGTTGTTCTCGAGGATGCTTTGAAATCAGTGTCTGTGAAAAAGTTCGCATCTATATCGAATTTTCCGAAGAAGTGCGTGAAGCACAAAAGAATTCTTCGAAAGAAGATCCATTGGCCACTACTTCAGAGGATGCAAAGTTATTGTCTAAAGGTGCCCTGTATTTCAGTTCAGTTCAAGCCCTAACTACCAGTCAAAGCACAAGTGCTAGCGCATTAACTAGTCTCGATTGGCTTTGAAACAGGCAAAGAATTGCACAACAAAAACCGCAAGAAGCGCAGCAAAGATAAACACAAAAGCAAGTATTCGTCGGACAGTATAAGATAAGTAGCCCGCAACAGCAACACCTAGCAGTGAGCCCTTATTTGCTGGCAAGCTTATTAAACTTGCTGTCCCTTGACATTGCTTTGTCGCTTAGTTTTTGAAATTCGCTTAAAGTAGTTTCATAAGAGTTACCCTCTCTCTTTTCAAAATTCCTTCGAGTGAGTTCCTCTTTCTAAGCTACCAAGACCTAACAA
Organism: Eupeodes luniger; assembly: GCA_951509635.1. Classification (NCBI taxonomy): domain Eukaryota; kingdom Metazoa; phylum Arthropoda; class Insecta; order Diptera; family Syrphidae; genus Eupeodes; species Eupeodes luniger. The sequence goes on along the minus strand of OX608076.1, from coordinate 6,123,930 downwards.
ATGCCTGCTCATTTGTTAACCTTTGATCATGGTTTTTTCTATCTAAATTTTGATATTTCTAGGGTACGAAGCACCAAAACCCTAAACATTATAGGATAACCACAACCACCACGAAACTCTCACAAGGAGGCCGTCCCATGTATGTACACGGAAAGACCGTGGGGTTGCTACATACCCCGTGGTACCATTTAGCATGGTCGGCTATAATTTACGTTCTTTGATAGGAAGAAGATCTAGGGAAGATAACCCTAGAAGTGGACGCTTCGGTTTCATGTGGGACCCAATCCACCAAGCTTTATCTACATTTAACATCATTCTTTTATAAAATGATTTTTACTTCATTTCCACTTTAGACATTTTTAAACTAATATGAAATACCGACGACCGTAGTCATTGTCGATTGTATATTTACTGATTTGTTTGCTTTTTTATAATTTTTATCAGTAAGTCAAGCCTCCAGCCCAAGGCAGGACGACAATCCAACGCTATCAACAATCACAGACCTTTGATAACTATAACTCCTTGCGTTCGCTCACAAGTAGAGAATATATTCAGATGCAAATTCTCAGAGTGCCTTTCTCAATTATAATTAACTGTACAGTATATCACTGAACTACACTGAATTCTCAACTTGTGCCCAGGGGCCACCACGGGGAGGTGCAAGTAAGTACTTCTTCCTCCCAGATTGCAGACAAGCATATAGCTTCCCTACATCTACACGGGAGTCAGTTTGACCCCCGTATTCGTCGGACAACGAAAAGTCCCCATCGAAGGAGCACAAGCGAAAACGTAAAAAGAAGAACCACGACAATGAAAACCCCAATGACTATTCCTAAAAATAAAATTAAAGTGAGTAAATGTTTCCATTTTCAAAATTGTAACTATGGAATTGATTTAAAATTGTTATTTTTTAGTTCAAAACATTGCCACTACTAGGGGAGGTAGCACCAGAAGCACACTTTTTTTATGTTTCTGCCGATATGGTGCGTTCTCGACCAACATCTGTTGAAACTGTAGAAGATTTAACATTTAATGCGGTAAAACTTTAATAATTTCAAATCAACTATAATACATAATTTTTCAATTTCAATTTGTGTCTTTATTTTCAGGATCACCTGAAGTTGTGAAATCATCACCTGAAGTAACAAAATCGCCAGTTAAAACGCCCAGTAAAATAGCACACAGTTTAACGTCAAGCACAAAAGTAGTTCCACGTCCACCTACTGCCGTCCGCCAAGTATCACCGCGAAAGGCTAACAAAAGAACTTCCCTAAGCTTGTCTTCATCATCTAGTTCGCAGCATCCGCCAAAAAGATGTTATATGTGATGTTTGTAAAGAATCAGGGACACCACAGAATCTTGTCTTGTTAGTACTTATTGAATTCAAACTACAAACTATTCAAACAAAACTGAACATAATTCTTTTTAACAGTTGTGACGAATGCCGTAAAAACTATCATTTTACATGTCTTGATCCACCACTTAAGAAAACACCCAAACGCAGAGGTTATTCCTGGCACTGCGCAGATTGTGATCCAGCTGTAAGTAGTTGCTTCAAGTTTTATATCAATAAACATTTGGTTACATCTTTTCATTTGCAGGATGTTGAAACAACGTAATCATGTACAAAGAGACACTAAGAAAAATCTATAAGTTAGAATATAAAATTCATCACTCCTACAAAAACCATAAGAAAAATAAAAAAACATTAAAAAAAATTAACAAACAATTCATAAAGCTTGAGGAGCAAATCAGAAATTCGAAATAACGTCGGATTTAATTGTGTATTTAGTATTAAATAATTTTTTTAGTTTCCCTATTAAATTTTACAAGATTGCAAGAACTAAATTTTTGACTCTAATTTTATCTGAACCTATTTATTTTTTTAATAAATCATACATCGTGTATCACAGAATTATATTTATTTCTATAAAATTTCGTATGTATTTGCTTCAAAACAATAAAAAGTTGTCCCTGTAAATCTGTGTAAAAATGAATTTTTTGTTCAAATTTAACGGTAAATATAAATAAAACTAAACCTGTCAGTATTTAAACATTTATTTTTTTTGTTTTAAAAATATTTTTTTTAGCTATAATCTTTTTATGAAAAACTCGTCATTTATATATAAATACTAGCGGCCCGTCCCGGCTTCGCACGGGTAGGTATAAATAGGTACAGATATTTAAGTTATAAGCATGCTAATTAAAACGACCATGAATCACTAAATTACAAAACATTTTTTTGTCCTATCATTAATACTCTTCGCAGCGTATGCGATGAAAGACATTTTATGGCTACTTTTTGTACACCTTCGGTTGGTTTTAATAGGAATTTCTAAAGATTTCTATAGTAAACTAGTACTAAATATACCCTATGTTACTCAGTGATAATGAAAAAAGAATTATTAAAATAGGTCCATTACTTTTTGAGTTTATTCGTTACATACAAAAATACAAATCTTTCCTCTTTATAATATTAGTGCAGATTATAAATTATTAAGACCATTAATCGAAATATAAACTATCCTATATCTCAAGTTAGACCAAATTACACATAAAATGCCAACTTTTATCGAAATCGGTTGACTTGGTGAAGAGTTCACTGGGAACATACATATGACACTGGATTTTTATATATAAAGATATATAAAAATATATGCATTTGAATTTTTTGTAAAACAAAAGAATATCCATTGAAAGGAACAAAAATGAAAATGATACAATTTAGGAAAACCAAAAAGAAGTGTATTCCTTGGGTATATTTAATATTTTTTTAATTACTCAAAAACTAAGACATTTAAACATTGAATAATAGCATTGAATTTTAAAAACGAAAATTATACTAAATTACATACAATTTTGAAAAAAAATAGAAATTTATTTAAAAACTAGCTCCGCCACATCAAAAGCCGTCGGATCACATTGTATGACTTGTTGCAATACCGCTTCGTTTTGTTTGGTTGCTAAAAAAAACATTAATTAGTGCTTTCAAAGTTTGTGGTTTATGTAAAACTTACTTGGAAGTAGTCTCGCCATCATGAACCTTCTGGTTAACGAACGCACAATGAAATGGATTAGATTATAACAGTACCATGCCCAGAAGAGGGCTCGTATGTGGATCCATAGATTGAAAAATTGTGGCTTATTAAGTCGTTTGCAATATGCATAACGAATTCAGGGAATTCTTCTATAATGCCAGTCCTTAAGCTTACCAAAACTGCAGGGAATCCTAAAATAGTACATACAAAAATGATGAAATTATTTTTTGAATTTCCATTCGGAAGACTAACCAATGATTTCCGACTCCCGTCATTTAGGAGGTGCTTTATTATGTCAGCAGGTTGCTTCAAAATCGACATTCGGTTCAGCTACTTCGTCTACGTCATCTGTGTCAGTCAGCTAAGTATCCCTGTCGTCCTTCAATGGCAACATGATAGTGAGGCATTTGTTGCACAAGCTTGGATTTACATCTAGAACATTAAGATTAAGCGAGTTGACTACGATATGAATGCTTCGATTCGTACTTACACAACTGATATCCGCGCCCTATTGGGTCATTAATTTGAGCGGCTTGCATTATATTTCTTGGCAGCTGATGAATAGGTCGAGTTGGCTGTTTCTGTTACTGCTGTTAAATCGTTCTAACACCAACACTGAACTGCTGGGAGAAGAGCGTTAGCGGTCGACTATTGAACGGCAAAACTTCCAGTTGCATCCTTGACTTGGTGGTGTTGTTTCTGCTGGTTTTGTTGCATTAAATGCATTTGACTATTGTTAGAGATGGTGACACCTCCACCGTCAACGCCTGCGGGAGCTATTCCGTTGAGATGTACATACAAACACAATGGGCAGTATCTGTCGTTAAAAACATTGATAATATTTTGTTAAGAGAAATATAATATACTAGCCGACCCGTGCTCGCGTTGCTTCGCAAATTGTAACCAACACATTCTTTTTGTGCTTATGGATTTTCTTCCGATGTGAGCCTTTCTTTTACCCATTTTATATTTCTATGCGATAAAAGAAAAACAACGAATTTAAGCTTGTTATGTACTCGTATTTAATAAAAATATCAAAAAAACACTTCCTTACCGAAATTAACACTTTAGAAAAAACACTTAAGTAAAATATTACGTAGTAAAGGCCAAGCCGCACGTGAAAAGAAACAAAACAATTTCAATTTTTTAGTTGAAAACAGAAAGAAATTTTTGTCTATTTTCTTCTTTTCTTTCTTTTATTCATACCTAGAAACGTTTTTTTGCAACCGAAAAGTATAGTTTGCGGTAAAAAAAAAACAAATTTGTGTTTTTAATGTTCTCATACATCTATTCTATAGGTATGCGTGTGTAAATATCCATAGACACATTTTTTTATTCATCTGCTCATGTTCAGTGCAGTGCAACTGACTTAACCTACCCACATTTGTGTGCTCTTTTTATCGACGTCATTGTAAGTACCTTCGAGTTATTTGTAAAGAAAATTTTAACTTAATTTCAGTTTTATTGTTCGAGGAAGTGATACAAAATTGCTAATTCAAGCTATTATAATAGAACTTTTTTTATTTTTAAATTGGAAGAATTATAATAACTCGATTATAATTCTTCCAATTTAAAAATAAAAAAAGTTCTATTATAATTCTTCCAATTTAAAAATAAAAAAAGTTCTATTATAATAGCTTGAATTACCAATTTTGTATCACTTCCTCGAACAATAAAACTGAAATTAAGTTAAAATTTTCTTTACAAATAACTCGAATTCACTTCCTCGAACCAGAAAAATAAAAAAGCTCTAATTTTTCTTTAGATAAATCGGCATTTCATGTGCACGGCACTGTAGTTAATTAAATGTCCATAGTAACTTAAAAAAAAGAACCCACACTGCTCAGCGATGTGACGATAGAATTAGAGAAACAATAAAATAATGTATGTATGTGTGTAGGTTAGTTGATGAACTATACAATACAGAAAAATTGAATAAGTAGGTAGGTAGGTAAGAGAAAAAACGTAACTATTAAATGGAACACATATTAAGAGAGAAAGAGAATGGGAAGAAAAGAAAATTAAAAATGTTGGAATGATAATGAAATGAAACAAAGTAGCGACCTCGCGATCATAGAGGAAATACCTATATTATCTAGAGTCCCGGCTTAATGGGTTTGCTCTCTTTCGGCCTACAAACTAAACTGAGCGAATTTTGCCCATTAGCATAAGCATGTGTTAGTTGTCCCGTGCATTTCTTATGGGAAAATGCAGATTCTATGTAGTTGTTACGGGCTTTTAAGAGAGTTACCTCAAATAAAATTTGAGGGTGTTTCAGGCAAGACGGGTACCAGTCGGGACTCTAGATAATATATTTCCTCTATGCTCGCGATTGTGATGGAATCTAATATCCTGGATAAAATAGATTCAAAAAGTTTATAATTTTATAATTTGTTTTTATTTATTTCTCAGGTTGTATGTTTAACTTAGAAGTGATTTTAGGCTTAAAATTTGCGAAACGATATTGACTTTATAAAGCAATGCTAATCTTTGTCGATTATTGTATAGGTTTTAAGATGTGAGTGGTTGTATACGTCAACTAATGAAAAAAAATGTACAAAAAATGTAAAATTAATAATATTTAAGTTTGACAAATAATGATTGAAAAAAAATTAAAGCTATAAACACTCTCATAACAATATAGAAAATAATAAAATATATTTCAAATAAATCGGTTGACTACTTTTTGAGATCGTGCGTTACAAACTTTAAAATGGTTTCGCTTTTATATAATAGTATAGATATAGATATAGATTAAAACTTGCCTGCAAATCAGCGCCTTGTTTGCTTTGTCTTCCAGATTTCTTCAGGGAAATTGCTTCCTGCATTATGGTACGTTATTGGCAGCATCTAAAATGAAAACACAGACTATAAAATAAATCGATTATTGTTGCACCTCCTTCACTGCAATTTGACTTACTTTTTATTCAATGAAGTGAACTTGTATATACTTTCTTCATTATAAGGAATTTTGGTCTGAAAAATATCAAATTATATTAAATATCAAAACAATTAACAAAAACTTACTCTTCAAATCCGAAAACCATTGTTTTGTTTTGCAAAATTGATTGTCATTTTTGACAGGTCACAAAAATTCCATAAGTTTCTATTTTAGCAAAATCCCCCATTTTTTTCCCCCCCACTCACATGTATTCACCGATAGCGAATTTGAGAGAGTTCACCTCGAATAAAATTTGAGGGTCTTTCAGGTAAGACGGGTACCGGTCGGGACTCCAGATAATATATTTCCTCTATGGGTGTGAGTGCAAGCGTAGTTTCTATTAAAAACACTCTATATGAAGATATAAATCCTCGGTAGACATCTTGGTTTGCCTACAAGCTAAACCGGAAACCAGCCTCATAAAATTATTCTTAGTGTGCGTGTAATTTCTCCTCTAATTCATGAAATTTCCCCTAAATACTCAGTAATTGTGTCTATGTATGCGTGAAAACACGTCAATTTTTCTCGTTGAATACGTCCACATTACAAATACAACAATGTAAACAAATGGGTTTTGGAGGGTGATACGTACGAAGGATTTACATCAAAACCACTCCATTACCAAGACCGGTATCTTTCGTACGTTTCACTCTCAAAAACCCGTTTGTTTACATTGTTGTATTTGTAATTTTGACAATTAGTCCATGAATAGATGTGAAAACAAACAAAAAAAACGATGCCGTGGGCTAGCGGAACTTTGCAAAGCAAAAACAAAATGGGGAGGTTAATAAGTTTTTTTTCAGGTTTTTCTTTTTACTTTTTTCGATGAAAAAGTCAGTTTGAAGCTTTAATTTTGCAGTCATTTTGTTGATAGCAAACCAATGTACATTTTTGTCTTGAAAAAAGCATGTTCAACATCAGTTTATTATAATTAATTCACTAATTTAGAGTATTCACTACGAAATTCTTTAAATTTCATAATTAACCTTGAATTATTGTATCAAAGATGCTTTCGAAGAACCATCAAGTTAAGGGTGCGCAATTTTTTTTATTGAATTCTAATAAATTTTCGTTAATGAACGGCCCAAATATTTTTTTTGCAAGTAATTAAAATCTGTATCAATTTAATTAATCCAAGTATATTTATAGTTTGTACCTATATTTAAAAAAAGAGTTATAATCGAAAAATATCTTATCCATAACATTCTTGATGGATGGAAGCATGCATGTATTAGCTACCAAAAAAAAAACTATGCATCAAAGGAACACCAATGTTTTGAAAAAGTAATCAGAACGATTATAGCGAACCTATTGAATAAATGCAGAGCAAATAAAATGTAAATTTTGACATATATCACAAAATGAAAACGTCTTAAAATCGTTCTGAATTCATGCACAACTCATTCAATAGATCAAGTAATCGATATTAATGTTTATTGTTGACGTACAGAAGTTTTTTTAGTGAACTCCCACAGTTTAACGAAAAATATAATTTTCATTAATTCCTTAAAAATGTTTAGTTACCAAAGTTCAAGTTTACTTATTATTGTTTGAAGGGTATGTTAAGTAAAAATGCTGCTAATAATGAAAACAAATAAATGAGTTTTACGTATATGTTTTTGTTTTTCTTAACATAATAAATAATACGTAGATTACATTTTATAAATGCAGAACATAGAAGAAAATATCCATAAACAATAGTTTTCAGATATTAAAGCAAAGGTTAGCGTAGAAAAATATTTTTGACAAAGCCAACAATATTTTAGGTATGTTCATTAAAGAAATTTCCACTTCAGCTAACCTTCATCAACTTTTTAGAAAAAAATTTAGGATTGATAGCAGCCAATTATTTCATAGCATATTTAATTGTTCACATTGTAAAATGTCTAGAAATGTTCATATGCTACAAAATTCGTAATTTTATGCGTAAGCATAGAAGATAACATTATTAAGTCAAGAAGTATGCATTTTGGCGCGTTCGCCGATTTTTTTTCTATTGGGTGTCCCGTTTCCCCATACTGGAATAAAAAAGTTACAGTCAACTTTATTAAATGTTATAAATTTCACACTATATGTCGGGTTCTAAACTTTAAAAAAAATCAAGGATTCATTAAAGCATAATGTTTGCCAATACGAAAAAAAACAACTTAAAATATATTTCAAATCTTTATTTTATAAAATATAAAAATATAAAACAACATATTGCAGCATAGAAATAGAGATACAAAAATTAAAGAAAATTCATAAAATACAGAAAAAGAAACTACAGCTGAAAAAATTGCAAAGTTTGTTCTTTAGTATTTTAGGTTATTATGTAGAAAATATGTATAAGCAAGTCTGTTTTGTTGTTTTACAAAGTATTGAGTTACACTTTTGTCCATTTCCAATTGTACTTAACCAGTTGCAGCGCATATTGCGTTCGCAAATAATTTAAGTAAACAAAATACAGCACTAATAAATCATTAAATATGTATTTGGTCAATTTTATTTTATTTAATATACATTAACATTTATTTGGATTGAAATTAAAAAGCAATACAAATCTTCCAATTTAAGACCATGTCAGTACTTCAGATTTTGTTGGTTAGGATTGTTTAGTTTTTGAACGAGGCCATAAAACATTCAAAATGAAGCATTTAGATGGGGCTGATTACTATAATGAAGCATTTTGGTGGGCCTGAGGACTAAATGTGAGAATGTGTTTGGTTTTTTGCATCATTTTACGCACACTTTCTAAAATTTAGTCCTCAGTAGCTTGTAGGCAAACCGAAATGTCAGTCTGAGATTCCGGTCTTGGTAATGGAGTGTTTTTGATTTACATATATCTTCATATATAGTGTTTTTGGTTTCTATGGGCACCTTAAGAGAGAAACAATTTTGAAAAATTTGACTCTCTCTCTATAAGTTCTTTCTCTCTGCCAGAATCACGTAGCTTGATTATGCACATAGAGGAAATATATTATCTAGAGTCCCGACTGGTACCCGTCTTGCCTGAAACACCCTCAAATTTTATTTGAGGTAACTCTCTTAAAAGCCCGTAAGAACTACATAGAATCTGGATTTTCCCATAAGAAATGCACAGGACAACTAACACATGCTTATGCTAATGGGCAAAATTCTCTCAATTTAGTTTGTAGGCAAAAAGAGAGCAAACCCATTAAGTCGGGACTCTAGATAATATATTTCCTCTATGATTATGCATCTGTAGGTTGAAAATTGTGACAGGACAGCTTTGTCAGAGAGAAAAAACTAAATGAGATAGCCAAATTTCCTCGTCTCCGTCTCTTCGAAACCTCTTACTCACATTTTTTATAGCGTGTTGAATTCGTATCGGTGTATACATGTTTTCACCTCGGAGAAGAGTACACAAAAAAACATCAGTTCCGGGAAATGCGACATTTCTCATTTTTGTTTATTGATAGCCAAGAAGGCTATGTTTTTTAAAGTCTCATTATAATATTTGTAATTCTCATGCATTTCCTTCTTTAATTTTACTAACATCTTGTCGTTTTTATATCTACAGAAATACTAAATATAATTCAAATTAATTCTAGCAAAACATTTTTGTTTGTCAATAAATAACGGGAGAAGTTATACCGGAAGTTGGTGGTGAATTTGTGTTTCTCTTTTATTTCTCTAAGTTACAGATAGATGGCATTAACAACCAAAACAAGAAAGGATGTGTGCAGAAAGAGTGTAACAAGGTTAAGGTTTTTTAGACTAGACTTAATTTGTATATACTCGTATGAACGAGTACATGTTTTTTATAAATGCATGTTATGTTTATTTCAATAGTAATACTTTAACTAATAACTTAACAACTGTATTATCTAAAATATACTGCATTTATTTTACATTGAATTATAAAAGGCGGAAATAATAAAGTTCTACAGTTTACCGGGAATATTTATATAAAATATCCGTATCTTCTGCAATTGCGGTATCAATCGATATTTTGTGGAACTTAGTGTTAATGTAGGAAGAACTACATAAACAGAAAAAAACCATAGCGGTGATATACGCTATATGGTCGGTAGAAGTCACGGCTACCGGCTTGGGCTTTGTCTCGCGGTATCAATACCGAGAGAAGAAGTCGCCAGTGACAATTTTTCCATTATATTATATAACTCTACTTATAATTTCGAAACTTTTTCTTTTTCTTTTTTCTTTTCTCTTTTCTATCTTTTCAGTTTCTTCGGTTTCAACAAATTATAAGCAAAGAATGTATCTCAATATGAGCAATAAGAGCATTAAAGACCTCAGCCTGACTGAAGAAGAGGAGAATCTCCTCCTGAACCCCTTCTCGAACATGGATATGGGGGATGGAGAAAGCGTAATCGAGGTCGACGATGACGTCAGCTCGGTCGCTAGCTCCAACCTTTCGACAGTATCCAGGGCATCAAGGAGGTGCAGAATAACGAATAGCAAGAGGACGGTTAAGAGGTTAGGTCAGTTAGACTGGGACCAACTGACTGAGCAGGAGAGGAAACGGCTGCATAATGCTCGTGCCTTCCTGGACAGAGAGGGCTTGGGAAAAGACAGGCACACCGCTAGTCAAGCACTGAACCCTCCCTCTTCAGAGAGCCCGAACGTTAAAACCTTGATGGGACCACCTGCCCCCAACGCTGTTTCAATACAGCGTAAGGAAGGGTGCTCATCAATGGTAGCGGCAACTCCTCAAGACGGACCAACAGAACGAACCCAACGGACAGACACAGACTTGCCAATCTTACCACCTGCTGATCCGCCACTGATCGCATCGATATCAGTTGGTGTTAGTGAAGCAGGTGTAAGAGCGGCTCAAAACGAGGGGAAAGATGAGATGGCTTGCGAAGACAATGCTATTGGCCACAGCCTTAGCGTTAATCTTAACAAGACCATCGATTCCGTCCCCGAAAACCGGACGACCAATACGAACGACAGTCTTACGACGGTCATTGAAAAAAGGACGACTATACGCAAAACTAAGGTTTTGAACGAGAACGAAGTACGACAACGAGAAAGACGAAACGCTGAGAGGATTGTCCGGCGCTTTGCTAACAGGACTCCTGAGTCCTTGACAGCTAAGGAGAAGGCGGCGTTGGACAAGTATAAACAGCGCCTTAGAAGCACAACAATAACGACTACTGTTAGTGACGCTAACCCACAACCACCTCTTGAAGTACCTTGTTCCTCTAAAAGGGCAAGGAACGAACTCTCCCCGACCGATTCTTCGCCTAACAAGGCAACGAAGAGGTTAAAGATCTCCCGGGCAACCGTGAAGGGACACCAAGTGGCCATTGCCGATTTCGGCAAACCCTCACGGAAGCTGACCGAGGACGAGTGGCAACTTCTGGAGCTACGAATCTTGGAAGAAGTAAATGAGGCCATCGTCAAAAACAGGCCCCCCCACTTTTCGGAAATCTTACGACCGTCCATGGGTTCAAGGTTATGAATTGTGAAAATGACGCCACACTCAAGTGGCTTCAGGATTTCACAAGCAGCACCTCTGCACCATGGCAAAATGCGGATTTTCGCCTAATTGATGTTAAGGAGATTAAAAACATCTCCAGACCAATAGGCATACTTCTGGTCAAAAGCCCCACACTTTCTAACGACCGCCTGGAGAGGTATATAACATCACTCAACAGGGATCTCCTAAGCCAGGAGTGGGAAGTCATCAAATGCGAAAAAACCAAGGAAGGCACCGAAGTAATGGTTAGACTGGTCCACAAATCTATACCACTACTGAGGAAAGTGGATTTCAAAGTGCGCGTCGGGATCACCAGATGCAAACTTAGACTGACACCCAACAAAAGAAAACAGGTTAGTATGGCGATGAAAAACCCTTTTTATTATGTATATGGAATTGAAAATCTTACAAATCAATCTTCAACATAGTAAAGCCGCCAGCGCCAACCTGGTCTACCTCATGGAGAGTAGACAATACGACATGGCCCTGATCCAAGAACCCTGGATAGTAGGTGGCACGATCAAGGGCCTGCACTCCAAAGACCTCATGCTGTATAAGTCAAACCTTGACAGCCAACATAGTAATCCCAGAACCTGTATATTAGCAAGAAAACGATTTAATCTCTTTCTTCTAACTTCTTACAGCAACATCGACCAGACCGCGGTCATTTTAGAACGTAAGGAGCACCCATCGCTCATAATAACCTCCACTTACATGCCCTATGATGGAGTTGAAGGACCACCAGCGGATATAACAAATAAAATAGTAACATTCGCAAGTAAGAAAAATTTTAATATTATACTAGGGTGCGACTCCAATGCACATCATGTACAATGGGGGAGCACCGATACAAATACTAGAGGTGAATCCCTCTTTCAGTTTATCATAGATAACAACCTACGTGTGGCTAACCGAGGTAATACACCCACCTTTGTCACAAAAAATCGAAAAGAGGTGCTAGACAATACCCTCTCAAATAATTCTGACACCTGTCAAATTGATCATTGGAAGGTTTTAGAAGAACCTTCCTTTTCTGACCATCGTCTCATAGAATTTATAATCCCTAACGTTGAAAGTCAGCACAAACCCTTTAGAAATAACAGGTGTACAGACTGGTTTATCTTCAATAGGGAAATTAGAAATAACATCAAGCACGTCAACACCAGCGCCATTCTGGGACCAGACAGTCTAGAGAAGGCAACAGAGAATCTCACTGCGACTCTGCGTAAGGCGTTTGAAACCAGTTGTCCAATCAAAACAACTGTGAATAAAAACAGAAAACCCCCCTGGTGGACAACAGAACTAACCAACATTAGAAAAGAAACAATAAAACTTTTCAATGCTGCAAAAAGAACAAGACTCGAAAGTGACTGGGACGGTTATAAGACTAGTCAAAGAAAATTCAAAACAGAAACCCAACGAGCCAAACGAAGCACGTGGAAAAATTTCTGCAGTAATATCGAGTGTACCAACGAGTCAGCTAGGCTCAGGAAAATCCTTTCGAAAACCTCCGCTTCTGTATGTTCACTAATGAAACCCGGAAACGGCTGGACTGAATCAGGTCGCGAAAGTCTAGAACTCCTGGTTGAAACTCACTTCCCAGGTAGTAAACCTAGCCCTGAACGCGAACCAGATTACTCTTCAATCTTCGAGTATGAAATACCGACGGATGTTATAACGGAGGAGAAGCTAAACTGGGCTATTAACTCTTTCTCCCCTTATAAATCTCCAGGCCTAGACGGCATTTTCCCAATGATGCTGCAAAAGAGCACTGAATTTATCGCCCCACACCTGATAAACATCTTTCAAAGTAGCATTAAATGGGGGTATGTTCCCAAGACATGGCGTGAGGTAAAAGTCGTGTTTATACCAAAAGCCGGCAAACCCAGCCATACTGAACCTAAGGACTTCAGACCTATTAGTCTTACGTCTTTTGTACTTAAAACACTAGAAAGACTTATCGACATATACATCCGCAGTAATTTAAAACCGGAGACCTTATCACCCTTTCAACACGCCTACACAAAAGGTAGAAGTGTAGAAACGGCACTACACTGCGTAGTTAGAACAATAGAAAAATCACTTGACGTTAAGGAATATACTCTTGCTTCATTCCTGGACATTGAAGGAGCCTTCAATAACGTCCACAGTTATGCAATCGAGAAAGCACTTAACGATCAACACATAGAAGAAGTAGTTATCAAATGGATCATGAGTATGCTGAAAAACAGACTAATACATAGTGAGATTGGTAACGCACATTTAGTGATGTACGCATCTAGAGGAACCCCGCAAGGGGGAATTCTCTCACCATTATTATGGATCTTAGTGATGAACGAGATCCTAATAAAACTTAGGAACCACGGTATAGTAGTGGTAGCCTACGCTGATGACTTAGCGCTTTTGGCGACGGGTAAATACCTTACCACTATCAGCGACCAATTAAAAAACGCATTATCAAAGGTCAGTAACTAGACCAAAAAATGCGGTCTTAATGTAAACCCCCTTAAAACAGAACTGGTTCTTTTTACAAACAGGAGGAAGATCCCTCCGTTTATAATACCAAAAATAGACAATACAACACTAACAATCTCCGATCGAGCTAGATACCTCGGAGTTATACTGGATAAAAAACTCAATTGGGGTCCAAATATCCAAGAAAGATATAAGAAAGCCACAATCGCACTCTAATCATGTAACAAGATTCTGGGTAGAAACTGGGAACCAAACCCCAAAATAGTAATGTGGATGTACACTGCCATAGTCAGACCGATTCTAACTTTTGGCAGCTTGGTTTGGTGGAAAGCGTTGGAGAAATCCACAAATCAAAAAACACTTACCAAAGTACAGAGAATGGCTTGTATCTGTACTAGTGGGGTGATGAGGACAACCCCAACTGCAGGTTTAGAAACGATCCTCAACCTCCCCCCGATAGATCTATTCGTTCAAGAATCAGCAGCATACAGCGCCCTCAGGCTCAGTCAAACTAACATCTGGCAAACTAGCCAGAGTGGCCACGCAGCTATTCTTACGAAATACGTAGACAAAAATATCTGCACAGATTATATGAGCCCCTGCTTGGATTTCAACAAATCCTTTAGCACCAGGTTCCCCAATAGACTAGATTGGGAAAATAGTGAGCCCTACACCAACGACTCAACCATTACCATCTACACCGATGGCTCTAAAATGGATAGTAGAGTAGGTGCAGGATTTTACTCTGAAAGCCTCAACCTTGCCGAAGCATTCAGGCTCCCTGACTATAGCAGCGTCTTCCAAGCTGAGATCTTGGCAGTGAAAAACGCTGCTAAACATTTATCCATGATGGCGATATCACACGCGGACATCACTTTTTTCATTGATAGCCAAGCAGCAATAAAAGCTATCTCTGCCACCCAAATCAAGTCAAAGCTTGTCTCTTGCTGTCGCGAAGAGCTAAAGGTTCTTGGCACACAGTATAACGTAAGACTCTGCTGGGTTCCTGGCCACAGTGATGTACCAGGCAACGAAAAGGCGGATGAACTTGCTAGGGAGGGCTCCACACTGGAACCCTCTCGAATAGACCACCATATAGGAATACCGTTATGTGAACTGAAACTTAACGTCAGTAAAACCACCCTTCAAAAATCCAATGACAGATGGAATCTGCTAGAAACCTGTGTTAACACCAGGAAGATATGGCCTAGATACGATAAGAAAAGATCCGACTGGATCTTAACTCTAAATAAGCCCTCCCTAAGATCCCTTATCGGGGTCATTACAGGTCACAACCTACTCGGCTACCATAAGAAGAAGATGGGGCTCAGTACTGATGACCTTTGTAGAGGCTGTGGTGATGAAAACGAACATGAAGACACTACTCATTTTCTCTGCCACTGTCCTTCGCTCTGTCTTGCTAGGAAGAAAACTCTAGGCAACTTTTTCTTTAATGAACTGGAGGAACT
Source organism: Eupeodes luniger (assembly GCA_951509635.1). Lineage (NCBI taxonomy): Eukaryota > Metazoa > Arthropoda > Insecta > Diptera > Syrphidae > Eupeodes > Eupeodes luniger. The sequence goes on along the minus strand of OX608076.1, from coordinate 6,108,555 downwards.
ATCAGAACTGCCAGGCAAAAGCTTACTAAATTTTGTCAAGGCCTCTAAATGGTTTAACGAACCACATGATTCATAGGTTTTTATATCTTTTCAGGAAGTTTCCAACACTTCGGGGTACCACAATGGATCTACATTGATCTAAGTGTGATGGTAACAACATCAACCGTCAGCCCATTCAACCTAACCTAACCTAACCTAACCTAGTGTTAACGTAAAATTTATTTGTCATGAATTACTTTTTCAGCTTTTTATACACCAAAAAAATTAATTATGAAATTTGGCTGCGACAATAATTACTTGAACACAGCATTTTCTATGTTTATAGTTATTCAGGTTTAGCACTTAAATTTGATTTGCATTTATTTATGAATAGCCTAAAAAATTTAGCAAACATCTATGAATAAGCCACAATGCACTTTAAGAAAAACTGTAGTTAGAACTTTCCCTCATAGATTTTTCTTTGTCGCTATATAACTGAAAGATAAGATATAAAAAAAACTTATAAAAATGATGCATAAGACTTAAATTTTGGTTGAAAAACAAATTTGTATATTCTTTTCACAAAACCACTGACCTAGCGAGAATACAAATATTTTTACTTTTGTACAAAAGTGCTTTTCGGCTTATTTAGTTAAGCCTTTAAAAGCAACACATTACCTTAGTTGAAAGCAGTAAGAATAGCTTATCATCTATTCACAAATCTTATGCAATCAAAATTGGCAACAGAAGTAACAAGTTGACGGTCTTTTTATTTAGTCTCTACTTAAATCACTTATTTTCAGCATTTTGAAAATGTTGTGAGTAATGTAAAGAAAATAAACAACGAGTACACACAAATAAAATAGGAATGGAAAAAAGGGATGAGTATATACAAATGTTTTCAATGTTCCATGTTTATATTCTGTAAATCTCGTTTTCGATGTTATTGAAACTCTCGCATCGACAAAATTAAGTCGATAAACTCTGAAAATTGAAACAAATCTGATTTTTTTTTGCATTTTTCAACAGTCTGAGCGAAAATTAAACGCATAAACGAAGCTAACAATAAAAATAATAGTTGTAGTGCTTTCAGAGTCTTATGTTTCTAGGTCCTAATTCTCATTGGACTGTTGCACCACCTAATTTATTTTACTTACTTAATGATTAAAACTGGCTTCAAATAACTAACTAATATTTATCTAAATGCGTAATTTAGAATTGTTTCTAATTCTTCATTGTTCTGGCAACTAACAAGAGTAATTGATTTCACTTCATATTCGAATGATATTACTCTCAAACGAACACAATGAGAGTACCAAAAAGTTGTCCATCCACAATTTTGAATTTTCTTTGAACACCTCTGAACAGCTGACTCATTGTATATATATTTCTTATAGTACTCTCATGAAGAGGAACGATCGAAGCGACATCTGAGCGGGTTGGCGATGAAAGAATTTGATCCCTTTTTTTATACCCCTCAATAGATGGGAAGAGATGAGAATGTGAGGGAAAATTCAACAATAATTAAAGAATAGAAAATAGAGAAGAACATATGCAAATGTAGTAGAAAATCAAGGGAGCCAATAGATACAACCTTTTGACATTATATGTGTGTATGCATATTATACTTGAAGAGGAATGATTTTGCGGTTATGCTTTGGCAAGAAATAGAAAAAGTATAACAAAAACAATAACAAAGCAAAAAAGTAGGTATTGGAAGAGTACTTTATATGCGGTTGGTAGTTAAATATATTTTTTAATATACATATTTTGTTTTCAATTCAATAGGGTGTTCCTGATAATGGTCTTTATTTTTGATATGACTCTTATACCAAAAATTTAGTGTGATATAATTCCTTTAGTTTTTCCGTTTTATATTTATATATATAAAGATAATAGCTAAAAAATCACCCTTTACTTTAAAAGGGACTCTTTTGTTTTCAAAAAGATTTTTTTCTTGCTTAGCTATTCGTTAATAATTTTGATTGCGTCAGTACTTGCAGCTAAACCTCAAACTATCTACGAATTCCTTGGTAAGTTCTCATATACCAGAGTCAAATGGGTTATATGTTCTAATAAGATATCCATTTGAATCTTTTACAAGAAAAGACCTTGAAAGATTAAAACCGAAAAAAGTAAAATGTTCTGGACTATATGAATCGAAGAGACTCACAGAAGCAATTAATGTTATCATACTGATATCTCCACACAAGAAACACTTCCATTCTGTCCAAATTACTTACATGTCATCATAATACCTCATACATATATTAAGCTTATACCTTTCCAATTTAGGCACTGACACTTGTACTTGTAAGGTTCAACGTAGTTTTATACTATATTACATTTATTTATTTACATGTTTTTATATGAAAATTAAAAATTCAATGCAGTACACCCTGTTAAGCCGTTAAAAAAGCGACCTAGTTTTGAATACCTTTAAATGTATGCAATTTTGATTGTGTTTGTACTTGATACGTACAAATAACAAATAATACGCAATAATAATAACAACAAAATAATTGAATATATTTAAAATCTTCAATGCATCATATGCCAAATATGGCAACATTTCATTTTTCACAAAAATTGAAAATTGAAAATTTAAAATCAAACGAGAATTATTAAATTCAAAATACCTACAACGAGTATACATAGCTACAAACATATGTATTTGTATATGCCAAATATGGCAACATTTCATTTTTCACAAAAATTTAAAATCAAACGAGAATTTTTAAATTCAAAATACCTACAACGTTAAAATATACATAGCTACAAACATATGTATTTGTATATGCCAACATTTCATTTATCACAAAAATTGAAAATTTAAAATCAAACGAGAATTTTTAAATTCAAAATACCTACAACGTTAAAGTATACATAGCTATAAACAAATGTATGCATATGCACAAGCACATCTCCTCTACAGTCACACGTGAAAGCAAAAAAAATGTAAACAAATATTATTCCTTCTTGGTTTGACATTTGTATTTTGGCTATCTCCCTCGAACATATTAATGCTTATGAAATTTAAACAAATTTCCTTTTTTCATTCTTTCTTTAGTAATTTTCTCCTCATTATTAATTCCCTACCAAATATTTTGATACACGCAGCGCCATTAACGGCTTGGCGATGAAATAAAAAATTTCTTTCCATAGGAGTACTATAAGAAATATATATACAATGGCTGACTACATCCGCCGTTTTTAAAGGTGGTCGCCATTTTTCAAGTTTATTCTCTCTCGTGGTGAGTATGCACATAAACTTGCATAAGTATTTGTTACCCACATTTTTTTATATGAAGTTAATACATATGCAAGTTGGTGGCCAAATCACAGCTTGTAGGCAAAAAGAGAGCAACCGTCGAAGTTGGTTCTCTCTATTAGTTCTTTTTTCTCTGGCTTTGTTTCGTAATAAGCAGCGCTAACACTTATGGAGTTTTTCATGGGCAAAATAAATCAATTTATTACTTATCCAGATCTAAAAATAAATAACTGAATTATGTGGCGCAACAGTCCATTGAGCACTAGGGCCTAGTGGCCTACAAATCTCAAACATTCCTGTGTGCGAGTAATGTAGTCAGGGATGGAGGGGACCAACAGTTTTAAGCAGTATCCGAACGGCTAATTTAGGAAATAACTGTTCATGACAAGAATTATTATATTATAAAAAACTTTTAGATGGCACAGGCAGGGATTGAGTCCAAGACCTCTGGCATGACAGTCCAATGCACTTACCATCACGTAACGGGTACTACATCTCATCCAGATCCGTCAAAACACAAATTTAATCTCTTTGCATTCGATGGGGGAAAAATAAACTAATTTAATTTTGATTTAAGATCTAACCCGCGGATCTGGATTTTTTCGGCAGATTTAGCCCTCTTTGTACAAATACATACAATATTTAAAAATATTAAGCATGGAATTTGACAGCTCTACCGCAATCCATACCACGTACACGAAGTTACACAAATACAATAATAACAAAAAACATACACAATTGTGTTCCATACGCCACGATAAAAAAAAAAACAATTTTTGAAGGAAATCTGAATTAATCCATTGGAAACCCTTGTGTGTATTAACATGGAAAAGCCAAACCTATTCCTTGTTATATTTAGTCCTGGACAACTTGTAGTCACACCGAAACCGAAATGACAGCCGAAGTTCACCATCTTTCAGTATTGAGAACTATGGGTTTAAGAAAAGTGCGTATGGCACCATTGTTTTCAAACAATACTTTTAAATAGTACTCTTTTTCCTTACAAACAGGGTTCGTATAGCGATAATACTATAGGCTGTCTATACCTACAAAAATGACATCCCAAAATAATGCAATCATTTTTTTTTTTATACAAATATGCATTTAGAAAAATTAATTGAACACAGAAACTATTTCGTTTCATAAATTATTTTACCAATATTTATATTTCTTAGAGTAAAAAGATACATTTTTAAACAAATGTTCGATTTGTATTCAATAAAAATACAATTCGTAGTCTACAGAAAGTTCGCATTTGCATCATTTGTTGAATATTTTGCTTTGTTTAAAAAAAACTATGAATTAGTTTAATATCAACATATTGGCATTAAAATTACAATTCAAAAGGGATGCCAACAAACAAAGTAAAAATTGGATTGAAAAAATGAAGCGGAATCATTTTGTTATTGCTTCATAAATTCCGCAAGCCCAATGACCAACTTTCAACATTACAGGTCAAACAATGTCACAAAATAGCTTTTGGGGAGTATAAAACGTTCCAAACTTCATAATTGATAATAATGCTGATCGACAAAATTACATTTTTTTTCTGTTGCACAAACAAAAGAATACTTTTTTAAGGGATTTAAGTGTCCTTAATTTGAATTTTACCTTTTAATTTTTCTATCACATCAGGTTCTTAAATTATGTCCCTTTAAAAATGTTTAAAACAACCAAAAACGGCGTTTTTAAGTCTAAGTTAAAACTCAAATTTTTTCTTAACAATAAATTGTATGATGATTTTGAAAAAAAAAAAAACAAATCTTTCTCTTGTAGATACAATTTAAAGCATTTAAGTATCTTACTAAGTTTCTGGAAATTCTCATTAATCATGAGTCTTTACTTGCAACTATATAAAGTTTTGGAAAATACGTTTTGGAATTAATTTAAAATGCTGATTTTGAATGCAAACTCTAATATTGACTTTTTGCTTGAGTTTCAAACTTGATATAATAGAATTGTTAAGACAACAGTTACAAGAACCAAACTTACTTTCAAATCATTTTGTCATTTTCTGTTGAAAACTATTTTAGCAACAATGTTTTAGCGTTTCTTTTGATTTTTTTTTTCGAATATTATATTAAATAAAGGATTATAGATTTGGAAAACCATAATGGACCACCACTTCATAGGTACATTTAGATAGCCTAAAAAATATTTCTTTACGTGTTTTTTCGCATTTTAAAAAGTGATGTACCAAAAACCTGACATGATACATTCATTTTGAAGTCGGATTTGAATTCAGACTACCAAAAACCCATTTTGAAAGTGCCATTTTAATGGCAGTAAGAAAACTTTGTCGACCAATGTAATGCTTTTTCTGTTTAGTATTTACTTCTCTTAATATCCAGATATGTATGTATATTTTGAATCTGAAGTCCGAACCCAACTCACAATACTACGCGCCGGCGAATAGACAACACTTCCATGAACTGAACATACCTAAAATATATGTACATATAATAAGAAAAGAAGTACACTAGCAAACGATCGAAAAAGGACCTCATCGCCTTCGTCGCTGGACAATTTTATCGTTCATTTCTTGGCCTCGATGAATTTATTGAATTTAAAATTATTTTTCTTACTCGTATGATTACGTCGGTCAGTCAGTCAGTCAGTATTTTAAAACGCAAATATTATTGTTTCTTTTTGTTTGTTGAGTGAAATAGATAAAAATAAGAACCTTCAAATTAAATAAAAAGGAAGCTAATAACACTTCTTTTTAAAAATTATAAACAAAACAAAAAGTAAATATTGCAGTTCTTAAGAAAACAAAGTGTCATACATGTATGTGTTTCTTTATTCTCTTGGCTTAATCATAATATCATATTTTGTGAATAATTTAAATTGCAACAAAACAAAAACCATGTATCGATAAAGCTCGGCAACAAATTTGCGTCAGCAAAATTCCATTCTATGTTATTGTTATATGTACACCCACCTCAGTTCTTTGTAAATAAACAAAAAATCTAAATATTTTTGTATACATATGTACGTATGTGCGTACTTCAAAAATCACTCATATCATGCTTAACCAGCAATACCCTACCCCCACCTGCATCCAAAATCGAGTAAAAGAAATTAAGTATAGGTATTTCACTGCATGTACAAAATCATGTGCTGACTGCGTGTTATAAAAGAAAGCTTTTTCAAAGTTTTGGTGGTTTTGAGTTTGCACTGGGGCTGGGCGGAAAATTAGCTGGAAAATCCGATCATCTATAAGCGATTGGTACCTTTAGTTAAATAGTACGGGAGATAGTGTTACATTTACATTCTGACTTAGTTGATTCTTTCTCATACCGACCCATTATAAATCGGTAGAAGTGATTCGTGTAGTTCCTTGTATGTATTCCTTATCCAAACAAATGAGTTATTTTTCCTTGGTAACTTGTGATCTGTTTTTCTTTTTTACTACAAATTATACAGATAAAAATATAATAATTATACTAACATTATTTAATATCTCACAAAGTATTACATTTGTCTTTATTTATTATTATATTTATCATAATGCTGTTCACTTGTCCTTGGTCTTGCTTTTTCCTTGTGCAAGTAGGTATATAGCTTCATATCAGAATTTCATTCTTTGATCTTAATTCTTTTTTGGTATTGATTTGTTGTTAACTTAAGTAGAATATGTACAAAATAATGAACAAAAAAAATAACAACGTAAATCTTAAACAAAATTAATACCAAGGCAAAAACAATGATAATATTCCAGTATCGTGATCTCACCCATCATGATCATGAGTAAATAACGTGCGTTTAAAAAAAATGCTCAAAAATCAAGCGATAATATAATGATATAGGTAGATGCCACTTGAGATTTCAATGCATTGAACATATTAAAAAATAGCCAGACCGGAAAATTTTTTTAAACGATATTTGACTATGTTTACCTTTGTAATTACTATATACTAATCGATCGGCAATGATACAAAGAGTTTTTTTTTGAGAAAAAAAGTTTAATTGCGAGGATATTTTTCGCTAGAAATGAATTTTTCTATTTTCCGGACGGAAATTCATTTTCCTGAACACCTGATACTTTTATGTTCAAAAGTGAAACGAATCGTTCCACTGATTTGTATTCCAATTTCACACAATTCCAACGTGCCAAAAAAATTCCCATGATTGGTTTCAATGATGAAAACCAATGATAGCTATAATTGGGCTCATAGTAAGAATAAGACTGTAAATACTCTTCGAAAGCGTTGCATAATGCACTACTTGAAAGGAAAACTCTCAGTTAAGTATCGATTTATTTATTATTTTATGTAAAGTGTAAATAAAGTTTTAAATACTATGCAAAACTGTTAAAAAAATAGACAGGAAACATATGAACAAAATTCATGAGGTATAAGTACATTCATAGTGTTGAGTACAAAAGAAACTAAATTTTATTTCCATTCAATTCGAAAGTTTAAACACATCATTGAAACAAATTTTGCCCAAATTTTGTGAAAAAGATTTATAAATAATATCTTCGAAAATTAAGTAAACCAACGCCCAAAATGCCATTCAAATTACAAGCATTAATCGAATCCAATCGGTTTTTAGGTAGTAGATCAAAAGCCAATAAATTTTGTGCAATGTATTCCCAGCCATGCAAGACTATGTTGTTACTTCTATCTTTTCTTTGTATGTTCCTACAAAGGTCTGAATATTTATTCTTTTTGTTTAAATTGTCCAAAATTGATTTCTTATTATATCATACACCTCGGGATGAATGCGAAATGTGGAATTTAAGTTCAAACTCTTAGCACTGACAAAATTCTGAACCATTAAAATTGACAAAAACAAAATACTCAAAAGAAGATCGAAAAACCGATAAAATTAACTGTAAACAACACCCCCGGGTGAAAAGAGAAGTTTTTTGTTTTTGTTGTTGTTGTTGCTTTGTTATTGTTGATAAATAAGTTGAGTGAATAATCTTTGAAGGGGTGGGTGATGTGGTTCTGAAGAATAGGCAAAAACTCAAATCGCATATCAAAATTGTATTCTAGTTCAGTTGAGAAAACAATTTCAGGCATATAAGATTAAAAGTATCCAGAGGTGTTGATTTAAGTTTTTGTTTTTGAAGTAGCAAATAGAATAACAAATAATTTAATTTCCAGTTTCAAGAATAAGTGTAAATTGTGCTTTATCAAATTCAATTAAGAATTAAAAAAAAGTGTACACAAAAGATAAATATTTTTAAACATAAATTAAAAAAGACAAACAATGGCAGCCGAAATATATTCAAAACAATGCGAGGGGTAAATAATGGTTTTATTTTTGTTTTGTTGTTGTTTTGAATTAAGTACATTAGTTGAAAATGTCTTTAAATTAATTCTGCCAAATTATGGATAAATGATGAATGAATTCATGTATAAAGAGATTTACTTTTTTTAATACAATCCACATCAATTAAGCAAGTGGTACTTTGAACTTTGTCCTCCCGAAATATTATTCTTAGTAGCCAATTGAAAATCTTTGTTGATTTCAGGTAAAACAATAATAAGCCGATATAAGTATAACTGATAAATTAGGAAGATAATATTGGTTCATTTAAGTGTCTTTCTTATCATGTAATTATATAAGCTGCTTAAAGGCTTACAAGGACAATAATAAGCATGAATGTAATTACCAAGACTATATTAGCGAAAATCAAATACCAAAACTATTTTATGGAAAAGTGTTGTATGAGAACAATTTAAGTATAAAACATGAGAAGTTTTGTATATATATACATGTGTTTAATTAAATCTTTAATAAATACAAGAAATGTTTCAATTTTAATGTACATAAGTACATTATATTGTTTTCTAGAACTCAAGAGGCTTTTAAGGTTCTTAAGAACAAATATGGCAATTGTACAAAGAAAGAGCAACATAGTGATCACTAAATTCCATAGTATTTTCAAGGTAAGATTTGATTCAAGCTAAGAAAGAGGGGGGGGGCGAGAGCTTTAAGTTTGAATTAAATGATTCTGAGGCTCTCAGTATATAAAACGTCAACTCATACCCTTATTCTAAAGTGTTTGAACATTTGCTTGAGAATGTTAAAAGATTCGTAGCGATTGATAGCTATCACAAACAATTTGTTAAAAAGTTTAGAAATGCAAGAGAGTTTTGCAATGAACCTGTAGTTTGTTATTTCCGTCTTGCCACCTGACTTCAATATAAGTGAAGGAAATTACTTCTTCCATAAAACGGGAAATTTTCTTGTATATAGAGATAGTTTGGATATAAAAGTAAGAGGTTCAACTAGAGTATTTCTACCATCGGGACCGAATGAGCAGTCATTATTCAACACAGAAAAAAAGATCTAGGACCGTACTATTGCACAGTGATATCACTACAGCTAGTTAACGAAAAGAAGTGTAAATTACGGAAATATAATTAATTTAACGAAAAGAAGTGTAAATTACGGAAATATAATTAATTTACTATTTCAGACCTATTAAAAAATAACTCCCTAACATTGGTCGCGTAACAGATAGCGACAGTTTTATTTATTGAAAAGTTCTTGTAAGTGAAGTTAATTGGAAAGTCATCTGTTTTGTTGACAAGTTTCAAAAATTTGTCAGGATTATCTTTTAAAGTGGTGGCGAAATAAGTAATATAACTTCAATATAAAGAATTATAAGGAGTTTTAAAAGAAAAGTTACTTTTCTTAAATTTCCAATAATTTGACTGCCAATATCTTTTGTATTTCATCTGGTTTTTAAGTTTTAATATACATGCATATAATAAATAAGTCAAAAATGAAAAAAATTAAACAATGCTCTTATGATATTTCTTTCGTAGATGTTTGACTACTTTATTTTGTGAATGATAAAATCACGTTTCGATTTTTTATATATGTTTTTAGAAACGATCATTATAAGATGAACAAACTGTGTCGTCAATTATCAATTGAATCTCCCGGATCAGTTGTTAAAAATTGTGTATTCAATTTCTATGTACCGATTCAGGATACTCCACCAAAAGGTGCTCGTATTAAAATTGTTTGTGCAGGTGCATGCTACAAACGCAATAGATCTGCTTCAATTTCATCAATGTCATCAGTTTCATCAGAGCTTAGTGACTATAATCCAACAACAACACAGCAATCTTCACCTGCTCATCAGGGATTCAGGGAAGGTTCACTTTTTTCGGGCTTTGAAGTAGCCGGTGTGATAGATTGTTTGGGTGCAGAAATCGATTCTGATTGTCATTTGAAAATCGGACAGCGCGTTATTGTTTATCCATTCGATGAGGATCCAGCTGGGTATGCTGAATTGATGGTTGTCCCCGATTTAAAATATATAGTACCGATACCCGATGAGTTACCTATGTGTGTTGCTGCAATGCTGCCAACTGGTGCTTTGTTGGCCATGAATGCAGTATTTAAAGCCCATTCAGTTGTAACTAAGATTCTTGAAGAGCGCAAAGAACGTTGCGTGGAAGAGAAAAAGTGCAAAATTTTAATTGTTGGCACAGGTGGTTTGGCATTGTGGGCAGTAAGAATTGCATCATATCACTTTGCCACTTCGGGTGCGAATAATTTAGTTGATATAACCGTTGCAAGTTTGAGAGATGAAGGTTTTCGTTTGGCTACCGAAATAAAGAAGTGAGTCTTTAAATGTTTAATTGTATTTAGAAACATGTTCTAAAGTTTTTTATTTTTTAATTGTGACAATACAGCGTAAGTGTTGTACAGTGGAATGAATGCTTGTACGAACCACAATTAATTGAGAGAACAAAGAACGTTTGCGGAGGTGCTGTTGATGTGGTTATTGACTTCGGAACCACTTCAAGAAGTCTACATCGATCCATAAATTGTTTGTCAATGGTAATTTTTTCATTAATTTTTTGCTTTCAATCATAAAAAATCGACAAAAATATATATCGAAACGTTATATTTTTATTTACGGTTTTATTAAAAAGATATAATTAGACTTGAAACTATTTTTCAGGGAGGTGTTGTTCTCATAAGCGAAGAAGTAGCTGAAAAACTCCTTCCGAAGTTCGCTCGTCTGTCAAGTGAAAATCAACAAGAAATCATACCCATATCGAATGGAAGCATACAACAATTACATGATCTGGTTGAGTTAGTTGCAAATAAAAAAGTAAATAATTATGTACCCATTTTTATCCTGTTACCCACTACTTTTATTAACTTCACTTATTTTTGAATTCACTAAAACATAAAATTGTATTTAATTTGTTATTATTACAGATTCAACCACCACCATATTCAGTATTTCCATGCGATCAAGCATCCGATGTTGTACAAAAACTTTGTAATTCAGAAATACCTGGACGTGCAATACTTCGATTTCATGACATTGAATAAAAAAATTGAACAAATATATAAATCATTATATCTATTACTCAGAAATGTAAACATTTTCAATACCAAAACTTTTATCTTTAAAATAATATTATTATTATTATTATTATTATAAACATTGTTATTATAATTATCTTTACTTTTTAGTTTTTGTATTTATAAAATATAAACTATAAAAATTAATAACTTTTATTGCATCAGACAAAAATCGACTGCTGTGTTTAACAGCAAAATATAATTTGTTGCATTGTTATTTATCTGCATAGACATATTATGTATGAAGAGCCTTAAAGCACGAATACCTTATTTACCCAAACAAAAATTTTTATTGAAAATGGAAAAAATGAGACTAGAGTTTTATTGAGTTACATCCGGGGTATGCATTTAAAAAAATATCTCACTTTCATTTTTGTTAAGATTCTAGTTATACCAACTTATGTTTGCATTTATGCATTTATAGAGCTTGCTTTTGTTAAGTATTTTGAATATGCCTTCATAAAAAAACTCATTAAACGTTATAAAACAAGTGTTGAAAAAAACTACCACGTTAGTAAATTTATCAGTTCATTCCTTCAATTTTCAGTATAGTTTTTAGCGTTTATGTATTTATTTTCATAATCAAGTATGAAATAAAATGAAGTATATATGTAATTGTCATGAAATATCTTCAAATTTAACCTTGATTTTGTTTTATTTTATGAAATTTGGTTACATATAATAGTGAAATACTTGTAGTAACCGTGGCTTGATGGTTGATAGTACGCAGTATTGTTATTGGCAAATCCACCAAGAATATGTCTTGTCATGAAAAGTGCTTTCTCACATAAGCCGTTCGGTTCCCTCTATCCCAAATATTGCTCACGCATATATACAACTTTTTTGAATAGAGGTTAAGCTAAGTGTAAATGATTGGTAGATTTAAGATGAGGCAAAATTTGTACAATCCGAGAAAATACTTCTTTAATCTACCTCGATATGGGTGATTGCCAGGGGGGTCATTACGTAAAACGATTATCGTTAGACGATAGCATTTCGACGATTGTCTCACGAGACGATAATCGTCGAATGTTTCGAAAAATGTTTCAGTGTGGCTTAGTTTTGTTACAAAATAAAAATAAAAACTGAAAAAAATACAATTAGTACGGTTACGAAAAAAATTAAGAGGTGAGTCAGATCTTTTATCTATTCCAACCCAAATGTAAGCATTTTTTATATACAAAACATAAATATGTACATAAGTAGTCTTTCTTAATTGTTGTTAAATAAATTCAAAAAATGTTTTTGTTCAAATTTTTGGAATTTCAAAAGAGGCATTTATAATGGCATTCTACGTATATAACTTCAATATCAAGATTTGCTATAACTATTGAAACTTTGGGGGCGGATGAACATTGGTATGTTTGACAAGTAACGATTTTAGTATCGCTCTTGCATAAAATATTTTGGGAAACAACAAATGTTTTGGAAGCGAAGTTATGTCCCCTGTGGAAAAAATATAGTCTTATCTTCCTTCCCTTGGACAGAATTAGGTTTATTCTCATTGACGGAGGAAGGATGCTCATCCATAAATTGTATACACATTTGCAGCTGATTTTTCAATTATTCAATATATTCAAAATTACAATAATATCAGACATAAAAAAAAACTTGCATGACTCAGCATACGGCGGCTGATTTTTGAATTATTCAATATATTCAAAATTACAATAATATCAGACATACAAAAAAACTTACTTGACTCGGCATACGGCGGCAACAAATAAAAACACAAAAAAGAACAACAACTATAAACATTACAAAATAGTTGGCATGTTTGGTAAAAAGATATTTTTTTTTGCAAATTTTCAAAATGTCCCATAGAAAAAACCAAGTTTAATAACATTTTCTAGTTATCGAACAAGCATTATCTTTCGTTGAGTTCTTTTTGACATTTCAGTCATAGTAGAAATATAAAGTCTGTTCAGTGACGCTGTGCTGGACTGTTCTAGACAGAAAAGTACAGCTTTTTGCTGTTCATTGAGGTTTTTTCTGTGCTGAGCTGTTCTACTTTCCTGTTCATTGACAAACCTAGAACAGTTTAGAACAGGATTTTCTGTTCTTGCTTTTGAGTCAGATCAGGTTAGAACAGATTCGTGAGAAATGTCAAAATCGAAGTTGTCATGTTTTTGTTTACGTTTTGATTTGGTTGTGCTTTGTTTTTTTTCTCGTGATTTAAAGAAATTAAAATAAAGCTATTTTGCCAATTTATTTAATTTGTTTAGTAAAATAATTATAAAATACATTTTTTTACATTTTACATAAATAAATCTTTTACATTTTATCAAAGAAAAGGTAATAACATTCGTCACACTTTCATTCCAATCATCTGAAGAGGAATCCGTCGAAAAATCACTATCGGTGTCTGAACCACTAACATTTTCATTTAGTATTATCTTAGCAATCACTTGATTTTCCATTTCAATAATTTTTAATAATATTTTTCACAGTAAAAACACAAAAAATGAAAAAAATAAGCGAGAAACGAAAAATTCACACAATTTGCAATTTGTTTTGTTTTTTTTTTTTTGACAACTGACGTTTAACTGACTGTTCTAACTTGATCTGACGTTTCTCACGAAACTGTGCTGTCCTGTGCTGTTCTGATCTGATCTAGAAAAATCCTCACTGAACAGACTTATAATGAACGATCTTATACTGAAAACGATTAGGGGTGTTTACATGGACGCGCATGCTCGACAGCTTGGCTCGACAACCATCGATGCTCGATCATTAAAACGCTGAAACAACTGCTCGACCAACGTGCTGGATGGATTTCAAAAATTTTTGAAAACCTGAATGCTCGTCCAGCCAGCCAACTCGTGCGAACACGTGCTCGACAACTTCGTTTTTTTTTTTCATTCGGTAAATGATCTCGAGCAGATAAGACGTTCACGGAATTTTGAAAAAAATGGCAACAATAACGAATAGTGAGTTTTGGAAAGATTTTTTTGAACTGTATAAAAGCCTACCTGAGGTTTGGAAAATAAAAAGTGAAATTTATAAAAATAAAAGCTTATGAAGTGTTGCTGGAAAAATACAAAGAAATAGATGTTAACGTTCATTGGCAGGGATAGAATCTCTCATATTTGTATTTTTTCTTTCATATAAGGCTTCACCATAGCCAATAGCTCCTCATATACGGCAGCATCCATACGCAAAAAATTTGTAAAGTCCGATGAAGATGTAACTTTGAGCTCGTTCATCAAATTTATATGGTTGTATTTTTTTCTGTCCTTAATCCATTTTTTTACCCATAAACGTTTTTTCTTTTTTTCTTTCTCTTCCTCTTCAATAATCTCATTCATAATTAAAGCTGCCAAAATCATTTTCGCCATCCTGCGTGCGTCTGTTTGATTCGAAAATTTTTAAATACTGAGGCTCGACAACATCAGTATCAATGTGAACGCAAAGTTGTGCGTACAGTTATTTTTGCCATCGAGCCATGCTGTCGAGCATGCGCGTCCATGTAAACACCCCTATTGACGAGAGTATGGTGATTAAGTTACGCGAAGCAAATTATTGACGATATCGTTAATGATAATCGTTTTGATGATTATCGTTTTGGAAATTACGGAATGACTCCCCTGATAAAAATCGTACTTTGTAAAACTTTCGAAATGAAAAAAGATAATAATTTTCCCTTTAAAGGATTTAACGGATATGAGATCTGACAAATATTAGAACCAATCATACTTTTTATAGAAAGAATTTAAAATAAAATGGACTCGGTTGCACTAAATATAGACCGAGAAATTATTAAAGACAGCTCAAATATGCCGTACAAGATGAATTCTGCTCTTTTTAGATCATCTACATTCCCGCTCATCATAACACTCTTAACAACCTGTATACTGGCTGTAACTTTAAAGTTTTCAAGTTCTATATGCAGAAATATGCTGTGGAATTGAAAAAAATATTCCAAAATGTTCTTTAATATTATTTGGACATAATTTCCATTGACATCTCAAAATGTTTTTGTTTGATGAGTATATTTCTGCTCAAAGATTTTCTGTAATGAAGTTTATTTGGTTAAACTGTTATTGTAACCTAGATTTTCTTTTGAAATAAACTTACATTTTCAGATGTTTCTCGTCAATTTAGGTTTTACATTTGTTTTAGAAAAAAATATCCGTATTCGAATGTTTTTGTCAATCAAAAGCGATTACCAGGTAAACAATTTGTTCCATTAGGTAGATTTCAAATCCTTTAAGAAATATAGAGTTCAGACTGGTTTGCGGAAATTTTTGCTTCCAAATCGAACTACAGAGTAGGGCCCTAGAATTGCTGTACATTCATAAATAAACATTAATATTCTTTTTTTTTTCGATTTCCACCCCAAAATCTTAGAAATCAGCTAGTTAGTATTTTTTAACCCGTAACGATATTTTCCAATAGCTGAAATTACAAATGGTTTTTCGCTTTCTTAATATAAGTGAGATGCAATCAATTGTTACAACAGAATTCTGTGTTTTGATTACATTTATTTCGAAATATAATTAGAAATATAAACATACAGAAAATACAAAAATAATAGTTGGAGTATTTACGGATACATTATATTTATTTTGTTATAAACTTCGCATAAAGATGAAAGATGTAATAAGGAATAAATTATAACATGATGTTCAAAAACAATCCGTTCAAACTCTTTTTTCATAAATGATAAAATCTGATTTTTTTTTTAAATTTTAAATTGTTAAATTTGTTGTTCTCCATATTTTGTGTTTATTCGCTCTAAGGTTTTGGTAAAACAATTTATATACATATATATATAAATATTAATTTTGTTTTGTTTTCGCGAAAAAGTTAAGTGGAATATATCTATTTTTTAGTTTATTCCTTTTTGGATTCTTCTTTAATTTCTGGATATTCTAGCTTCACACCAGGTTCACACTTGAAGGTCGGACAACAGTAAGGGAATGGAGCAGTTTTGTTGGTCTTTTCAGTGTCTAATTTGCATTTGTCATTTGCCAATGGTAGTGGACCACAATCTTCCACTAATTCCAGTAATCTTAAGGGGAAAACAAATTAAAAATATAATTTTAATATAATATTTCTTGGACATTAATATATATTTTTTTAAAATATACTTTGCTGGGTTTGATTCATCGAGAACACAAGTTGAACGTCCACAGAATGGTGTTAGGTCCCATGTTTTGCCAGGCTCAACTGTTGCACAGCGAGTTGAAGCGAAACACATTCCAGGAAAATCTAAAATTAAATAAAAATTTTGTTAAAATTTTAACATGATAAAATGTAAGGATAGATATCATTGATCAAGTAATGTATAGCTAAGATATTACGTGTAGATTTGTGTGCCCCTTGTGAATTTATTCATGACCAAATCGTAGTTAGGTTCAGTGCATGAAGCTTATTATAAATGATATTCAAGAGTTTCCAAAAGAAAAAGATGCAAGATAATGTACTAAGTTTAATAATGTGAACTTACAACACAATTCATAAAAATCTCTGTCATAAGGTTACTAACCATTCACTTAACAAATAAAAATCAAAAAAATAAAAAACATTGTTAAGAAAACAAAATCTGGGTCATCTACTGGTCCACTGAACACACCACACGCAATTGGAATATTATATACCTAAATACCTATACCGTCAACGTTCTCTGAAGGCGGCTGAGACTGCACAACTCTGCTGCTACTAAAACCTACTGTTCTTGAAAGTAACAACAACAAAATTACACAAATGCAATCGCATGTAGGTTATTTTTATTAATTTTTGTTTTAATTCTACAATAACAAGCGGAGATCGAAATACTTGAAGCTAGAGATTGAAATAGATGAACTATTATCGCATGAGAATTCTTAGATAATTAAAGTCTTAGTTACTTATGTGTCCTAAAGATAAATAGCATTTTGAGGAGTAGTAACAAAAAGTTTTAAAGCAGTAAGCGTCGAAAAAGAATATCTTTACACAAAAATTTGATAAAATCAGAAACCTACATCCCATACACCAGGAGTCAGATTTAAATCTTTTTGATTTCTGAAGTTGTTTTAATTGGTAATAATTTTTATTGTTCTTCTCGTTGACATTTCTTAATCAATTTAATTGTCTGAGTAAAACCACGCTATGAATTTAAAAAGCCAGTTTATATTTTTAAGATCTTAGAGATTTTCGTATTCCCAGAAATATAAACAAAATTTCTCAAAGAAATTCCTGAGGACAGAATTTTTATAGTTCGATTTCTCAAGAGTTCTCTATCGCACAATTCAAAAAGGATGGAAAGAAATCCAGAGCTTATTTGATTGCTAGAGAGAGAGAAAATTCGAAGAAATCTTAAAAAAGGTAAACTGGCATAATGTTAAGGGCCAGTCACAGGTATCATTTAAGTCAATCCGGAAATGTATACTTGACTATGTTTACTTTTGATTAGAAATGGAAATTAATGTACAGATCGATCGAAAATCAGTGAATTAACTGCACAGTGAAAAGTTGCAAAATGCTAAAAAAAAATCCATTTGGATTTGCTGACTGTTTTCCAAATTTTGTTAGCTCCGATGGCATCAGTAACAAAATGACAGATGAAATCAAAAGCAAGAAGGAGGTGCAAAGCTGCTGGTTGTTAAGTACCTCTACTTTAATGACGTACATTTACTGAACGCTATAAACGAACATGATTCATGAGTAAACCATTTCAGATCACTCCTGTTTCAATTTGTATTGATGAATTTTTATTTATTATAACAATAACCGGTCTCCCATATTTAATACCTTTAATTTAATGAGGTAAATTTACTTATTACTATGAATACTCATCAGTAAAACATTTCAGATCGTT
Organism: Eupeodes luniger; assembly: GCA_951509635.1. Taxonomy (NCBI): domain Eukaryota; kingdom Metazoa; phylum Arthropoda; class Insecta; order Diptera; family Syrphidae; genus Eupeodes; species Eupeodes luniger. Next base: position 6,090,151 of record OX608076.1, on the reverse strand, counting down.
ATATTTTACTGATAGCTATAACCAGCCCCTAACTATTATAAACCTACAGGTGTTAGGGGCCCGGTTATAGCTATCAGTAAAAATTGAGACAGCAGAATCTGAAATGTTTTACTGATGAGCGTATCGAATCAAGTAACCTGGAGCTTTGCATCTCCTTTTTCCTGTTGATTTTCATAAGTATTTGTTTTTAATGATGCGATAGGAACAGTAATGAATTGTAACGCCAACACTGGCATTTGCCTGTCAGTTGTAAAATAAAAGCAATAAAAATGAAATTTAATCATTCAACATTTTGAAGTGGATTTACGAAATAAATTTAGCTTCTGTTTTGAAAATAAAGCTCAAACATGTTCAAAAATGTAAAACGAACTGATGGATTTTACTGATAGCTATGAACGGCGGCGGCGCCTTACATTAAATTGAACGTTGAAGTTTTCAATTTTATTAATATTGCTTCTAAGCGAAAAATTGTGTTTGTAGTATTCATGTTTTATAATATTTGATGAAAACGTGTAACTTCATATAGTTATGTTTTTTAATTCGGGCAAGAGTACGATAACTTAGGCGACAAGATATAATAACGGTTTTTGGTAGAGGGGCTTAATACAAGCATTTTTTACTATAGGAGGGGGGGGGTCTATCTCCCCCCGTTTAGGCGGTAGGGGCAATTTAAAAAAATTGTTATTTAAAATGAAAAAAATTAATTAAAAAATAACGGTAATACTTACAATTAAGTATCATACCTTTTTTTAAAGCCAACATTCTGTTTTATTAGACAGTTTTTAATTCAAGTCAAAACTATGCGTAGTTTTTGAAAAATTTAATTTTAAACTCAAAATTTGAGTAAAAAAAGTTAAAAAAATAGGTTTAAATTGTAATTTTTCAATACTTCAAGATTATCTACCATTGTTTTTATTTCAGAATTTATTGCTCTTATTTGTTTTTGATCAAAAACCACAACTACTATTTTAATTTAATTCTTTTTTTTTTTGCTTGAGTGGTCTTATTTTGGTAGTAACAATGGTAGGTGCGAGTTTGGGTGCATGAAACAGTAAAGTGTGTGCGAGTTTCGGTGTATGCAACAGTGGGATCTGTAAGGGGGGCATGCTGCCCCCCTGCTTGGGCACACTATAGGATTTGGGGTAGGTGCGAGGTGGAGTGGGTGCAAGGTTGGGTGGGTGAAAGGTGCGGTGGGTGCAAGATGGGGTGCATGCAAAGTTTCTTTTCCATTTAAATAAGCTGGATTTAAGAAAAATTAATTTATCCTTGGTATATCTTAATCCATATTCGATTATTACTATCAAAATAAGACTACGTAAATACTCAAGCAAGGAAAAAATAATTTAATTAAAAGATTTTTTTTCAAGAACTAGAAGACATAAAATCATCTAGTTTTCAGTTTTAATTCAAAAACAAATAAGAGCAATGAATTCTAAAAAAACAGTAGTAGATAATCTTAAGGTTTTGAAAAATTACACTTTAAACCTTATTTTTAACTTTTTTTTGTCCAAATTTTGAGTTTAAAACTATTTTTTTCAAAAACTTTGCATAGTTTTGACTTGATTTAAAAACAGGCTAATAGTCAAAAAAAGGTATAATACTTAATTGTAAGTTTTACCGTTATTTTTTAATTATTTTTTTTCCATTTAATGTACATATTTTTTAAAATGCCCCTACCGCCTAAACGGGGGGAGATAGACCCCCCCCTCCCATAGTAAAAATGCTTGTTTTTAACTGTTCTATACAAATCCGTCATTAAACTTTGTCGCCTAATTTATCGTACTCTCCCCTTAATTCGAAATGAAAATCTTTTCGTATTCAATTTGAAGCAGAAAAATTCATACAAAACAAATCTCTACTTTTGGGTGACACTGTATGTTGACAGTAAGGTTAAAAAAAAAGCTGGACTAAGGGGTTATTTATAGCTATCTTTGAAAATTTCTGTCAAGGTGGCCAGTTAAAACTATCATTGGAATTAATCCGGAAAATTTTTTGAATGGGTTTTTGACTGTTTCCTTGTAATTAGAAATCCAAATTATTCATTGACATATTCATTTTCATTTTCCTGAACACCTTATTCTTTTTTGTCGAAAAGTGATATAAATTTGTGTTTTAATTTCACACAATTGCAATGACAGATTTCTGACAGGAAAAAGGGGTCAGTTATAGGCTATAATTTTTTTTATATTTTAAATGGTAGACATTTTCATTGATCGCTATAAACGACCGGTAAAAAAGTTCTAATAATTGGTTTTATTGATGAAAACTGATGATAGCTATAACTGGTCCACTGTATAAAATTGGAACACAAATTGAAACGATTTGTTTAATTTGTTGATAATAATTCTGCTATTAAACTTTTTTTGGGGTTGGGGTTAAAATACTGTAATACTGTGTTTAAAATACTGTATCTCAAAATACTGTATTTCAAAATACTGTATGTATGTACAAAATAATGCATGATCAATATGCTGTATCTCGAAATTCTGTTTATCAAAATTCAGTATTTTAAAATGCTTTAAATAATGCTAAAACATAAAAATCGTTTAGATAATGTAAACGAGTGATTTTTATTTTTAGCCTATTTACAGCATTTTGAAATACAGAATTTTGGAAACAGAACTCTTTTTTTAAAGAAAACATCATGATAATTTCTCATTAGCATAATGTTCTAATATACCTTGGACAATAACATATGTATCTATGATAATTCATAAGTCTTTGAACTAATAAAAATAACAACAAAATAAATGGTATCTTCTTATTTTCTCTATTTCATTTTCTTCTTCTTAACTGCCTGTTTCTCTCTCAAAATTAAACATGAATTGTTCTTATCATAATCAACAACTGCATAAGCAACCATCCAGTATTATACAGTATTATGAGCTACAGTATTTTGACAATGCAGAATTTTGAGATACACTTTTTAAAATGTACAGTATCTTGATATACAGAATATTATGATATTATGATCATACAGTATTATACAGAATTTTGATCTTACAGTATTTTAAAATACACCATTTCGACGGCTCCCCTTTTTTTTATCTCAAATCGATCAGTATACAATTTGTAGATATTTCTTATCGAAAGGAAACACAATCAAATATGTATCAAAACATTTTCCGGACTTATTCAATGGCAGCAATAATTGGCCTATAAATTTAGCATTTTATAAAACTTTTAAAAAGTATCTTATAACTGGTTTAGCGCTTTTTTATCTTTATAGTGCCAACAGCCATTACCATTTTAAATTTTTAGTCCGGAAAGCTTAGAAGTTCGAAGAGTTTGCATAGTAACTATGAATGTTGATCTTTCAGAGGAGTTTAAGTTTAATTTGTAATAAAAAAGTTTTTTTTTTTTTCTCAGAATCTCGTACATTTAAATAATATATGAATAGAGATTTATTGTAGGTAGCACTGTAAAAAAATCTTTTTGTTTTTTTGTAGTTGTTTGTGAAAGTACTTTTCATGTTAAAAAGCTTCCCTTTCCTTTTTGGGTATAGTCCATTAACTTGGAGTTTCACGATTACGTAATAAAATGTATTTATTTCATTTTTTGTTGTTTTAATTTGGTACAAGAAAGCAAATAAAAAGGGTTTACAAACAAATTCATAGTTAGTTTTATATTACTCTATTATTCCTATTACCTAATATTGAACACAAAAAATTAGTCATAGCTACAAAGGCTAATTACGCATTCAATTAAATCAAAAGTAAATTTCGTACCTGTATGTTAATTGAATTTATTAGCGAAATTGAGGTACCTAGGTAAGTATTGAAAGAATTGCTTATTTGATTATGATGGAGCCACTTACCAAAAACACCTTTATTTAAAGAAAAAATTACCATACATTATTGATAAGTACAAACAACAATAAGCATCTTAATTTGGTAAATGCCATGCTCAGATACTAACATAAATATTTATATGTATATCGAGTGCTTTTAAGAAACTGAAAGTGGTTATTATGTTAAGTGAAGGTTATCCAAATATCACGTAAGATTTTCATATAAAATTAACTTTGCAAGCACGTAAAACTAGCCATCAGCGCATTAGCGTTTGGTAATTGAAAGCACAGCCTAAATAGCACATTAAATGTTCTCATGTATGTATGTCTGTACATTGCAATAAAGAAGAAAAGAACATTTTAAGAAAAGAAGTTGGTATTCCAAAAGGGGATCTTAGTTTCACTAGCCAAATAATAGAAATAAACTTCACGATGGATTATAGATTGTCTTGAGATTTGATATGCTTGCTAAGTTATGTTATATGTACGTGCGGCGTGCGCATACAGGTTTCGGTGCATGTGTGTGCTGTTTGTAAGCTGGAGCTTTTGAGTTTTTGTGTCGACGTCTGTATTGAAGTTGCGTGTGCCGGAATACCAATTTGGTATCATGACACCGATGTGGGCACAAGTGTACTGTGTATGGGCCACTTAATGATAAAGTTAAACAAATTGAAAATTACACTGGTCGACAAAATTACGTTTTTTTCTGTCCCACAAACAAAGATGTCTTGAATTCTAAAAATCTTGCATTTTTCTGTTGAATACCATTTTAGCAAAAATTGTTTGGCGTTGCTTTTAGATTCTTGTAAGACACGTGAAATCTAACATCTTTTGAAGTTTTTTTTTCGAATATTATATGAAATAATATAAATATTTTAACTAAGTATTGAAGAAAAGGATTATAGATTTGGAAAATCATCAAAAATTGTATTGAAGAAAAACTACTTCATAAATTTAGATAGGCTCGATATCTCAAAAACCTGATGTGATACATTAATATTGAAGTCGAATTTGAATTAAGACCACCAAAACACATTGGAAAAGTACAATTTCAATGGCAGTATGAAAATCTTGTGGACCAGTGGTATCATCTGTGCTAGGAAAATTGTTTTATATACACATTAATTTTATACTTACTATTTTCGTTTTGTTACAATAGAAATAAAACACAATAAGAATATTTAGAAAACTAACATAAACCTGTGAAAACTCATAAGGTTCTTACCCTTTTGATCGGCTGAAGGTTATTTTAAAAATTGTCAGAAGCAGGTATTAAGTTGATATTTAAAAGAAAAAACTAAAATGAGTTAATCCTTAGTTTGGAAAATAAATATTTGTATAGGTACCACGAAATAGAACTAAAACCTATAAAAAGTTTTTTTTTGTGAAATTCTTAAAAAAGCAAAAACTCGAATCATTTGTTTCTGGAACAATGTTATTAAGTTACAAATAAGGTGCCTACTTGAACTATACTTTTAAAGCAAAATCTTTCATTGGTAATGCAGTAAAATACAAAGTAAATATCCCGGATGTCAAATAACTCTTAAAATGTTTTAACTACATTTTTATTTTGCATTATCGAGTGTAACGTTCTGCATTTCAAATTTATTTGTCATACATCTTATATGGTATATTTTAAGACTGCATTTCCAACAATCCAGTTTTGAAAGCTCTTTTAAACTACAGGAACAACTATGTATAATATTTTAATTACTTCAAATGATGAAACTGCAAACGCACTGTATACTAAAATGATCAAACAAATAGACTGAGCAGAATCATCGTTACTTAATTTTTTAATTACTCTTATTAGTTTCACTTCTGCACTATAATAACTTTCAGTTTTAATTGGTCATTTAATATATATTTCTGTTTTTCTGAAACACTCAACTAAATTAATTTAAATAAAAAACGTTTTACCTCTTAGGACATCAGCTGGAATCAAACGTTTATAGACTTTGATGTCTTCATCCTTCTCGGCTTTTTTCTCGTCCTCACAATTCACAAGGACCACAGCAAAAAGAAATGCAACACAAACAAATGCAATTTGAGCTTTCATTTTTTAACAAATAAAGTTTCTAAAAATGTTGAAAATCACAAAAATTCAACTGAAATATCACAGAAATCTATATTTCAACAACGGAACAAAACACTATTTGAAAGAATATTTCGATTTCGATTTAAAATTTGAAATTTATTTAAATTTTTTAGAAATTGTCTGTTACTATTTTTTTCTTTTTTTTTTGGTTTTATTGAATTCAGGTGGAAAAAATTTAGCTTTCAGTTAAAAAAAATAAAAAACCACATTAACTTCAAAAACAACAACAACGAAGGCGAATGGTTGACGCGATCTGAAGGTAGTGAAAGTAAGTACTGAATTGAGTTAAGCAGAACCAACAGCACCGGTATTTATACACAGAGAAAGGAAACAAGATTAAAACTAAAACTAAAAAAAGAAAAAAATAAAGGTATATATGGAATAGTTTCGGGTTGTGCTCGCTTGTATTATGGTGTATATTTTATATGTGTGATGACTGCAAATGTACCTAACTAAGGTGCGTTTTTCAATGCACAGGCGGGGATCTTTGGTTTTCTCTTTGAGAAAGGATTGAGGTTTTTAATGGGAGGGTGATTTTAATATCAAATGTTAAAGGACATAAAAAGTATACTTATATCTTTTATACGAGTAGCGATCATCTATACACAGTGGATTATAACATCAATTGAAACTCACATTTTTTTGATTTACAAATTGAAATAAAATCGTTGTCACGTTTATATTCTTGCACCTATCCACCTAATATAGATTTTTGGCATCATTAAAAGATGAACAGGGACATATGTGCATTTTTTAAGTGAAAAATTAGCATTAATTCAGAGGTTCAAGATAAACACCATGTTATAGATAACCTTAAAAAATATACAGATTCTAAGGCTCATGATAGTGATTTCAACAATTTTAATTTAAAGAAAAGGAATATGCAAATACTAGGTCTAAGGTTCACTCCCTCATATTTTAAGTTTTTTTTTTCACGGGTGCGAGAAATTGACAATTCATCCAAGAGTAATTCTTGTCATGAAAGTGTTATCATATCATTCTCAAATAAGCCGTTCGGATTCGGCTTAAAACTGTAGGTTCCCTCCATCCCTGACAATAGTATTCGCACACAGGAATGGTTGAGAGTTGTAAGTCACTAGGACCTAGTTTTCAACGGACTGTTGTGGCACCTAATTTATTTACTTTAATACCCAGGAACTTACTTAAAACAAAATACATTAAAAAACTTGAATTATTGTATTAGTTTACAAAACGAAAGCACTATCACGAATTCCATCGTAATCGTATACTTTTACGGATCCCGAAAAAAAACTATTGACAAATACGTTCGTTCTGAAAAATCTTATACAATTTTGCATTTCGAACGGATTTTGTGATGCGGTTTTTCGGAATTCGTTAAGATTGAATTCGGGATAGGCCTGAATAAGTACTTATAGGTGTCATTGAAATCAATCCGGAAATTTTTCTGAATCGATATTTGACTGTGTTTCCCTTTGATTAGGAATCAAAATTATATACTGATCGATCGGAAATCACACAAAGAATTTTTTTGAGAAAAAAAAAATGTTTTATTGCGCAGTTATTTTTCGCTAAAAATGTATTTTCATTTTCCTGAAGAGCTGACTTTTATGTTCAAAGGTGAACCGTGAATCGTTCCACTGAATTGTGTTCCAAATTTACACAATTCCATTGACAAATTTCTGTCGGTGAAATTTTGAATGATTTGCTTAATCGGAAATACGAAAATTTTTGTTAAGCCGTAATGGCATAGAGCACACTCTTCAAAAACGCTCACCACGTACATATGTAGTAACCTAATTTATTAAAAACTGAGTAAAAATGTGTTAAATGTTCTTCTGTATTTGCAACTTCAAGAAAAATTCGTTTTTCACAAAAATTAGGTTATAGGTAGAAAATGCTTCCACTGTTTGAAATTCGCGAAATAATCGTGCAACAAATAGTTCTTAGCTTATAAATAAATTAAAGTTTGATGTAAGAAAAAAACTAAATTATTAATTTTAAGATAAAAGTTATTTGGCCGCAATTGTGCAATACATAAAAATTAAGTTTTAATCCAAGAGCCATGAGGAAACACTTAAAAACCAAAACTTTTTTTTGTCAAAACCAATACGTATCCCATAGAAATTAAAATTAAAAAAATTGAAAACAACAAAAGAGATAAAAAAAAATGTGTTTAGCAATCCGCAAAAGAGGTAGACATGTTATAAAAATGTGCAACAACAAAAATTGGCATCAATGGAAATCATAACTTTAGATTGTTATATATGAAAGAGTTCATAAGTCAACTTGTCGTCTTATTTGTTTATGCAAAAATTCAATATGATAGTTTCATGTCATATTAGGTATAGTTAGATTATACTTTTATTTTAAGAACATGCTGTTGCATGTTGTGCGTGTTTTTATTTTGTTCATTGGCATATTAACAAATCAGTTTTGAGTTGAACTCATGCGTGAATAATAAACAATAATGCTAACAGGTGGTGGTTGAGTGGTGATTGTAGTTTGTTTATATTTTTTTAAAGTCGACCGGATGTTGCTTTATATTCTCACTAAAAATATACGAAATTCATGCATTTGTACATAAAATTATCACTCAAAGATCATGTTAAGTATCTGTATATGTATGTATGTGCATATATGTAAATATGGTGATATATTGTACCTACAGCTGCGAGCAAAAAAATAGCAGTGCATGGAAAATTATTTTAAACAAAACATAAAACATGAAAAGAGTTTTGATGTTGGAAATTTTTTTAAGTAAAACTCCTTAAGATTCATTAAAATTTAATTTTTAGTAAGAATGGAATTTAATTTATTGCTTATTAGCTAAGCAGTAATCCAAAAACAAAATAAACCTCAAAATAAAGCGAGCAAAATAATAGCAGTGATTTTCTTTTTTTATTAAATTAAATTATAACAAGGGCACAAAAAGTTCTTTTTAACGGTATTTTATTTAATTAAAGCTAGTATTTGGTAGCATGACCATTATTTTTTATAACGGCTTCACAGCAACGTTTCATTGACTCCACAAGTCCCTGACATCTTGATGGTGTTATTGATTGCCATGCCTGCTCAGCAACGCTCCATAACTCTCCGTTATTTTTTGGTTTTGCCTTGGATACTTCTATTTTAATATCTGCCCAAAGATTCTCGATGGGATTGAGGTCAGGAGACGGTGCAGGCCACTCCATGACCTCAATCCTATTATCTTGGAACCATCGCATGGCTGCTCTGCTGGTATGCTTTGGGTCGTTATCCAGCTGGAAGACCCATTTGAGGGGCAATTCGTATTCGGCATATGGCAGCATAGTGTTTTGCAGGATATCCACGTAAGAGTGCTGGTTCATAATGCTTTTGATGCAGTATATTGGGCCAACTCCATAATAGGAGAAGCATCTCCAAACCATTATACTGGATCCCCCATGCTTAATAGTTTTTGTAGTGTATCTAGGGTTATATTCCATGTTCTGGGGTCTTCTCACAAACTCCCGAGATCCTTTTCCACCATAGAGAGCCACCTTGCTTTTATCGGTCCAGAGAATGGTTTTCCACTTTTCGGGAGCCCATCCAAAATGTTGGCGAGCAAACTTTACCCTTTTAACTACAAGGTGTTTCTTTAAAATTGGAACCTTTCTTGGACTGCGAACATTTAAGTTATGCTCCCTTAGTGTTCTCCTCACCGTATGCACACCGCACGGCACGTTAAGCTCGTCCGCAATTTCTGTAGCTGCTTTTGTAGGATTATTCCTTGAAAAGCGGACCACACGTTTTATATAAGATGGTGTAAGAGATTGTTTTCGTCTATCATTTCTGCTCTTCTTTCAAAGGTTAGGCGCTCCTTAGAATCTTCGCTGAACAGCCAAGAAGTTCCTGAACCTTTTTGTACGTTTTGCCTTGAAAAATGAGCTTTATTATAAATTTCCGCCTCTCCAGTGTGTAGTGTTTACCTCAACCCACTTTAAATTGTTAAATTCAATAATTTGATTACAATTTTAAGGGAAATATAAAATAGAATAACAGGACTTGTTTTTATAACTTTTGAAATCAAAATTTTAATTAAAACACAATTATTTAAATTAAATTTGTCAATCACTGCTATTATTTTGCTCGCCTAAAATAATGAATCACACTACACAAAGTGACATTCAAACAAAGTAATGAGAATTTACCGTTAAATTATCACTTGCACCTTTTAAGATAATTACTCTGAGTACCAAAATAAAGTAGAGTTGCGAAAAATTGGCTGTGTTATTGATTTATGAAAAATTATAGCTTGTTGCCTATTACACTGCTATTATTTTGCTCGCCACTGTATGTTAGTTTAATACTTGAAGGAAGAGTTGGTTCAAAGCCTGATTTGAAGATTCAAAAAACCCCTCTTATTGTCTCAAAGCTATTGGATAATAATATTGCCGAGGTCGTTATGTGACTCATGCTCGTTGTCGTTGTGTTTTTTTTTTGAAATGATCCACTTTTTTAATGTTAACTTGATGTTCTGCATAAATGCATGCGTGATTGTTAGGTAATTACAAAGCGCGTCTACATAATATACCCACATATGTATATGGATATGAAAGGCCTTTCGCGAAGTGAAATGGCTGGCGACAACCGACAAACAACTTTATGTCATCTGAACCATAGTTGTCTGGTGTATAGTGTAGCATATTCACTTACAATTATGACAGTTTTGTTTTTGTTTTTTTTTTTAGTATTTTCATAAACCACTTTCCCACTTAGTGTATCCATTTTCTATAACAGTCTAATGGGTGCAAGTTATGATCGCCTCCAGGGCAAACTAAAGCAGTGGTGAATTTGGGTTTCGTGCCGCCCGCCATGAGCTGGTTAAAAGAACAACTTACTTGTTGCAGGTACCCATCAATTTGTTATATGTATTTATTGGTTTAAGCAATTGTAGGTATATAAGGTATAATATATCAGTCAATTGAAATTTTAGATTTCTTATGACATAGGGTGTATTTTTTACAGGATACAATTTAATACGTTTTAAGTCTAGGGAGTAAGTATAAGCTTAGGTTAAAGCTTTTTTAATTTCCCATATAAGATATTGTAATCGGTCCGATTTGTCGAATTGAATTTTTGGACATTTCTCGACGTTTCAAGGTCCCTTGGATCTAAATTGAATATTTTTAGATAGATATCTGTGTGTGCGTACGTTCGTACCTCCGTACGTCCGTCCGTACGTTTTTTATAAATAACAAAACAATTGAAAAAAAAAATGGTCCCTCGTTTACTTTGCAAAAAAAAAAGATTTTATCTCCAAAATAATTTTATGCTACGAAGAATAACGTTTTTGACATCGATCGTAGAGAAAATCGAATTGACCACTTTTTACAAAAATAAAAACCTGGAAAACATTATTAAACTTAAAAATTGATTTTTAACTCAAATATTTTTTCAAAAGTTGAAAATATTGGCTTCAAACTTATTTCATCTTATAGAAAATATTGTTTTCGACATTGGGTAAAATTTTTATAAAAATCCAACTCTCAGTTTTTTCATAAAAATTAAAATCTATAAAAAATAATACGCAAAATTGTTAAAAATTGATGTTCGATTCTCGATATCATGTAAATAAATGAAGATGTTAACTTCAAAATGATTTCATTCTTGTGCTGTCAACAGAAGATAATGGTATTAGCAAAATTCAACCAGTATTTATATAAGAAATAAAAACAATGCTACTAAAATTGGTAAAAATTGGTTTTCGACTAAAAATCTCGTTGTTGCTTACTTTTAGTAATTTTTTTTAGAAAAATACAAGTATCAACTTTTTTTACAAAACACGAAAACCTAAAAAAAAAAAAAACAAAAACTGAAAAGAAATGGTTTTCAACTTGAGTATTATGAGAACAATGAAAGATATTGACTTCAATTTTTATATCTCACATAGAATATCAAGTATCTCACATAAAATATGGTTGTTAAATGTTGTTAAAGAATTGGACAAATTGACGGACGGGATGGGAAGTTATCAGTGTGGGTCGCATCCCAGACTCTTTTTAATTTAAATAAACATTATTTTATTTTATTATAAACTCCTACAAAATTTTATAAAGTTCATATTAAAAGAAGTACCCGTGGTGTGATGGATATGCCAGAGGTCTTGGGTTCAATCCATACCTGTTCGGAAAAAGTGATAGTTTGGCTACTTTCTTTAACAAAAGTGAAATTCCTGCAATTAAAAGCCAGAATGACGTTTGGTTAAGTTTAGTAGAAGAATTTGGATAATTTTATCAACCTTGAAGAATTTCAACCAAATTGTGTAGGTAAATCATTTCCCAAAATTAGACTATTAATTTTCTAAATGGTAAACCCTTATTTTTTTTGAAGCAAATTAAATTATTATTATATTTTTAATGTGAAACAAATTTGTTTATTTTCGTTAATTAATCTAAATTTTTCAATGCTCGGAAGTTGACAGAGTTGAGGGTGAATATTTGTGGTATAAAAGGAGTTAGAATTGGCGTTACTATGTGGGTAATTCATCTTCGAATTAATTTACGTACGTCCACATATGCCTGCAACGTATTTATGTATCATGTTTAAAAAGTGACAGTTCGTGAAAATAAAGCAAATACACTCAAATGGACCTATTTATTGGAATTCAAAACTATGGACTGGACCATTCCGTCAACTGTTCTTATAAGAATAATTGTACAGATGGGTATAGCAAATTAATAAAAGTTAAAGAAGCCTTTCCGTGATTTAAACTTTAGCAAATTGCTAAGAGATAGTAAGATGTTATAATCATTTAAAATTAGGTACGTCATCTTTTAAGCTTAGTAAATTGCTAAAAATGACTTTAACATTTTACTAAACCCTTTAAAATTAAAGTTTTCACTGGTACACCAGATCATCTTTTGTCTAACGGATACTTCATGTTTATAAAAAAAGGCTTTTAAAAGTGAAACTTTATGCTTGAAAATATAAACACACCTATGGTATATTAACATTTATTAACATTTATTTACATTGTTTTTTACTTGCAGTGCATTGCATACGTACAAAATTTCAAACACGAGATTTTAATCAAACGACATTGCGACAGTGACAGTGAGTCTGGCGATATCACCGTCTGTCTATATCCTCACCCCTACAGCACAAACCAATCGTTACATTGAGTTCAAACTCGGAAATTCAAATATTAAACGAAAATTGAACAAAAAAAATTATAATACAAAATTATTAAAAAAAAGTTTCTACAGTTCTTTAAAAAACTACAGTTTAATAAATTATGGTTTTTTGAGAAACATTACATTACGCTGCACATAAATGTTTGAAGTAGAGACACTGCCTCTTGAGCGACTAGACTACAAAAGGTGATAATATACAAGACTGAAGGACAGAGGAGAAAGAACAAATGATAATAGCACGCAGGCGATTTCGAGATGGTCTCCAATCCTTCTTCTAACCACGCTCACTAATGCTTGATTTCGGTAATTGATGGGAACTCATTTTTTTAAATTAATTTTTTTTAATCATTTTTATTAATTCGAACTTAAACTATCTTAAAGCTAGACAAAAATTCATAAAACTATTTTTAAATAGACTTTATATACAGGAGCAATTACATAGGACCCAGTCATGTATGTTATTCTTTTAATGGAAATTGATTGAGATTGACTTCTAATACTTTTCGAAATCACTTCTAGTGAAATTAAAGCAGCTATCATAATTTGCATAATTTCTTATTTTTAAAAAATTATTTCAAAAAAATCCAACTAAAATTGGTACAAATTGGTTTTTGACTAAAAGTCTCGTTAACAAAAATAGATTTTTAAATCAAACTATTTCATTATATGCAAAATATTGTTGATAATTTTAAGTTAATTTTTTGAGTGCGTGAAGTTAGCCCCCCTTTTTTCGATTTTCCAATTTTGGCAAGTTGTTCCAGGTTGTTCCGCATTGTTCCAATTTTTTTTTGAAAAATACCCAAAAATGGGGGTCTTAGAGCCCAAAAACTGTTTTTGACCTTGCCCCCCTTTTTTGAAAATCGATTTTTTGAAATTTGTTCCAGGTTTTTCTAGTTGTTCTGAACATTGTTCCACATTTTTGGACCTCTATGATCAAAATTTTAAAAGATATGGGCAAAATTTGAAAAAATTCAATTGGGAACAAGTTTTGGAATTTTGAATTTCGGAGAAAGGGGGCCAGAATATGGTTAACAGAATGGTACACTGCTAAGTTTTGTTTGGACTTAATATCTTTATTTTTGAACATATTTGAATGAAACTTTGGAACAATTTTATCTGAGTGATTGTGCATATAAAAATATTTTTTAAATGTGGGTGCTTGTAAATTGGGCGTTGGGGATGTTTTTTTGAATGTAGGCATAATCATTATTAATTTCATAGAGTCGGAATCTTAAAGACGTTTTGGTCTTTGCTGAAAGAATACAGCTTTGGCTTGAAATTTTTAATTTTTTTCAAGGGGGGGTACTAGGGAGGGGAAATATTATTTTTTTCGTTTATGTGCGCCTTTAGCTATATTTGCTTATGGTTTTGGATGAAATTTGGACACGAACTGGGGCAAGTATGGTTTGACTTGGCTTTTTTTTAAATTTTTGATTTTTGAAAAGGGGGAGCTAAAATAATTTTTACAAAATTAAAATACATCGAGATTTTTTTTTTAAAGATCGATCATCAGCGTAAATAATAGGTTATAAGCCAAGTTTTGGTTGCTGTACATTTGTTTCATCACGTTTTATTAAAATGTAAGCTTTAAAACAAAAACAAAAAAAATGGGGAGACGTATTTTGCATTTTTGAAAAAAAATTCGGGGGCAATATCTTTTAAAAGGGAGCGGCTCGAAATTCTGTATTTTAAAATACTGTATGGTTAAAATTCTGTATCATACTGTATGATACTGTATATTCATAATACAGTATGGTTAATATACTGTATCTCAAAATGCTGTGTTGTCAAAATACTGTATCTGATAATACTGTATCTCAAAATTCTTCTTCTCAAAATGCTGTATGAGCAAAACATTATCTAAAAATACTGTATTTTTGCAAAATTCCGCACTTAAGCTTCCATTGTAGAGAACAACATGTATGTAGATTATATCATTTATTGAAACTCCAAAAAAAGTAAAAAACAGAATACATTAATAAGTCATGTCATAAATAATTTTGAGATATTGTGCACGTCTTCTGTAACACTTGTCACTACCCGCGATTTGCATTTATATCTTATTGTCTGTGAACAAGCCCAATTGTATGTTCCTATTTTCGTCACCCTTTCCAAACAAAATGCATACCCATCAACTAATAATTCTTTTCCTTTTTTTGACTTCACAATTGATACATTCATTTAAAAACTAAATTTCACTTAATTCTTAAATTTGTATTAGTTTTCAAATATCAACGAAATGAACGAACACGTGGAAGTTTTGAAAGATCAATAAGTTCGGTGTAATTGTTTATGCAATTGTTGATTGTGATAACAACAATTCATATACAACTGTGAGAGAAATAACAATTAATGAGAAGATAATATAATAAAAATAAATACAAAAAAAATAATTAATGAGAAGAAAATAAGAAGAAGATACCATTTATTTGGTTTTGTTTTTTATTAATTCAAAGACTTATGAATTATTATATGTTATTGTTCAAGGGAAGTATATTAGAACATTATGTCAATGAAAAAATATGCTGATGTATTCTTTATAAAAGTAATCTGTTTTTAAAATTCTGTATTTCAACATGCTGTAAATAGGCTGACAAATAAAAATCGTTTTGATAATGTAAAAAAGTGCGCACTTTTTTACATTATCAAAACGATTTTTTGAAATACAAAATTTTGGTACACAGAATTTTAAGATACAGAATTTTGAGATACAGTATTTTGATCATACAGTATTTTGTACATACAGTATTTTGAAATACAGTATTTTGAGATACAGTATTTTAAATACAGTATTATGATCCATACAGGATTTCGAACCCAACCCCTTTTAAAATATACATTTCACGACTCTTATGTTTTGGAATAATGGTTAAAACACTTTTTAGAATCTAAAAAAATAGCTAGAATTTTTTCAAATTTTGCCCATATCTTCTAAAATTTTGATCATAGAGGTCCAAAAATTTTGGAACAATGTTCAGAACAACTAGAACAACCTGGAACAAATTTCAAAAAATCGATTTTCGAAAAAGGGGGGCTAGGTCAAAAACAGTTTTTGGGGTCTAAAACCTCCATTTTGGGTATTTTTCAAAAAAAAAAAACTTTGGAACAATGCGGAACAAACCGAAAAAAATGAACAAAGAAAGATATTGACTTTAAATTATTTATTTCACACAAAATATTGTTATAAATATTTTGTTAAAGTTTTAAGCAAGACAAATTGACAGACGGGTGGGAAGTTATCAGTGTGCGTCGCATCCCAGCCTCTTTTTTAAATTGAGATTCAATGGTTTCAAGTTTCTT
Organism: Eupeodes luniger; assembly: GCA_951509635.1. Classification (NCBI taxonomy): domain Eukaryota; kingdom Metazoa; phylum Arthropoda; class Insecta; order Diptera; family Syrphidae; genus Eupeodes; species Eupeodes luniger. Next base: position 6,073,827 of record OX608076.1, on the reverse strand, counting down.
CAAGTTTTCAAAATCAATTATTATTACCTACAAAATGTGTCCATGGGACCAATTGTCCGAACATGAAATTTTAAGAAGAGTGCATTTAAAGTTTCACATTTTTTCATTTTTTATAATTTATTTCTTAGTTTCATATTTAATTTAGCATGTTTCGCAAATTTTACTCATTTCATGTTACATTTTTAGGTACCTCTCGGACAGTGCCACATTAAAATACTAATTATGTAGGTGTTGTCCTTAAAAATTAATTTTAGTTTTGTTAATAGTTAGAAAGCAGGCAAGTCCTATCTACATCTTATTTGTTTATTTGAATAGTTAACCTGTTTTAAGAATTGTAATGTTCACTAATCCCCCTAAAGATTGCAACCGGTGCGGTGGAAGAAGTTAGTTTTTTTTTTTAATGAAACTGAATATATGTACATAAATATAACATGAGATAAAGTAGAACAAGTTCTTATAAAAGACCCTAGAAAATTCGCTACTTTCTTTCAAGAAAGGTATTTAACGAATATATAGTATAAATTATGTAAATATAAACAATTTGTTGCCATGCACCTATGCATCCATCTTCTGTGTTTTCTACTTTGAGTTCATAATATTTTTGCTTCCTGGACAGCTTTAATTTACTTTTTATTTTTGTATTTATATATGCAGGTTGGCACAGTAGGTACATACTGGTACTGGCTCAAGGTTTATTTGAATCTCTTTTTTTAAACGAGAACTGAAGATCACTTTTGGTAATAAGCGGCTTATTATGTAGATAGTTTGCCAATATGAGAGACGCAAACAAAACCCAAACTAGTTTATAAAACAAGCTTAGCAGAAAGGTAGATGATCCAATTACATAATGAATATAATGCATGAATAAGGCGCACAAACTTGCTCTCGCTGTTTGACTGTGTATTAATAAAAATATTGAATGTTAATTCGTAATTAATATCGACTCTGTCCAATTATTTAGTTCTTTTTTGTCAAGACATAAGCTTTCCTCGACAAATTAACTAAACTGTTACAAACTTGATATTTTTATTAAGGCCGCTATTTTTAAAGCTTATTTAAGGTGAGTTTACTTGTTTCTCGATAAATATTTAATAAGACGAAATTTGTTTTAAATTTCAAGTTCTATTTTTAACGACTTTTCTAGTTCCAAGGTCATGAATTTCAATTAATCAAACGTGATTTTTCGAGGAATGGACAGAACATTGTACCACCCCAAAACTACGAACAGTTTTAATTCTTATTTTATATTATAATGTGTCGTGATACCAAACTAGTATAATTTATAAATATAATTAATAAATTAGGTTGTTTGAACTTGTTTCATGTATCCAAAGAGTCTGTTTAAATATATTTTCTGTATTTTAAAATTTAAAAATGTATTTAATTTAATTTCCCAAAAAACCTTAATTTTTTTAAATTTTTTATTTGAAAATCGATAGAAAGGTTTTTTTCATAAATTAATTGTTTGTATATAAAATTGTTCAATTATAGTTTTAAACTATTTTTGGTATGCAATAATCTAAAACTTATTAATATATGTTTTACATTTTACTTCCGTAAAAAAATGATGACCAATTTTCAAGATATCGAATTTCGAAAAAAAGTTAATTTTTTTTTAAAAATCAAAAATAAAAACAATAACATTTTTGATCATCAAATATTATTTAGAAAAAATAAGAGCTTGTAGAGCAAACAAAATGAAATATAATTAAATAATTATATTTAATATTAAAATTGGTTGATAAGTTCTTGAGAAAACTTAAAACCAAAATAACGGTTCTATGGGGAATACCCTTCTGGGGCAATACAAAAATATTTGTTTTATTGTTTAAAATATTATACAAAAAATGATCAAAAATTTAAAAAAAATCTATCATTTTGTTTTTGAGAAAAATCGAATTTTCGATTTTTGCACAAATTTTGTATGGGAATTACTGTTATATTTATTCTTAAAAGAAAAATGAAAAAAATCCTAACGGGAATCGGCTCAAAACCTTCATTTCCAAATTTGAAGTTAATCGACTCAATGCTTTGGGCTATATAGGGGCCAGGACAGACAGACAGACGGAATCAAGTATGAACTTTTTTACGAATGCAAAACTTGCCATATAGTTCCTATATAAATAAAATCAATTAGATAGCGCAACAGTCCGTTGCTAACTAGGGCCTAGTGACTTACAACTCTCAACCATTCCTGTGTTGTCATGGATGGAGAGGACCTACAGTTTTAAGCCGATTCCGACCGGCTAATTTGAAAGAAACACTTTTCATTACAAGAATTACTCTTGGATAATTTGTCTATTGCTAGAGGCAATACCCCTGAAAAAACTTTAGATGGTACAGACATAAAATATTAAAGATATTGACTGAGAACTAATTTCATCTCATAAAAAAATATTGTTTTCAACATTCAATTAATTTTTTATAAAATTTAAACAGTTAGTTTTTTTATAAAAATAAAATTTACAAAAAAATATTACACAAAATTGGTTAAAATTGATGTTCGATTCACGATATCACGCAAACAAATGAAGCTATTGACTTCAAAATGATTTTATTCTATGTTAAATTTTGTTGTTAATGGAAGATAATGGTCTTAGAAAAATCCAATCTGTAATTTTTTATAAAAGATTTTTAATAAAATTTATAAAAATTGGTTTTCGAATCTCACACAAAATATTGTTGATAATATTTTGTTAAGGTTTTAGACAAATCGACGGACGGAATGGGAAGCTATCTGTGAGGGCTGCATCCCAGCCTCTTTCTCAAGATTTCTTTTGCATAACAGGTTTTTTGATTGATCGGGTTTCTATTGATGGCTGAATTTTCCTTTTTTCGTTATCGGAAATCTCAAAGAAAAGATCGTATTCTAAGGGATATTTCATTTTCTCGAACAATGTTTATCAAAAACCGTTAACTTTCGTTTTTTGATCCTTTTTTCTTATGAAAACTCAACAAAAAAAAATAACTCAAACTTATAGGCTTTTCACACCAAACCCAAGACCCGGTTTTCGCGAAAATATCGGTTTTCGCCGAAAACCTACATCGAAAACTCAAGTTTTCCCATACATTTTTGGTAAACAACAAGTTTTCGTAAACCACAAGTTTTATAAAAAACCTCTCGAAAACTAGTAGGAATTCAAAGTTGAACTAAACAAACAAACCTTTGAAACATTCAGCGCTCAAATTAATGTAAACAAAACAGCTGATGGCTGCTGTCAAAACAAATATTATTTCAATTTGAAATAAATTTGGTCGTGGTAAGTAATATTATTTATACAATTTCCTTACAAAATAAGAATTATTGCTTTTTGTTTTTTATTTACAGAATATGGACAATTTGCCAACGTCGAGAATAACTGGCGATTCTTTTATGATCCTCCTGAGTTTCAAACGCTCTTTCTTAAGCGAGGAACCGGAATTCACTATGGCTACTGGAGTGACGACCCCAAGGACGAGGAAGACTTGCTCATAGTTCGTAATGACGTTTCCAAAGGATGCGTCTTGGAATTGTTCGCCAAAAATATGTTCGACGCTTTCGCTTACTACCTGGAGAAAGACTTTCCGGTAACTCCGTTCAATCACAAGGATTTGAAAGATATGAGAAAGGCGATAAGTTCATTTGTGGAGGAGAATAAGTATGAAAGGAATTCTTTGGTGGAGGTTAAGTCGCAGCGAGCTAAGAAAATTTGCGCCAAAACATTCCACAATGTGGAATCATTGTTCCAGTGAATAAAACCACAACAGTGGGCTATCGCCCTTTGATGGACAGCGATGCCAACATCAAGAAGACCCTCAGTGCTTTGGACAAGCCAGGCGAGTGTGGTTTTTGTACGAATCTGGAACTAGGAATTGACCTTTTCTGCTCCTACCATAAGGACCTACACGAAATCATTCAGAATCTTCTCAACCCCGCCTATAAGCTGCTTGGACGGCCACAATACATATCGATTTTGAAGGCACATTTGGCCAACAGAAGCAATAGAAAAAAGAAAATTTTTTAAATAAAATTAATTTTTGTTGTACCTAACAGTTTTGTTATAACAAGCTAACCTTTGTCCACATATTTCTTTGTCGATTCCGATTTTCAATTGTATCAATTAAAGCTTTTCTTTTCTTTCGAGGTTCCAGAATTTGCAAAAGAAAACGACGTTTTTTTTATGATAGAGGCTTGAGATAATGAAAAAAAGTTTAACAAAATCTTCATATTTTTTTCAACTTTCTTTTTATGAACCCCAATTTCAATTGGTTAGAATTCATTTTATTTTTACAAACAATTTGAGAAAAACAAAACTTTTCACTCACAAATTTTTTCGTCACTACAAAATTTGACAGCCGGTGTCAAACAAATTTAAATGTCAAATGAAAACGTGTAAATGTTCGGTGTGAACGATTTTCGGGTTTTCGAAAACTTTTTGCCGAAAACCCGGTTTTGGGTTTGGTGTGAAAAGCCTATTATGGGCTGCGTATATCTTTCGTATTAGAAAGAGGTTTTTTATATCTACTTTAAGGGTGAATGGATAACTCGGTTATAAGAAGCAAAAGTTGTGCAGTTTCTATCTTTTTCTAAGTACCTACAGGCACCAAATATATTTCTGTTTTGTTGACAAATTCTAAGTTTGAACAATACTAGAATTCTGAAATTTGTGTATTATTATTATTATTATTATATTATTATTATTATACGAAAAAGTAATATGTTATAAACATTTTTTTTTTGGTCACTAACAGCCTAAAGTGAGTATCTACGTAATATATTTAAACTTTTTCTGTATAAATCAAAATCATTATTTGCATAACAATTTAAATTAGCACAATCATTCGTGATTGCTTCATTACAAACATAACTTGTTGCTTCACGAGAAAAATAAAATAAAATATTTACTTCCAATAACGTAGGTTAAAATAAAGTACACGTTAAAGATCAAGTTACTGAGTATCACTCGAAGGATGAAAGATGTTAAATTTTCATTAAATGGATCGGAGACATCAGCCCAACGGAAATATTCTTATAGTAACTTTTCGAAAGTTCCTTATTGCTTTCAATATTAAACATTTTGTTAATGTCACACGAATATAATATATACCTATGTATGTATGTAGTTCTGAATTCTGAGAAAAAGTGTCAGCCAGGGTCAGGTAATTGGGTAGTGTTTAACTAAATCCAAAATAGGGTGATGGCATGTAAGATCGGCAACCTGCAGTAGTTGGCCACTTATGTACATACTCTCAAATTTAAAGATAATGGGCCATATTCATAGTTCTTTGATAAGTTCTGATTTTGTCTTTGGTAAAATAAACTCCAGACTCCAGCCTGGAGTCTAAAAATAAACACTACATAACCTATGTTTAAGTACTTTTTTACTTTATGAAACTTTAAAAATAAACAGTTAATTGAGCAAATTACGTCGAGAGGGATTAATTTGAAAAAAAAAACAAAAATTAGAATTTCAGACTTAAGAATCGATTAAAATTTTGATATTTTGCTGAATGTTGGAATAGCTATCCAACAATAACAGAAATCGCTATCAACCCAAATCGACCCCTTTGAAATAGATGAAGACGATTTCTATGAAAGGTATTGATTCCATAAAAAAAAGCTTACAAGTTTAAAATTGACCTTCGAAATATTCAAGATCGAACTTCAATGAGAAGTTAGCCAATATCTGCTAGTTTCCTAGTTTTCTAAGTTTTCGCTCGGAATATTCACCAAAGTCAAAGTGAAAGAGGTAAGAAAAGCAGGTGTGTCTTTACTGGATGTTAAATTTAGACTAGTTGCATACAAAATATTTTTTTTTTTCAAAGACTTGTTCTTCAACGGATTGCAAAAAATTTAGAAAATGCAAGAATTAAACACATATGTATGTACATTTGCTTTAGAAACAAAATAATCGAAGTGATCTTATAAAAAGTGTTGTTAATAATAACATATTGACGGAAAGTAACTTTTTTAAGTATTTCTACATTATTTATTATCCTTTTTTGAGTCAGTGTTCCGAAAACTATAATAACTTTATTTAAATTTTGATAAATAGAGAGGCCGACCTTAGAAGACATGTTTTGTATAGTTCTTCTTTAATCGTCTCTCTGAAGAAAACATTCCAGTATACTTAATTTTTTTTTATTTTTAAAACCATATTGGTATCTTTTACCTTAAATTCAGGAGTCGGCCCCCTATTTAAGCTCTGCAAAATTGGAAGATCAACTTGAAATGAGGGCATTTTAGTGAAACCTTAAATGAAGGTATTTTAAAATTTGTTAAGAAAAATGAATTTCAATGAATCATGAACTTGTATAAAACAGGAGAATTCTATTTTTAACTTCATCGAATAATTTAATAGACATTACCTCAAGTTTCATACATGTAAATGTGTGATTTATAGACCAAATTTCTTTAGACCCGAGTACTCGACACCTCACTGCGCTGCGTCTTAATCGGTACCTGACTACCCAGGTAATACCCTTAAACTCTAGGTACCAGGGTATTGGTTATTTCAGGTATTTCCCAGGTGAAATCAAGTGCTCTAAAATCGATTTATTTACTTTTTTACTTTACTAGCGATATGTAATTGTTTTTTTTTTATTATTAGAGTAGTTTTTGTTTTTCTTTTCAACTTTTTGTTATTATTATGTCAATAAGAAAGTGCTGCAACATATGTTTTGTTTGAATTTGTATGATAATTGTTAACTAGACGACAATTTGGGCCATACAAAATTAGTTATTATCGTTACGTAGCGCTCGCTGTTGACGTTGACCGCCTCACTAACGTCGTTTTCAAAATAGTACGGACCAATTACTTCACCGGCTCAAAATGCACACCAAACGGTAACTTTTTGAGGATGCATTATCACCTGGTGAACCTCGCGTGGGTAAGTGTAAAATATACGGCAATTTTGCTTGTTAACACAGTCATTCATCCAAAAATGCGTCTCGTCACTAAATTGAGGTCCTCTTCCAAACGATTCGAAGCCCAGTCGGCGAACAAACGGCGTTGTCTATGGTCGTGAACTTTGAACTCCTGAGGTTAGTTGGACCAAGTCCCGACGCTAAATTCGCCAAGTTGAAGTCTGCAAAAGGCCGAGTTCTGGTGCACGGCGAGGAATAGGCTGCCTCGGGTTCTGCTGTACACTTTTACGGACCGCGGCGATGTTCTCGGCCGATCTTGCGTTCCTTTAACGTACGGGTGTTGGCTAATTGTTTACTGAACCGGTCGTCTCAAATTTGGCCACCAAACGTTGAAGAGTCGACTGTGAAGGGCCACCACGTCTACCGTAAAATGGGCGCAATGGGCGCAATGCGCGCAACGTTTGCGTTAACGAACACTCATTTTGAAAATAAAGTTTTATCATTTGAACGTGCTGTTTAATCGTGTAACTTGCCATAATGATTTGGCATAAACAACTGAATAATAAACAAAAGATTCGACAGATGTCACCAAAACAAAATGGCCGCCACGGGGTGCCAAAATCTACCCGCGCAAAAAAAACCTATATAAAAGGTAGTACCCGTGGCATGATGGTTAGTGCGTTGGACTGTCATACCAGAGGTCTTATCATCTAAAGTTATTTTCACGGGTACTGTCTCTTGCGAGGAATTGACAAATTCTCTAAGAGTAATATTCTTGTCATGAAAAGTGCTTTCTCAAATTAGCCGTTCGGATTCGGCTTAAAACTGTAGGTCCCCTCCATCCCTAACAACAGGACTCGCACACAGGAATGATTGAGAGTTGTAAGTCACTAGGTCCTAGTTCTCAACGGACTGTTGCGCCACCCAATTTATTTTATTTTTAATAGGTATATTATGATGATTTTGTTAAAACAAACTTCTGAGACAATATTTAACCATTCTCCCAAATACCTACATACATACCTACATATGTACATACATAATGTACCCACATATGTTTATTAACCTAATCTGATGCTTTTGAATTTAATGTGATGTGTCAGCTTAATTTATTAATTAATTCACTTAGGAATATATTTAGCTTATTACAAATAGGTGTGTTTGTTAATGCTTTTTTAAATAAATTTATTCCGATATCAAGATGCGGTTGATAACAAAAATATAAAAAAAACATCCAAACCTTGGCGAGCAATAATTTCAACGAAGGCTATGGGACAATTCAACCGCAACTTGCATCGCTGGCTGTCATTGTCGCTGACAAAAAAAAAATAATAATTAACACTCTTTTTTTGTTAATATTTTGTTTTTAGTTGTAACTATAGTAAGTAAAATCATACACTGCTGTCCATTGGGATGAATACACTCGAAAATATGAAAAATAACACTGGTCGACAAGTCAAGAAAACATAAAAAAAACACGTAGATAAGGCTTTTTGAGGCCATCTAAATTTATGAAGTAGCTTTTTTTTCAATAAAATCCGTGATGGTTTTCCATATCTAAAACCCCTTTCTTCAATATTCAGTTATTATATTATTTCATATAGTATTCGAAAGAAAACTTCAAAAGTTTTTAGATTTAACCTATTTTACAAAATTTCTAATAGAAACGCTAAACCATTTATTTAAAATAATTTTTAACAGAAAAAGGCAAAACGGTTTGAAAGTAAGTTAAGTTGTTGTAACGAATCTGTTGTCTAAACAATTCTATTATATGTTTATAATTTTTGAAATATGTATATTAAAAAATATGAAAATAATGTTGAAAACGGGTATTTTTAAATCTTGAGCAAATAGTTAAAATTAGAGTTTGGGTTCGTAATCAGGTGGCTTTTTTGTCCTAACGAAATTAGTGAAACCACGTAAATTCATTTGATTATTAACTCGTTAATCTCGTTGTTACGCAACGAATTGACAATCATGCGGATTACACAGGTGATAGTAGTGACGGAATTTTGCGGTCTATGGTTAGAATATTGAACAAAAATCAAGTGACGGGTATACGGGTGTGTCATTTGAATGCACAAAGTTTATTTTGTAAAATTGACGAATTTAGGGATGTTTTTGAAAACTCTGCCACCGACATCATTTGTGTGTCAGAAACCTGGTTTCTAGATACAAATCCTGACGTAATGTATAACCTTGGTAATTTTAATTTGTTTCGTGGAGATAGTTGTGGGAGGAGGGGTGGGGGTGTTGCAGTGTATGTTCGGAATAATTTGAAGTGTAAATTTAAATGTAAATCGGAAAGAGGTTGTGTTATGGAATATGTATTCATTGACATCATTGCAGAAGAAAATTCTCTGACATTAGGTGTTGTATATAGACCCAATAATGATGTTTCCTTAAGTCCTTTGTTTACGCTCATTGAAAATATTTCTTTAAAATCGTCAAAAATGGTAATCTGTGGTGACTTTAACAGTAATCTTCTTGTTGAGAATGCACTTATTAATGATATGGGGTCATATAACTTATTCCCAGTTAACACAACCATTGCCACTCATTTTGTAGGTACTTCACAAACACTTTTAGACGCATTTTTTGTAAGTGAATTAAGCGACGTTTTGCATTATGACCAGTTATCGGCACCAGCATTTTCGGAACATGATCTTATTTATTTAAGATTTGATTTTAGGAAGCATACAACTGAAACCCCATATGTGTATCGTGATTTTCACAGGGTAGACTATACTAGCCTTGAACTAAATCTGCTGAACATTGATTGGGACAGAGTCTTCTACCTCCCCTCACCTAATGACCAAGTTAAGTTTTTGAACTCTAATATTTTAAACCTGTTTAATAACCATATACCAATCAGAAGAAGAAATGCTATAAATTATCAACGCCCTTGGTTCTCCAATGAAATTCGTAGGCTTCTATTTCAACGGGATCATGCTTACCGTGAGTGGAAGAGATATAGACTTGTAATACACTTTGAAACCTATCGTACTCTTCGTAACCAAGCAAATGCTAAAATAAGATCCGCTAAAATCGAAGCGTACAGTTCAAAGTTAGGAACAGCCAACAAACGCCAATTATGGAAAAATTTAAGGGAATTAGGGGTAGGTAGATCTAATCTTGAGTATAATGGGAACATAGATGTAGATGTATTAAACCAAAACTTTGTTTCGCTTCCTTTTCCACATCTCTCTCGTAATTCATCTTCATCACTTACTCAGGAATCTCTTAATACTTCTCACCAAGGTATGTCATTTGACTTTGTTGGTATTGATAATACAGATATCGTTGAAAGCTTACTTAGCATCAAATCGAATGCGGTTGGAATCGATGGCATACATCCAGTTTTTGTGAAGGCAATTTTACCATACATCTTAACCTATTTGACCTACATCTTCAACACTATAATTATGACGGGCGTTTACCCTGTTGATTGGAAAAGGGCAAAAATCATTCCAATTCCCAAGGTTCGAAACACGGATGAATTCAGGCCCATCTCCATATTACCTTTCCTGTCCACGGTTTTCGAGAAAATTCTCCAAAAACAGCTCAATGTCCACATCAGATCGCAGAACTTTTTGTCAAGTAAACAATTTGGCTTTCGTGAGAAGCACAGTTGTACTACAGCAATAGTCAATGTAGTTGAAGAAATAAGATTGGCATTAGATGATAACCTTGTATCTTTTCTAGTATTACTAGACTTTTCAAAAGCCTTTGATACGGTGGACCATCAAGTTTTATGTCAGAAACTTTCTAGTTATTTTGGTTTGTCTCCATTGGCGGTTAAGTTGATGAAAACATATCTGCAAGATAGATTTCAGGCGGTGTCGGTTAACAACAAAATGTCGTCATTCCTTCCCACAACCAGAGGAGTTCCCCAGGGTTCTATTTTGGGTCCCCTTCTCTTCTCTGTATACATTAATGAAATACCAACTCAGATTTCGGGATGTGCGATTCAAATGTTTGCTGATGATGTACAGTTGATTTATAGTTGTCCCCTGGGGCTAATAGAAGATGGAGCTTATACTATCAACCAAGATCTTGAAAAAATATCCAACTGGTCTCAGAATAATGGTCTTTTCTTTAATCCTACCAAGTCAAAATGTGTTATCATCAATAAATCAGCAATTAATCTGGAGTATTTTCCAAGCATCTGCTTGAATGGTATACCAATTGAACTTACATCGAATGCGCGAAATGTAGGCATGTTGTTTAACAGGAGACTTACTTGGGACAGCCATATCAATGTGGCGGTGGGTAAGGTTTATGGGGTTCTTAGAATGTTATGGTCGTCACAACATTTAACGCCCTTGAACACTCGGATGATGATTGCCAAAACGATTGTGATCCCAATATTAACTTATGGTTGCGAAGTTTTTAGCAACTGTGATGCCAACAGTAGAAGAAAATTGAATGTCGCCTTTAATAACATAGCTCGCTACATTTTTGGTCTACGTCGTTTTGATCGTATTTCGGAATTTTCACGCCAAATTTACAACTTTTCCTTCTATCATCTCATGCGGTACAGGACTCTACTCCTACTCTGTAACATAATAAACACGCAACAACCTTCTAGTTTATATAATAGGATTCAATTCAGTTCCTCAAGCAGATCCTTAATGCTTATGCACCCTCATTATTCCTGTCGTACCTCTGAACAACAATTTTTTGTTTAAGCTATTCGTCTGTGGAATCTTCTGCCTAGAAACTTGAAAACTTTAAATGGAGAAACTAGGTTTCGATTCGAACTCCGAAGTCATTTTCAAAGTGCCTAATTTTCAAAGAACCCCGCATAAAGTTGAGATTAATATGTACGAATTTTATATTATATGATTTTAAATAACGAACTGAACTACTAAAATTTGTATAAATATACATACATATGTACATAAATATTATATACTAATTGTAATTTTAACAGAATAAATCAATTTGAATTTAAAGAATGAGATTATTAATTAAATTAAATTAAATTTTGTATAAACTCAAAAATTTTATATAAATTCATCTTTGAAGTAGCCTGTTTACTATTTTATGTTTTGTATTTTAGCATATCACTAATATTATAAGATGTATGTCTTACTGTGTATGCATTCAATGAATAAATCTAAATCTAAATCTAATCAGCACTAAAAATTAAGTGAAAAACGTATTTTCCAAAACTATAAAATTCAAGTTTTTCTCGAAACCTCGTATAGTTGCAAGTAAGGACTCATAACTTATGAAAATTTCCTGAAACTAAGTAAGATAGTAAAATGCTTTAAACTGTATTTAAAAGAGAAAGATTTGTACTTTTCAAATTCATCATACAATGTATTATTAAGAGATATTTTGAGTTTTAACTTAGGCTTAAAAACCTCGTTTTTATTTGTTTTTAAAATTTTTAAAGCGACATATTTTAAAAACCTGATGCGAAGAAAAATTTAAAAGCGAGATTAAAATTATAATTTAAAAAAGTATTCTTTTGTTTGTGCAAGAGAAAAAAAAAAAACAGTTTAATAAATATTGGTCACATTAAAGTTCTAAGTTTAATTGAACTGAACTGAAAAAACTGAAAATTTGTAAAATCATCCTGAAACTAAGTAAGATAGTAAAATGCTTTAAACTGTATTTAAAAGAGAAAGATTTGTACTTTTCAAATTCATCATACAATGTATTATTAAGAGATATTTTGAGTTTTAACTTAGGCTTAAAAACCTCGTTTTTATTTGTTTTTAAAATTTTTAAAGCGACATATTTTAAAAACCTGATGCGAAGAAAAATTTAATAGCGAGATTAAGATTATAATTTAAAAAAGTATTCTTTTGTTTGTGCAAGAGAAAAAAAAACAGTTTAATAAACATTGGTCACATTAAAGTTTTAAGTTTAATTGCTCATTTTTTTCTCTAGAAATGTAGTATTCTATTTTCCGGACGGAAATTCATTTTCCTGAACAGCTGATACTTTTGTTTAAAAGTGAAACGATGGCAGTTTAGTAAGAAGCCAATTAAAGCTATCATTAGTTTTCATCATTGAAACCAACCATTGGAATTTTGTTGCCAGGTCGTTTTTAGCGATCATTAAAAAATGTTTTCATTGAAAAAAATGTCATGATTGAAATCCAACGACAAATTTTTACTAACAGAAATCTGTCATTGGAATAGTGTGGAATTGGAACGCTAATCAGTGGGACGATTTGTTTCAATTTTGAACATAAAAGTATCAGCTGTTCAGGAAAATGAATGTACATCCGGAAAATAGAAATATACAAATATACATACACTTCACGATTTAGGCGCTAGTTAAGGCTATCATTGAAATCGATCCGGAAAATTTTTTATTCGATATTTGACGGTGTTTCCCTTTAATTACAAGTGAAAATTATATACTGATCGATCGGAAATCACACAAAGATTTTTTTCTGAGAAAAAAGTGTAATTACGCATTTATTTTTCTCTAAAAATGTATTTTTCTATTTTCCGAACGGAAATTCATTTTCCTGAACAGCGGATACTTTTATGTTCGAAAGTGCAACGAATCGTTCCACTGATGTGAATTCCAATTTCACACAATTCCAATCACAGATTTCTGTCAGCAAAAATTTGTCAGTGGCTTTCAATCAGGAAATTTTTTCAATAACAAACATTTTTAATGAAAGCTATAAACGACCTGCCAAAAAAGTTCCAATGTTTGTTTTCAATGATGAAAACCGATGATAGCTATAACTGGTGCCTTAGAATTATAAAATACAATTTGAATTTATTTATACATAAACCAAAATTATTAAATCTATAAATCTAATGATGTAAATAATAATAAATTAAACAAAGATTTTGATACACAATTTTTATATATAAATCAAATACAAATGTTTCACTTAGGATCGTATGTGGAATACGAATTGAGTTTGGCAGTTCGTAACAATGGGATTGCAATTCGCGACGAACAATTTGTTTTCTAAAATGTCTCTTATTTTGGCTATGAAAAAGCTTATTTACTACCTAGAGATTAACTTAAGCTATATTATTCACTTTTTTTACTTTAATGTGGCCGCTGCCGTATCCACAATACTCTGTCCAATAAAATGTGCAGTACAGGACTTATGGGAAAGCTTTCCTCCGCTCAAGGGTACCTGCTGCACACAACACTACAACAGTTTCACAAATCCCCTTAGATTTCAAATTCAACTACTCAATTTTGTTATTCAGCACTTAGCAGTCGTTTATCCCCCTACATACAACATTTCTTTAGCATGAGCTTTAGCTGTATCGTACTGATTAGAATTGCCGTAGGAATAGTAATGGTTACAAATGAATTTTAATGGTTGCGGTTTTCAAGCCAGCTTTCAAGAATGGAAGCTTTTTATGAGCTTGTAAGAAAATTTGTAGCCATAATAATACTTTCTTGTTCGCGATTTTCAGTGGAGCTTTCAGCGCAGAGATAGAAAAAATTGACCATTTAAAACAAAAACACTCCATTACCAAGACCGGAATCTTTCGTACGTTTCACTCTCCAAAACCCGTTTGTTTACATTGTTGTATTTGTAATTTTGACAATTAGTCCATGAATAGATGTGAGCACAAACAAAAAAAAACGATGCCGTGGGCTAGCGGCACTTTGCACAGCAAAAACAAAATGGGGTGGTTAATAAATTTTTTTCATGTTTTTCTTTTTACTTTTTTTCGATGAAAAAGTCAGTTTTAAGCTTTAATTTTGCAGGCATTTTGTGGATAGTGAACCAATGTACCTTTTTGTCTTGAAAAAAGCATGTTCAACATCAGTTTATTATAATTAATTCACTAATTTACAGTAATCACTACGAAATTCTTTAAATTTCATGATAAACCTCGGATTTTTGTATCAAAGATGCGTTCGAAGAACCATCAAGTTAAGGGTGCGAGCGCAATTTTTTTATTGAATTCTAATACATTTTCGTTAACGAACGGCCCAAATATTTTTTTTGCAAGTAATTAAAATCTGTAGCAATTTAACTAATCCAAATATATTTATAGTTTGTTTTTAATGATTTAAGCTTGCAACTAGTTTTCAATGCCATTTTGATTAATAAATAATAAATTTAAAAAAAAGTTATAATCGAAAAATACCTTATCCATAACATTCTTGATTGATGGAAGCATACATGTATTTGCTATAAAAAAAAAACTATGCATCAAAGGAACACCAATGTTTTAAAAAATAATGAGAACCATTATAGCGAACCTGTTGAATAAATGCAGAGCAAAAAAATGAAAATTTTAACATACATATATCACAAAATGAAAACGTCTTAAAATCGTTCTGAATTCATGCACAACTCATTCAATAGATCATGTAATGGACATTAATGTTTATTGTTGACGTACAGAAGTTTTTTTTAGTGAATTCCCACAGTTTAACGCAAAATATAATTTTCATTCATTCCTTGAAAATGTTTAGTTGCCAAAGTTCAAGTTTACTTATTATTGTTTGAAGGGTATGTTTAGTAAAAATGCTGCTATAATAATGAAAACAAATTAATGAGTTTTACGTATAGGTTTTTGTTTTTCTTAATATAATAAATACTACCGTCATGCAGAACATTGAAGAAATATACATAAACAATAGTTTTCAGATGTAAAGCAGAGGTTAGCGTAGACAAATATTTTTGAGAAAGCTTCGGCTAACTTTCATCAACTTTTTAGAAAAAAAATTAGCATTAATAGCAGCCAATTATTTCATAGCATATTTAATTGTTCACATTGTAAAATGTCTATAAATGTTCATATGCTACGAAATTCGTAATTTTATGCTTAAACATAGAAGATAACATTATTTAGTCAAGAAGTATGGATTTTGGAGCGTTTACCGGTTTTTTCTATTGGGTGTTCAAATACATACTGGAATAAAAAATATTACTTAAATCTATTTATTGCACTCATTTAGTTGGTATTGTGTGTAACCATATTGCCTATTTCTATTCCTTAAAGATGCTTTACACAAAGCAACTTATTTTTAAAACATTGTTCCCTCAAATTTGTGTTCCAAAATCTAACTACAAACAAAATTCTAACTTTAACATAATCCCTCAAAAAGAAATTTTCAGGAATATTTCTGCAACAAACAAAACTAAAATTTGGTCTTGCATTTGTCGAACTTCTTAAATGATGAAAATACTAATCTAATTGAGGAATATGAACTAGCTAAAGTTGGCAATGGAACTTCACAAGTATGCTTCTCGTAGCATTTTCTGTACAAACAAATACGGATGCACCCCCGCCTATTGTTACCACCTGAACTTCTAACGTCGCCAAAAAAATGCTCTAAGCAAACTACAGCTGAAAAAATTGTCTGTTTTGTTGTTTTACAAAGTATTGAGTTACACTTTTGTCCATTTCCAATAATTATACTTAACCAGTTGCAGCGCATGTTGCGTTCGCAAATAATTTAAGTAAACAAAATAAATAATAATAAACTAATAAATCATTAAATAATATGTATTTGGTCAATTTTATTTTATTTAATATACATTAACCACATTTATTTGGATTGAAATTAAAAAGCTATACAAATCTTCCAATTTAAGACCATGTCAGCACTTCAGATTCTGTTGGTTAGGATTGTTTAGTTTTTGAACGAGGCCATGAAACATTCAAAATGAAGCATTTAGATGGGGCTGATTACTATAATGAAGCGTTTTGATGGGCCGAAACACTAAATGTGAGAATGTGTTTGGTTTTTTGCATCATTTCACGCACACTTTCTCACATTTAGTGCTTTTTAGCTTGTAGGCAAACCGAAATGTCAGTCTGAGATTCCGGTCTTGGTAATGGAGTGTTTTTGATTTAAAATAAAAAGTTTAAGACAAGCCTTCGATTTTTTAAGTGTCATACACGTGCCGTTGCATACTATGCGGAAATTTTGTATTATACAATTCTACATAAATACTTTTTTGTATGGTCAAAATTCTTCTGTATTTTAAAATGCTTTCAATAGTCTGAAAAAGAAAATCGTTTATATTTGCAGCATTTTGAAGTACAGAATTAAAAAAAAATACATTTTTGAAAATAAGGTAGGTATTATGCAAATATTTCACAAATGAAAGTTGTTAGTTTTCAAGTTTTAAGTGATATTTTTTAATAAACACCATAGAGTACTCTGACTGTTTATTTTTCTTTTAGATATTATTTTGTAAATTTATATAATTGCAAGTGAAAAAGAAACGAGGTCAGAAAATACCCTTAGCCATCAACATTTTGTGGAAGTTACCGATAAATTCTATAATTAAACTTGGAATTATTTTCCACAATAAAAGACTTGATTTTAATAATAACAACATGATGAAATGCTTTATTTAATAAATTGGACAAAATCAAAAGGAAAGATACATTTCAGGCGTCTGGTCGTATCCATAAAATCTGTCTGTCTTCTCGAATATTCGTTGAGCGAAGAATTTGAATTTTTATGCGATAGATTCGCCATCTAGTTGTGGTAAGTATAATGGTCGCCACATTTTATGCTATGGATTCGCCATCTGGTTGTGGTAATAATGGTCGCCACAATTTTAACAGGGCTACCGCCATCTATACTCGAGTACTAAAACTCAATTTTTGCATACCTATACAAAAAAAGTTGATACACTTTAAACCCATTCCCAGAGAGAACCTATACTATCCCGAGTACCGAGGTGAACTCTCAAATTCCTTATAGGTGAGTGGTGAAAAAAAGTAAAATATGATTTGTAAAATCATCCTGAAACTAAGTATGATAGTAAAATGCTTTAAACTGTATTTAAAAGAGAAAGATTTGTACTTTTCAAATTCATCATACAATGTATTATAAAGAGATATTTTGAGTTTTAACTTAGGCTTAAAAACCTCGTTTTTATTTGTTTTTAAAATTTTTAAAGCGGCATATTTTAAAAACCTGATGCGAAGAAAAATTTAAAAGCGAGATTAAAATTATAATTTAAAAAAGTATTCTTTTGTTTGTGCAAGAGAAAAAAAAAAACAGTTTAATAAATATTGGTCACATTAAAGTTCTAAGTTTAATTGAACTGAACTGAAAAAACTGAAAATTTGTAAAATCATCCTGAAACTAAGTAAGATAGTAAAATGCTTTAAACTGTATTTAAAAGAGAAAGATTTGTACTTTTCAAATTCATCATACAATGTATTATTAAGAGATATTTTGAGTTTTAACTTAGGCTTAAAAACCTCGTTTTTATTTGTTTTTAAAATTTTTAAAGCGACATATTTTAAAAACCTGATGCGAAGAAAAATTTAATAGCGAGATTAAGATTATAATTTAAAAAAGTATTCTTTTGTTTGTGCAAGATAAAAAAAGAACAGTTTAATAAATATTGGTCACATTAAAGTTCTAAGTTTAATTGCTCATTTTTTTTTTCTCTAAAAATGTAGTATTCTATTTTCCGGACGGAAATTCATTTTCCTGAACAGCTGATACTTTTGTTTAAAAGTGAAACGATGGCAGTTTAGTTAGGAGCCAATTAAAGCTATCATTAGTTTTCATCATTGAAATGAAACCAATCATTGGAATTTTGTTGCCAGTCGTTTTTAGCTATCATTAAAAAATGTTTTCATTGAAAAAAATGTCATGATTGAAATCCAACGACAAATTTTTGTTAACAGAAATCTGTCATTGGAATAGTGTGGAATTGGAACGCTAATCAGTGGAACAATTTGTTTCAATTTTGAACATAAAAGTATCAGCTGTTCAGGAAAATGAATTTACGTCCGGAAAATAGAAATATACAAATATACATACACTTCACGGTTTAGGCGCTAGTTAAAGCTATCATTGAAATCGATCCGGAAATTTTTTTCAATCGATATTTGACGGTGTGTCCCTTTGATTACAAATGAAAATTATATACTGATCGTTCGGAAATCACACAAAGATTTGTTTTTGAGAAAAAAAGTGTAATTACGCATTTATTTTTCTCTAAAAATGTATTTTTCTATTTTCCGAACGGAAATTCATTTTCCTGAACAGCGGATACTTTTATGTTCGAAAGTGCAACGAATCGTTCCACTGATGTGTATTCCAATTTCACACAATTCCAATCACAGATTTCTGTCAGCAAAAATTTGTCGGTGGCTTTCAATCAGGAAATTTTTTTCAATAACAAAAATTTTTAATGAAAGCTATAAACGACCTGCCAAAAAAGTTCCAATGTTTGTTTTCAATGATGAAAACCAATGATAGCTATAACTGGTGCCTTAGAATTATAAAATACAATTTGAATTTATTTATACATAAACCAAAATTATTAAATCTATAAATTTAATGATGTAAATAATAATAAATTAAACAAAGATTTTGATACACAATTTTTATATATAAATCAAATACAAATGTTTCACTTAGGATCGTATGTGGAATACGAATTGAGTTTGGCAGTTCGTAACAATCGGATTGCAATTCGCGACGAACAATTTGTTTTCTAAAATGTCTCTTATTTTGGCTATGAAAAAGCTTATTTACTACCTAGAGATTAACTTAAGCTATATTATTCACTTTTTTTACTTTAATGTGGCCGCTGCCGTATCCACAATACTCTGTCCAATAAAATGTGCAGTACAGGACTTATGGGAAAGCTTTCCTCCGCTCAAGGGTACCTGCTGCACACAACACTACAACAGTTTCACAAATCCCCTTAGATTTCAAATTCAACTACTCAATTTTGTTATTCAGCACTTAGTCGTTTATCCCCCTACAACATTTCTTTAGCATGAGCTTTAGCTGTATCGTACTGATTAGAATTGCCGTAGGAATAGTAATGGTTACAAATGAATTTTAATGGTTGCGGTTTTCAAGCCAGCTTTTGTCTAAAAAGTTTAAGACAAGCCTTCGATTTTTAAGTGTCATACATGTGCCGTTGAATACTATGCGGAAATTTTGTATTATACAATTCTACATAAATACTTTTTTGTATGGTCAAAATTCTTCTGTATTTTAAAATGCTTTCAATAGTCTGAAAAAGAAAATCGTTTATATTTGCAGCATTTTGAAGTACAGAATTAAAAAAAATACATTTTTGAAAATAAGGTATCATGCAAATATTTCACAATTAAAAGTTGTTAGTTTTCAAGTTTTAAGTGATATTTTTTCATAAACACCATAGAGTACTCTGACTGTTTATTTTTCTTTTAGATATTATTTTGTAAATTTATATAATTGCAAGTGAAAAAGAAACGAGGTCAGAACATACCCTTAGCCAACAACCTTTTAACAGGGCTACCGCCATCTATACTCGAGTACTAAAACTCAATTTTTGCATTCTTATACAAAAAAAAAGTTGATACACTTCAACCCATTCCCAGAGAGAACCTCAACCTATACTATCCCGAGTACCGAGGTGAACTCTCAAATTCCTTATAGGTGAGTGGTGAAAAAAGTAAAATATGATTTGTACTACAAAAACAATGATTTTGATGTGCCTTGACAAAAACGATAGTCCCACAATTTCAATTTTGCAAAGCAAAGTATTCTTCATAGAGAAATATATCTACCAAGAGAACCGACTTATGGGATTTGCTCTCTTTCGACCTACAAGCTCTACTGAGCACATTTTGCCCATTAGCATAAGCATGTGTTAGTTGTCCCGTGCATTTCTTATGGGAAAATCTAGATTCTATGTAGTTGTAATGGGCTTTTGTGGCTCAGTATGCACAGTTGGGGGGAAAACAATGTGAGGTGAACTAATCCGTTCAAAAAAGAGATCCGTTGAATTGAAAAATTAATTCAATATTTGAAGAAAAATGAATTGTAATACTTGTTTTCGGTGAAAACTTTGCTACAAATAACATTTAACTACTTTTGGCATACAAATTCTATTATTTTTATAGAAAGTTTCGCTAAAAACAGCAAAAATAATGCAGAAAGTATAGGCGCGCCCTAGAACTGTAATGAGAACGTGGCCCAATTTGAGTTCGGCTCAGTTTTGACAGATTAACAACGAGGTGAGAATTTTGACAACTCAACAAAATGTAAACAAAACAAAATTCATTCTCAGTAAAGCAAATGAAGGTAAAACAATTTAAATCCAAAATATTAATTTGTTATTTAAATAACAATATAATATATAATGAATTGGCACTTAATTTACTCCTCAGATGAAGAAGAAATCATGGAGAATGTTGTAACAGAAGAAGTGGAATTCCCTGAAGGAAGTTACAACGCCAACATGTCTACTCTGGAGCGAAATATGATCGGCCACGAAGAGGTACAAGTTCAAGGTAAGTGTGTTCGTCACATTCATTTTAAAATCAAATTATATGAATATTCTTTTGTTTTTTAGCAGAAATTACACTTCACGACAAGATTTTGTTCCTAACAATCAAATCGCTCTATTCCGAAACCGGTCTGACATGCTTTATTTGTCGAGAAGGATAAACATGTTGTAAATGTGGCTATGAAGTTGTGGGATCGCTCTATTTGTTGACACTTTTCCTAGCCATCCATAGCTAAGCCAATTGGTTCAAATAAAAGCTGAATAAATTGAAGCATTTGGTAAAAATAGCACAGGCAGGTCATGTTTCACCACCTGTGCAATGCAAAGATGAATCTCGAAGATGCCAAGAAGAAGGTGGAAGATGCTAAGAAGTCCGATTTTGAAAAAGACAACTACTAGGTATATCAAGAACAGCTACACCACCAGAAGTAAGTAAATTTAAGATCCAAAACGAATTTGAATTAATTGAATTACTTATTTAAAGGTTGTTCCATAATATCCAATATCCAATACATCAGAATTATCAAGAACCAACCGTTCTGATTCCGCCTCGTTTGCCCTAGGACCACCACTTCCAATCTACGAAGATTTAGATCCTTATGACCGCAGTGCTAGATACAAAGAACTGCCAGCACATATGACGTCTCATTATGAGGACGAGACAGGTTTGCGTAAAACATGTGGAGTGATTGTACAAAAAGTTAAACTCCCAGGCCGGGGTGGTGAATGGAATGATCCTTTGATGTATTCCAAGTTCCCTGGTGGTCATGCGCTTTCGGATCGTGAGAGAAGCGGCAAAAGTGTCCGCGATAGACGTACAAAGCTGTAGCAGTAATTCAGTTTATTTCAGTTTAACAAGTTCAAAATCAGATTTAAGTTCTGAATTAAGTCGATCTCCAAGTCCAGAGCACAGACGTCGCTACAATAGCAGTTTACACAAAAGTCCATCACCTAAACGGTCGTCTTAAATCACCAAGTCCCAGGAGTCCTCCAAGTAAGTTGAATTTAAATATTATTGTGGTTATTATTTTTATTTAAAATGTACTTTTATTTATGTTGCTATTTTATCACATATATATTTGTATATATATAATAAAAGCTCATAAATTAACAATTAATGATAACAAAACTACCATCTTTTATTGGTATTTCTTTCCACATGCATGTTCCATATTTTAATACCATTTAATTGATAATCATAACAAAAACCGTTTGTCTTTAACTTTTTGTCTCTAACCTAATAATAAGTTTTTTACGTTTATCATTTGCAAAGCGGCGCACAGTGGGGCACCTTGTATGGGGAACGGGAAAAAACTCCATAAAATCTGAACCACTGAATTGATTTTCATGAAATTTTCAAAGAAGATTGATTAAAGCAAGGAGAATCAACTCTAAAAATAACCACCCACTGCCACGCTCACAAGCAGAGGAAATGGCTTTTGACCAAAACATGTTTTTTTCTAAAATCCAACATTGAAAAAATATTAAGATTATTTAAATTTATTTTGAAATCATACTTTTTTTGGAAAAAGTATTTTGTGTTTTTTTTTCATTGAATTGAAATCTTGTTTATGTATCTTTTATTTAATATTTGGGGCCCTCAAAAGGGCCATTTTTAAAGAAATCTTTCTCAAAGAATTTAGAGTTTTTGTAATGACTATTTTGTTCATAATTATATTAATAAGTGTTTAGCTTCTTCACTCATCAAATAATTTTTGGACTTCGGCTCAGGCCTTAAAAATGAACATAGGGATCTGACGATATAAGGAACATATGCAGGACATCTTCGTTTGTAGCCGTCCTTGAAATGTTTATTTATTTAATTCGTTAAAATCTAATGTTTCTGCTATTGTTGGATCGAAAATATTTGATATCCTTATTTCGGCTCTCTTGAGCCTCCTCTGACAAGGTACCAATGGGAAGTTCTCAAGATTCTATAATTTCCTTTCCGTGCAAAAGAATCTTATGAACACTTGCTGGTAAGTAGTACCAAGGATATTATTTAACAGCAATATTCGCAGTTTCAATAGAGTATTTTTGAAACTTTCCTGCATCGATATAGTGATTACAACAAATAACCTCCAAAATAGTCGCCAAACGCCTTTTTAAATATTCATCGATTTTGGTAATTTAGATGTGAGAGATGAGTTATCAAAGAAACGTCTTGAAGTATTACCGGAGTTTGTTGTTCCACACCCTTGTTTAACAACATCAACAAGCAGTCCCAATTTTTGCTAAAATTCGTTCTGTATACGAGTTTTTGTATTTTTTTTAATTCTGCAGTTTGTGGGGTACGGAAGATTATAGGAAAGATGCAGGATATACTCCATGAAGCGTATTCTATGAAAATCTAATCGCGCGGCAGTAACGGGTTGAAGATGGTCGCGGATTTTTCCATAAAATGTCTTCCTCTTCTTCTTCGCCGAGCTTAAGAGGCACAAAAGATGTCAAAAATATGTGTTCATCAGAAATACCTTCCTCGGAAAGCAGCATCTGGGTCACGGTGATGATGATGCTGCTGCATCAATTAATGCTGCTGCATCAATTAATGATTGAGGCACATTATCTTGAAGTTTTCATATCTTGCTTCTTTTGCTGCGATCGCAACATTCTTCGAAGTCTTTCCACCAAAATTAACGGGGGGTTATTCAATAGAAATATCGGTAGAAAACAATTATATTGAAAGTTGATTCACGATACCGCGTATTAAATTTCGACAAAAAAAAATTGTTCATATTTTTTTTTAAATTAAGTCCGTTTCTATTTTTGTTAAATTTGTATACTTTGTTTTTAAAAACTGTTCAAAAGATTCTTCTTTTTCAATATCAAGTCAATTAAGAAAGATCGAGAGATTCAAAACAAAACAGCCATCGTGGCAAAGCAACTTTATTCGATTGTAGCAAATAATTTTAATGTACAAATTTTTAAGTTTTTTTTTGTTTTTAAATAAACGGTTCATTTTTTTCTACAAGAGCTAAGTAAAAAGACAAAACCTTGACTTTGAAATTAGTAGTGATGTTAATTCAAGGTCAAATTTTGTACTTATGTATGTATTGTATGTATATATATTTACATATAATGTATGTATACAACACTGCCTACTTATCTGTCAAAAAAAGTTTAAAATTCCTTCACATTTACCATAAAATTGGAACTTTTTTTTTTGTTTGGGGTAGATAGTGAAAAGAAGTTTCGAATTCTGATTCAGCGTTCCAAAAAATATTTAAAAAACGTTGTATCATCAAACGCACTCTTTTTATCTACCAGCGAAACTCTCATTATTTTAAGCTGACTTTTCAGATTCAAATGGCTATAAAATCCGAATTCGGACGTCTTCGGGTGTGATTTTTTTTGGAAAAAATAGCTGAGACCCAAGACTTTCAAACGCAATTAATTTGCTTACAGCGCCAAACAGCGCTAACAGTCAAAACATTATTTGAATTTAAAAAACCTTTCAAAAACAGTTTTTCGTAAAAAAAAAACACTATCCCATTTCAAATTTCAAAAAAAACCTATGATTTTATGTGCCTGTTCTATTTCAAACATATTTACAAAAAAAAAACATTAAGGTACAAAACTTTCAGAAAATAAGCAATTCAAAAATACTCTTATTTTTGCCAAATTTCCTTGTTTTTCAACTTTAATCGGAAATATCCACTTCAATTTTTTTTTTTTTTTTAAATCTATTTTCGAATTCTCCATCCTTTTTGCTTTGGGAAAATGTTTTTTGAATTTTTTAAAATCCTACTTTGATAAACATAGGTTTTTTCCGCTGTTTCCCCACTGTGCGGCGGCGTGGACAATCCTCACCTTTTCCTATTCCATAAAAAAGAAGATCCTACAGCCCAATAGAAAGGGAAGAGCTTCCCCAACATCGAACAAATCTGGAACCGATAACACGAAGAGAAAGCATTGTGTTAAAATTAGTTCCGGTTGAGGTGAGAGATTCTATTTTTAAATTTATCTCAATTATAACTTTTCGCATCTTTAGGATCTTCAAAATCAAGTGGTTCAGATTCATCGTCATCCCCATCTACACACAGTCAAAAGGAACTACTCCAATAAAATGTATATGTACAGCTGATAAAATAGCTAATAAACGTTGAAATCGATCCGTTAAAAATGTGAAATATCTCCTTTTTGTTCGCAAGGATGAGTATATAAATAAAAACAATTTGTTTAGCTTACATTAGTTAAAAGTCCTTAACAATAATATTGTATTCTTTTTTTTTTGATAAAGAATTATTTTAAACATTAGATACGTAGACTTCTTGGTTTGTTAATCATGATTATTTGTTTTTAAAATAAAATGAAATTAATAAAAATATGTTTTTAAATTCTATTCGGCACTCAACCTTAAAATTACTGACACAATATACATACATAAGGCTTTTCGAGACAAGCTTTTTTCAAAAAAAAATTGTGATGATTTTCCAAAACATCCTTCTTTGTACTATTTCGTACTGTTTATTACGAATTTGTAGTCTTAGGTTAAAACATCATATTGAAAAAATACAAAAATAATTTTGAATAATCGTCTTTATCAGTTTCAGCATATGTAGCTAAAATCGAAGTTCGGATTCGTAATCAGCATTGAAAAAAAATAAACTCTTAAAAGAACTATTTAAAACCATAGAAGGATTACAATCAAGGTTTTCAAGGTATAGTCAAATGAAGACTCATGAGTCTGTTGACCACATGAAATCGCGAACAGACAATGAACTAAAACATAAGAAGAATAAGAAATACAAATATTATGTTTTCAATTTTGTTGAATTGAATATATGCCTCAATAAAAAAAAAAATATAAACTTAAAACAGTTTTACGTTTTTATTTATTATTTGCCAAAAATTTAGCACAAATAAAAATTTATAATTGACTAATTTAATATTTGACTTGAGTAGATATAAAATTTAGGAAAACCAAAAAGAAGTGTTTTTTTGGGAAATATTTAATATTTTTTTTAATTATTCATAAGCTAAGATACATTTTAACATCTAGTTTTCTGTTTTTGAATTGAATTTTAAAAACAAAAATTATACTAAATTACATACAATTTTGAAAAAAAATTACAACTTTACAACTTTCGATTATAATACGTGTTTCTGAGGTTCTTTCTTTTCGGGCGTCTTTGTGACTGTATTCACATAAGTATATTCCATCAAGAAACTAAGAGTACCATCATCGCCTGGTTTGAGTCCTTCTTCAGGTGTAAAGTTCAATTTGATTGTTACTTTATTGGACTTTCTCCAAGTGATGAATCTATAAAAAAAAATTTGAGAAACAACATAGAATAGGAATTTCCAATTAGATTTTTCTGTTATTTACTTTGGTTTCTCTCGTTGAACTTGAACTTCTTCGTCGAATTCCGTTGAATCGTCGCGTTGATTTAGTACAAACGAAGAATAAAACACGTCTAGAATGGCGTTGGTGGGACTCTTAACACAACTTGGTTCCTCGGTCAGTGATGTCTGCCTCGATAGACTCGTGTTTGATGGAGTCGATGTTGCTGCAGTCACGGTCGCATAGAGGAAATATATTATCTAGAGTCCCGACTTAATGGGTTTGCTCTTTGCTCTCTTTTTGCCTACAAACTAAATTGAGGGAATTTTGCCCATTAGCGTAAGCAAGTGTTAGTTGTCCCGTGCATTTCTTATGGAAAAATCCAGATTCTATGTAGTTGTTATGGGCTTTTGGTGAAATGTGGACAATTAGGGGGAAAACAATGTGAGGTGAACTCAGCCGTTCAAAAAAGAGATCCGTTGAATTCAAAAATTGAAAAATGAATGCAATATTTTAAGAAAAATGAATTTTGCAACTTCTTTTTAGTGAAAACTGTGCTAAAAATAATATTTGACTGCTTTTGGCACACAAATTCTATGGTTTTTATGAAAAATTTCGCTAAAAACAGAAAAAATCATGCTGAAAGTATAGGAGCACCTTAGAACTGCAATGCGAACGTGGCCCAATTTGAGTTAAGTGCAGTTTTGACAGATTAACAGCGAGTTGAGTATTTTGACAATTCTGCGAAAATGTAAACAAAACAAAATTCATATTCAATAATGCAAATGAAGGTAAAACAAAAATATTAATTTATTGAAATAAAAATATATAATGAATTTAATGAATTGAATTTAATCCTCAGATAAAGAAGAAACCAAGGATAATGATGCAACAAGAAAAGTGGAATCCCCCGAGTAGGAAGCCAGCAACGCCGACATGTTTATTCTGGAGCGAAGAGGTACAAATTCAAGGTAAATGTGTTCTTCACATTAATTTTAAACACAAATTATATGAATATTGTTTTGTTTTGTTTTTTAGTAAAAATTACACTTCTCAACAAGTCTTTGTTCCTGGCAATCAAATCTGATGGCTTATATCCTCATTTTTAAACCTGTAGGAATGAGAAGGGATCGATGTCGCAGAAGACTAAAAAGCTTCGTTATTAAACCTATCTGACATGCTTCATTTGTCGAGATGGATATACAAGTCGAGAGTTGCCATGTAGTTGAGGAATCTCTTTACTTGGTGGTCATTCATAGCCAAGCCAACTTAACAAATACAAGTTGAATCAATTGCAGCGTTTGATAGCAGTATAGCACATTCACGTCATGTGTCACCATCTGTGCAATGCAAAGCACTTCTTTCAGCCAGCTACGGATAGGCGAAAGATTGAAGTGTATGCAAGTCCTTCCTTATGATGTGAATAATAGTTAATTTAATCTACAGTCAGTTTTTTAAGACAGTACCTACCACCGAGGATTGGCCAATTGATCTGTTTCACTATGTTCTTTTTTGCAGAAATTCACATTTTTTGGCGAACTCTGTGATGTAGTTGGTGAGGATGTGTTTATAAATAATAAAATAAGAACTATCTTAATTTTTGCTTTTTTCTAATTTAAATTGTAGGTCTCTGGAATTCAATTGAAATACCTTTCTTCATTCATGATTTATTGCTTTCGATGCCGTCAACATCTTCAATTCAAAACCGAATCCAGAATTAATCTATCAATTTAGGCTCTTGAGATATTATTTTGTTTGTAATTCGAAAGCAATTATATACATACATAAAAGCCTTTTCGAAGCTATCAATTTCATGAAATAGTTTTTTTTTTTCAAAAAAATTTTTTGATGATTATCAAAATCTTTAATATCTTCCTTCAATATTTTCTTCCTTTACAATTTTTTACTATTTTCTATAACGAATTTGTAGTCTTAAGATTATAGCATCAAGTTCTTGTAATATATTGAAAAAAATACAAAAATAAATAAAAAAAATATAAAATTAAATAAAATAAAATCGGAGTTGGGATTCGTAATCAGCATCAACAATTAAACGAAGTATTTAAAACCACAAAAGAATTACAATCTAGTTTTTTTCAAAACTTCAGGTAAAGTCAAGAGTCTTTAATAACTAATAAGAAATTACGAAAACTAAGTGAAATAGCAAAATGATTTGAACTGGAGGTAAAAGCAAAGATATGTACTTTGCAAAATCAGCTTGCAATTTAAAGTTAAGAGATACGTCATGCTTTACCGGTTTTAAAAACCTGATGTAATAGAAAATTTTGAAGGTGAGGTTCGAAGTCATGATATCTTAATCCTCTCAAAAAAGAACGAGTTTCTGACTAATGACCACATGAAATCACAAAGAAATACATACCAACGTGATGAACCAAAACTTAGGAATAGGATTAAAAATACTAAGTTATTAATTTTGTTAAATTAAACATATGTCTGAATAAAAAAAAATAAATCTACTTAAAACAGCTTATTTATTTTTTTATTATTTTTTGCTAAAAACGAAACAAAAAATAAAAAAGGTATAATCCACTATAATAATTGACCAGAAAGAAGTATTTTTCTTTGAAAAAAGTACATTTAATATCTTTTTTATTTATGTACCTACTCAAAAACTAAGAAGTTACATTTTAACATCCAGTTCTTGTTTTTTAAGTGAAAATACATTATTAGCGTTAAATTTAAAACAAAATTATACTAAATTACATACAATTTTGAAAAAAAATTTACAAATTTATTTAAAAACTAGCTGCGCCGCGAACCTTGATTATTAACGGATGAGATTTAAAACATGTCGTCACTTCAGGATTTGCTGCAATACCGTTTCGTTTTGTTGCTGAAAAAAAACATCAATTAGGTAGTGCTTTCAAAGGTTGTGGTTTATGTGAAGCTTACTTTGAAGTAGTCTTGCCATCATAAGCCTTCTCGTCAATGGACGCACAATTAAATTGTAGCAAGTTGATTGGTTTATAATTATAAAACTCCCGCTGGTAATTCGATCCGTTGATTAAAAAATTGTGGCAAGTCGTTTGTGACATTCTTTTGCGAGGCAAATTCCAAAATCCCAATCGGACAATGTCATAAATGCACAATTTCCTGTTGTATTATTTTTGGAAATTTTTGGCAGGTGAAGGTTGCGGGAAATTCTTAAAACATCATTTGGACAGTTCCTGTGTCGATAGTCTTTTATGTGATTCCACTTAGTTCTTTTGGTGATTCAATAAGCATTGTGTGTTTAGGAATTTGGCTTCTATTTGTTCTGTCTATATAAGAAAATTCTAAAATAGTACATACAAAAATGATTAGATTTTCATTTTTAAAAAGACTTACCAATGATTTTTGATTCCCGTCATTTAGGAGCAGTTCTTTAGTGATATATTTGGCGTTACAAGCATCGATTTAGATCAAGAAGGTGAAGATTAAGCAAGTTAATCACGATATGATTGTTTCGATTTGTATTTACACAACCGAACCTCATGTGCTGTTGCACTCAATGAAACCAGAAGATGTTGCTTTAGTTGCAGCTGCAAGAGTCGTTTTTTTTTGGTCGGCCTGTACCATACTTCTTGGCAGCTGATGAATGAACAAAGGACATTGGAAATCCTAAAGAACCATAAAATTTAAAATATCCGTGTTAAGATTACTCGTAAGTAAATGAATGAACTTACCTGATTTGCCTGCATACTCTGCCGTTGCTATCACCGCTGTTAAGTCATTCCAAAACTTGGCGGTCGACTATTGAATGTCAAAGCTTTCCCTTCCACCATTCAATTGAATTTCACAAAGTCGATGACATAGCTGTAGCTGAGGATGTTCGCTAATTCGGAATTGAATTCGTGATTCTGGTGGTGTTGTTGCATTCCATGCATCTTTATTGGCAGAGACGTTGACACCTCTATCGTTAACGCCTGCGCCCACCATAACCGCTGAGACAGATCCCAACGATCATGATACAGCAGTAATTGGGTGTAGAAATATATACTTTACTTCAACAGGCTTCGAATAACTTTTTACAAATAAAGGCGAAAGTCTGTGGTTAAAAACATTGATATTAAGAGAAATATAATATAAAATAAATTCACCTGGGGACTAGCACCCTTGTTTTGAGCAAACCTTCCAAATTTCTTGAGAGAAATTGCTTTCTGTATCATGGTTTGTAATCGGCAGCACCCGAAATGAAAACACTAAGGAGATGCTAAAAAAGTCGATTTTTATTCTTATGTACATCTTCTTGAGTTGGTAGTAAAGTATATTATTGGAGCAATCCATAGCTGAAACAAAGCAACATAAATATTCTTTTGTTTACGAGATTCTTTTTTTTTTAAACGTACCTACTTGAGCTCCGAGAAGAGTAAGTCTCATTGTTTTCTTCTGGTTCCTGGTCTATCGTTTTTTTAATTAAATGCACTTGTAGCTCTTAATCGTAAAGGTTTTTGATCTGAAAAGAAATAAATATATAAATAATATACAATAACTTACTTGTAGAATTGAATGTTTTGTTTTTGAAATCGAAATTGTAGAACTGTCATTTTTGACAAGAATTCAATCTGACATTTTGCTTTTTTTCCACCACTCACATGTATTCACCGATACGGAATTTGAGAGAGTTCACCTCGAATAAGATTTGAGGGTGTTTCAGGTAGGACGGGTACCGGTCGGGAATCTAGATAATATATTTCCTCTATGCACGGTCGCTTGTTGTTCGAAATCGATCATTCGCCGTTCCTCTTCCTCGGTTGGCAGCAGATAGAAAAGAACTAATTAGTTTTTTCTCTCTGGTTGGCAGGTAGTTAGCTTGACGACATTGTGTTCGCATTGTCGACATCGCAGGTTTTTCACTGTGAATGGTTGATCGGCAGGTTGGCCATGACGCTGCAGAATTGTCGTGACTATAAAGAAATTAATTTGTATTATATAAGGAAATCTCAAATGGAAGTTGACTTACTGTTTTTGATGTTAATTTTCTGTGTGAAAATCGATGGATTCAATTCGCCGACATCGTCAGTAACTGCCGAGGGACTGATCTGAATCTGTTTGGCCTTTTGGGGATTCTTGTCGGGCCAGCCCATTTGCCTCCGAATGATTGCCACCGTTAAGCCAGTGTGATCCTTAGGAGGAATGGATTCGTTTTAGATTTAATATTTGAACTCACTTAATTTACAGTCAAGGTTGGAAATTTTTTGGAGTCTTCCTGCGATTGTATTCTTGTTTTTCTTGCTTCTCTTGCAGAACTACCGACTGGTAGTACTCTTTACACCTAGAAGATGAAGAGAGAAACTTCCAAATGCATCATTGACTTGGTGGTGTTGTTGCTGATGGTTTTGTTGCATTGAATGCGTTTGACTATTGGTAGAGATGGTGACACCTCCACCGTCAACGCCTGCGGCAGCTATGACCGTTGAGAAGTACATACAAATACAATGGGCAGTATCTGTCGTTAAAAACATTGATATTATTTTGTTAAGAGAAATATAATATACAAAAAACTTGCCTGCAAATCAGCGCCTTTGTCTTCCAGACTTGTTTAGGGAAATTGCTTCCTGCATTATGGTATGTTATTGGCAGTATCTAAAATGAAAACACAGACTATAAAATAAATCGATTATTGTTGCACCTCCTTCGCTGCAATTTGACTTACTTTTTATTCAATGAAGTGAACTTGTATATACTCTTTTCATTATAAAGGTTTTTGGTCTGAAAAATATCAAATTATATTAAATATCAAAACAATTACCAAAAACTTACTCTTAAAATCCGAAACCCATTGTTTTGTTTTGCAAAATTGATTGTCATTTTTGACAGGTCACACAAATTCCATAAGTTTCTATTTTAGCCCAATCCCCCGTTTTGTTTTTTTTTTTCCACTCACATGTATTCACCGATAGCGAATTTGAGAGAGTTCACCTCGATTTTGAGAGAGTTCACCTCAAATAAAATTTGAGGGTGTTTCAGGTAAGACGGGTACCGGTCGGTTCTCTTGGTAAATATATTTCTCTATGGTATTCTTTATGAGATTTTTAAAGTAGGTTTTTGTAAACTATTTTTTTTTTTTTTTTTTTTTTCTGAATATTTAAAAGAATATTTTCTTTTTTCAAAAGAATAATCTGTACAATGAAGAGCTACAAATGTACTTCAATCAATAAACCATAGAGTAGTTTCGTTTTTGCTCTTGAATCCAAAAAAATACAATGAGACTTATTCGACTCGATACAATAGTCGTACATTGAGTAAGACTAATGCAATTTCTACCTTGAAAAAGTGCTTATTTCGAGAAATCAAGTTGATTTTTTGCACTCTGAATAAATATCCAGTTCTGAATATTCCTCTAGCTCCAACAGGCTATTACTCTTCAAATGTCTGAGAACTCAAAAGTAGCATTAATGTCGATGAGTTTGGAAAAAGGTTAAAATTTATGAGAAATATTTTGTTGTATGACATTGGGCAGAGAACAGTAAAAATCTTCCGTAGCTCATTCTACGATTGGTTGGTCGTTGTGAAGTTCGCAATGAAAAAATTAATTTTCAATGTGAACGGAGGGCATGTCATGATATCGATGTCCTTCATTCTCATAAGAACGAGGAGTTTGACACATTTTTGTGTGACTTTCTTCATTTTGGTTTTGGTTTGTCTTTGTTTTTATCTAAAATTTTCATACAAATCATAGAATTTGTGTGCCAAAAGCAGCAAGATACTGTACTGAGCACAGTATTTGTTTTGCTCTGAAAAATAGTAACAACATTTATTTTTCATACATCATTGCATTGATTTTGTAACTTTTGTATTCAGACGATCTCTTTCTTAAATGGCTGAGTTCACCTTTTATTTTTGTCCACTTAACTGAACAAGATGGACAAGAAATCCATAACAACTACATCAAAATCCCTCTAAGATAAGAAATGCACGGGACAACTAAGAAATGCTTACATTAATAACCAAAATCTTTTCAGGG
Source organism: Eupeodes luniger (assembly GCA_951509635.1). NCBI lineage: Eukaryota > Metazoa > Arthropoda > Insecta > Diptera > Syrphidae > Eupeodes > Eupeodes luniger. The sequence continues at coordinate 6,040,502 of OX608076.1, read as the reverse complement.
CAGATTGTAGGCTAAAAGAGAAAAACCCCATTAAGTCGGAAGTCTAGATGTTATAGGTGTTCTTTGGCTTTTTTTGCATGCAAATCATTTATTTCAATGTTTTTGCCTTAGATTCTTTTTTTCCCGTTTTCACTTTGTCAGTTTGTTTTACTTTTAATTTGACAGACATTTTAAACGACCCTTTGTTAAGGGTTAACCAGTTTCCCAGTTAGCAATTTGCTAAATATTAAGCAATTTACTAAGGGAGTCCAAAATTTTAAACCTTGCTTTTCGTTTTACTAAGTAGTAAATTGCTATTTGCCTTTTATTAAAAAACGAGCTTCCAAATATGTGAGAGTTAGTGAAAATAAACAAAGCAAATACGCTTAAATGGATTGGAATTCCATACTGTTGACTGGAACATTCCATCTACTGCTCTTATAAGAATAATTGTACAGATGTCATATGGACTTAAAAAATTGCTAAGAGTTAAAGTAGCCATTCCGTGATTTAAAATTTAGCAAATTGTTAGTAAGATTTTAAAATCCTTTAAAATTAGATAAACTTTTAAGCTTAGTAAATTGCTAAAAATAGATTTAACTTTTTTTTTAATCGTTTAAAATTTTACGCCAATGATGTTACCTATTCGTTTGGGGCGTTTGCAAACATATCCGATCTCTCAGAAAGCCTATCGGATTGCAAACAGCATGGTCATTGTTTCGAGGTGAATAATGGAATTTCAACAAAATTAAAGACTTGGAGATTCTTATTAAGTATTTTTTTTAATAATAATAATGAACATAATTTGGTCAAGATATAATTATAACTATATTTAAGAATGATATATTTCTGAGGAAATAGTTGCAAATTTACATTTTTAACTGTATGTTTTTGTTAAAAAAAAGTCGATAAAAATCGAGATCTGAGGACAGCAAAAAAGCATCCATTTAATTAAAAACAGCCGTCAAAACAAAATAAAACTACCTCGTTACATTTAAAATCCATTTTTGGTTTTCATTTTGATATTGCTTTAATACTGTCATGAAAATTCTGGTAAGTTCGTGGAAAATATATCACAGTTTTTAATGTGTGCGTAAATTGATCCCAGCATTAAATAATGCGTGTACTTGACGTTTTAGCTTGTACTTGTAGAAAAATCAGACTGACAGATTTTCCAAAAACACTCTATATGAAGATATAAATCCTCGGTAGACATCTTGGTTTGCCTACAAGCTAAACCCGAAACCAGCCTCATAAAATTATTCTTAGTGTGCGTGTAATTTCTCCTCTAATTCATGAAATTTCCCCTAAAAACTCAGTAATTGTGTCTATGTATGCGTGAAAACACGTCAATTTTTCTCGTTGAATACGTTCACATTACAAATACAATAATGTTAACAAATGGGTTTTGGAGGGTGATACGTACGAAGGATTTATATCTTCATATAGTGTTTTTGAGATTTTCTCTTCACATGAAGTTTCTCTGGTTATATGAAAAATAAAACAAATGAATATTAGCAAATTGATATTGGAGGGTAAAGCGTAGGAAGGTATGAGATCTTTCTTCAACATAGTTCAAATTTCGCAACGTTCCTTGCGGCGGCTATGCATTATCCAACAACAACATCAACAAAATAAAACGGGAATTGTAACTCTTTTACTTCGGTTGCTTGGATAGGAAAATACAAATTATTTGCAATTAAATATTATTGTAATTCATGAATGTTCTACAAAAATCGGTTAATTAATGGACATTATCAAGACCTAAAGTAAATTATAAAAGTTTTTTCTACGTTAAGTGCAATTTTCATGTTTCTTTTTCTTTTCTCTGGTTTCTGCTCCAATCGTGTTTTGTGTGTACAAATTTAAGTGCTAGTTATTAAACATTAAGCAAATAAATTTAATTAAAGTAAGTATCATAATTTAATTAGTCTTTTTGCTAGTGTTTTTATTTATTGCAAGAAAAAATATTAAGTTTCATTTCATTTTTAACTGGTAAAGAAGTCGGATTAATTTTTGTTTTCATTCTGGCTATTGCATTTGTGAATTCTGTCCCCCCGTTTTAAGCGTAATTTGTTTTTGTAATGTTAGCTGCATAAGAATTTGTTTTTGTTTTCATCCATTTTTCGGCATCGTCTCAAAATATTATTTTTATAAGAACATCGATATCTCCTTTCTTCCCAGGGCGAATAGGTTTGTTTGTAATTCGTTTTAGTTTGCCTTTGGTATTCTTTTTCTATATCTCCCTTTGTAGTTTGTGTACTAACTCGAAAACAGTTAAGTTTTAGTTAAACTGTAAAACTAAAATACATTTTTTTTTATTGTAATGCTTATGTTTTTGTTTAATTATAAAATTTAACCAAGTAGGCAGCAGTGAAAGTGCCAAATTGGTAGACTTCCTAATTTACTAATTAAAAGTGTGTGTAGGTATGAATTTAAATTGAAATATTCTTTATTTCTCAACCAATTTATAAAATAATTTCAACAAAAACATCAAAAATTATTTTCGTAATATGAACCAACTTAAATTATTATGGTACAATGATAGAAGAGATCCGTGCACGAATTTCAGTTTTAACTTTATGATGAAAATGATCCTTAAACATCTTAAGAATATTAATTTGATAGGCATTTAAATTGCCCGGCTATTACACTGGTCGATAAGGTTTTTTAAATATAAATAAGAGGCAGTACCCGTGAAAAACTAGATGACACAGTCAGGGTTTGAACGCAAGACCTTTGGCATAACAGTCTAACGCACTAACCATCCCGTCACGGGTACTTCAATGTTTCTTACTGAAGTTGCTTTCAATTTCATTCGGTATAGATAAGCGTTTTATGAAAACAGATCACAAAAAGTTATTTAATGGAAAGATTTTATTTTTAGCCTAGTTAAAGTAAACATTTTTGAGTAGGTACATGATTATCACAAAAAGAAGAGGCTTGGATTCGACCCACATTTTAACAACCATTCCCAGACGGGAATTTTTTTTAAATTGATAGACATCAATTTAAAAAAAATCTAAAATTTAATAACAATGTCTTATGTGAGATACAAAAGTTTGATGTCAATGTGTTCTGTTCTCATAATACTTGATTCGAAAACCATTTTTTTTTTTGTTTTTTGTAATTTTTCGAATTTTGCAAAAAAAGTGGTTTTAGTTTTTTCCAAAAATGTTCAATTTAAACAAAAAAAATCACTAATAATTAATTTTAATTAATTTTAAAAAAAGTATTCTTTATAGGATAGAATTAGTTTGGAGACAATCTCTTTAATTTTTGCAATTCGCGAGTCGAATATTGTTTTTTTTTTTAGGGTTTTATTTGTTTGTAAAAAAACGTCGTAATTTTTGGTTCTCAAATTTCAAAAGATAAAAACTTTAAAAGGGACAGCTATAAGTCTCTAAAATCTTTTATTTAAAAACTTTGTTCTTTAAGCGGTACTCTTATGATTCTCACAATTTGCAATAAGTGTTCGACGGCAGGAAACATTACCCTAAATTTTATTAACAGTACTAGTTCGGGTGAGATGGTTACTAAAGTTAAACATGGACTTACACACAAATTTGTATATTGTTATTTTCGAAAAACCTGGAGTTTTTTCATTTTCTTCTTGACAATTTTTTTAATGTTACTTTCATGTCAACCATAAAATTTATATGTTTTGGGATTTCCTCTATATTCGGGTCTATTTTAAAAAATACAGATAATGGGTGTCCCAACCCGGAAAATTACAAGGCGTTCTTAAAATGTGTGTTTCTGCGGGACATCTTTTAAATGTCATACGCCAAAGCTTACACCAGTGTTAGCTGACTATTTTTAGACCTATACACTAAAGTCAGCGTATTGTAATGTGATGTTATTAAAAGGGTTGTATTGAGTTGTAAGATTTTTAAAGAAAAATAACATTAACACATTTACATCAAGCTCGACTGAGCTGAATTAATACATATTTAGCGGAAAGTAAAATTGTTCTAATTTACAAAAGCTTGTTTTACAAATATTATTATTATTATTTATTAACATACAAATTACAAATCTTAATAGAAAAGGAGCTCTAGCTACAAAAGCTTTCCACTCTAACATAACTTATTAGTTAATTATATTATCAATTTATTCATATGAATGTATTTGTCTATTTTTAATATATTTTCGACATTAATTGTATTAAGAAACGAATAAATATTTTGGTCGGTTTTTAAAACAGCATTCATTTTTTTTGGAAATTCCGCATGATGATAAGCCAAGTATATGTGGCATGTTCAAGTTGTTGTTGCATGATGGGCAGAGAGGTGGACTTTCTTTCCTTAATAGGTGTTGGTGAGTTAAGATACTGTGTCCCAAGCGAAGGCAAATAAAGTTTGATAATGTTGTTCTGGAGAGTGATGATGGGTAGATTGGAGCGCATCGATCAGTGTTTATCTCTGCATAATGACTTTCGTAGCTATTCCAGTTGAGAATTTTGTTCTTTTTAAGTAATTGATCGATATATCTTTGAATGTCTTTCTTTGAAAATGTATCGAAAGTGAAAACAGGTGCTTCGTTGCAGAGTTCTGCAGCTTTGTTGGCATATTCATTGCCTAGTATACCGATATGACTGGGTACCCACAATAATTTTAATTTTGACGGGTGTTTTATGAGCAAATCTCTCATATTGTTAATTATTTTGTCGTTGTTGTTGTTGTTTTTGTTGTTGTTGTTGTTGTTGTTGTTGTTGTTGTTGTTGTTGGTGCTGCTGCTGCTGTTCGGATTAAGGATTGATTTGAGCACCGATAGACTGTCGGAGCAAATTACTGCTTTAGAAGTGGATTGCAGGAAAGTTTTAGCAGCTTCATTACATTACATTACACACTACTCAGCACATAAATGCACAGAGTAGAGAACACAGCACCTTGAGCGACTAGACTATATAAGGTAATAACAACACAAGACATTAATACAAGACAGAAGGACAGAGGAGAAAGAACAACAGAAAGAAAGAACACATGACAACAGCACGCGGTATGTTTCGAGACGGTCCCCAAATTTCTGATAGCCAATGGAATAAAGCAAAACAACAATGTATAGGTGCTGTTCTGGTTGATTTGGAAAAGGCCTTTGACACCGTATGGTTAGAGGGTCTTTACCTAAAACTGAGCAGGCTTGGCATAAGCAAGCCATTGTTGTATATACTTTATGATATGCTTTACGGTAGAAAGTTTGTTGTCAAAAGTGGCAATGTAACTTCTACCACAACATTCTTAATTAAAAATGGTCTTCAACAGGGAGCGGTGAATTTGCCGATTCTCTTCAGCATTTACACCAGCGATCTGATAGGTAGTCTTACAAAGGCAATTGCGTATGCCGACGATCTAATTGCGTACAGAACGGTCCGAAAGGTTGAGGTTATTAGAATTCTCTTGCAGCGTGATTTCGACAAGATTCAGCGATATTGCGACGACTGGAAACTGAAAATAAATTTCCAGAAGTCAGAGACAATTCTGTTCCGGACTCCGTTGGCTAGGGCCACGAGGGATACGTGCAAGAATTGGCGCAAGATGGTCATCGTTGATCTTCACGGGCAGTCATTAGCGAGCAAAAGTGTAGTGAAGTACCTCGGTATCTGGTTAGATCAGTATTTATATTTCGACAGACATATAAATGCTGCTCTGACCAGGGCCAGAGGAGCCTTCGCTCTGACGAAACGGCTGTTTTTTAGCAGTCGGCTTGACCCCAGAGTGAAGGTAATTTGCTACATGGCCCTCATACGACCGATGATCGTTTATGGTTGTCCTGTGTGGTTCAACGTTGCCCCTTCCCAGATGGAGAAGTTTCGGGTGTTCGAGCGGCAGTGTTTACGACGCTGTACCGGCTTATATCGAACAGCCGAATCTTCTTACGTGCATTACTATTCCAACGAGGTCCTATACAACGGGGCTCGAATCAACAGAATTGACAATTTCGTGATAAAACTTGTTCGAGGTCACATTGCAAGAGCTATGTCTTCGACCAACAATTTAATTTTCGGGGCGTTCTATCCGAGCGACGAGTATTTTGTTGATTTAATTGGTTTTCGTTTTTTGTAAAAAAAAAGTTGATATTTGGATTTTTCTAAAAAAAATAACTAAAAGTTAGCAACAGTATTTTGGATATGCAAATATGTGAGGATAAAAACGTTTCGTCATGAAAGTAGCAGTTTATGGCTTAGCTTATTTTAAACAGTAAATATTATTTAAAAGTTCGTGGAATGCAAATATGCTGCGTATAGAAATATCTTCTTTGAATATGTAGAGTTCTACTATACGCGTGAACTGTACTGAATTCCTCCTAAACGGATATCAATGAATTTTGTTTGTATTCGTTTGGGAGGTGCCCTTTATACTTTAGATGCACAAATCATCCCGGCAGATGGCGCTGTAGTCGGTATCATCTTTTGGTAATGCGATATTGTTCAAATCGATTACCGATCCTAACGAATCCAACTATCTTGTTGAATGTTTGAATTCGCTGGATCTACCAGATTTACCAAAACATATCTTATGATTTAAATTTGGCTCACGTATCATTTTGTTTTGAAACTCGAATCCACCTAAGCTATGCAACGGTACAAGATTAGTCATACAAAAAATGATAGGCAATATTCTTGAGGCTACAATTTTGAACGGCAAATTTGAAGGTGAAGTTGCCCTCCTGCCACGAATCCCAATGATCCCTTCAAGCTTAACCATTGCATTCATTCCATTGTTTATTTCAACCTGAAAAGCTTTCAGATTAATTAATTCAAATTAATATTTTCGACAAAAAAACCTCAATAATTTCTTATGCTCACGTGGGATTATTGGGAACTTTTTGTTACTTGTTAATAATGATGTCCTCAGTGTCTCTATGAACTTGACAAATTGTATGTCTATTTTGAATGAACTATTAGCTTGTGCACGCCAAGCATCTGCCCTGCTTTAGGATTGTTATTTTTTTTTTAGATTATCTGCCTAAACATCAGCACTTCTTGTTAATCTGTTTAGAAGAAAACTAGTCTTAATTTTATATTTTTATGTTATGTTATGTGCTGTATATTATTCTTCGTTTAATGTATCATATTGCATGTGAATGTTTTTCTACATCAATATAAAATTGATTGCATATCTTAATTTTGTAATACTTGAAGTTTTTGAATCACATCATTTGACCCTAATAAAAGTATCGATTAAAATTCTCAAAATGGGATTTTAAAATTGTATTATATATTTTAACTGTCATTGTAATACGTTCTTTGTTTTTAATTCTACGAAAGAAAATAATTGTATAGCATACCTTTTTAAAGTGTAGTTTCAAGGTCTAATTACTTCGTATTGTAGTCCCTGAACCGCCCCTAATTTTAAAATATAATTATGACTTGATTTTTACAGCGTTTAATTTCAATTTATAAATATTCATATTTTCTACCACAATATATTGTCAGTTTCTTCGTTTTTAATATCTCGAAACTTATTACATTTCCCTAAATACGGAGAAACTAACGAATATCATTGTCTTATTTCCAATACAAAAACAAACAAGAAGCGTAAATCCGACCCAATAACCTCCACGTGGTACGTTTTGGTTAATTTTAATGCCAGGAGGAGTTTTTGTTTAAAATTTGTTGGAATCATTAAACAAAATTCCAATATTTTTCAAAAAACAAAAACCGTCACCTGATGTTTGTGAAAAAGTTATTCCAGATTTTAAAACCTGGCCTTCATTTTCTTGTGCAAAGCGGTTGCTGAGATACTTAAAGACAAAAAGATTTTTCATGCAAGGATCGATTTCTGTGCGATTTCGTATTGAACTTTAATTGTGGTTAAGTTGGAACATTTTTTTCCAAGTTCGAAGACCAAAAAAAAAAGACCTAAAATTTATTTCTAAAATCATTTTTGTTCATTATTCAATAGTATGGAGTAAAACACGTTGCTTGAAAAATTGTTTCATCATAAAATCCCAAAGATAGAAACTTCGAGTTTTAAAACCCTTTTTTAAAATTTCGACTATTTTTTTTAGAGAAGTACAGCCTAGAAAAAACTCAAAACATTTAGAATTATTGCCTTAATTTTTTTCCTCTAGTGTAAAAACATAAGAGTCAATGTTGGGTCCCTTGTGGGTTTACCTAACTCAACAGAAATACTATTTTATTTTATCATTTGTTTTCTCTATTCCATAAATGTGATTTAAACCATAAACAATTCTTTTATTGATGTATCGCCTTTTAAAGTTTCAAAGAACACTGCAGCTATTTTCTTTTTTAAATCATTTTCTCTTTTTAATCAACAACTACGGACATTTATGCAGATTCAGTTTTTTGCCCAGTGTCTTTTCCTAAATACTAAGTTTTTGTAGTTTAAAGTTGTAGAGCGGTTTTGTTTTCGCAACCAGCTTTTCATAGTAACAATATCAAAGCAGCATCGTTAAATTCTACCCATTCTGTTATTCAGTTCTACAACTTTTATTGTAACTAGTCGAGGACCGATGAAAACTTTAACAAAAATGTATGAGTTTTTCTTCTCTGATTCAAAATTATAGATGCAAGAGTAATAGAACGTGGGCACAGATCATGAATTAGAATGCTTCATTTTCCCGGGGTAAAAAGTAGCCTATGTCCTTTCTCGGGTATCAAAATATCTCCATACCAAATTTCATGCAAATTGGTTCAGTAGTTTAGGCGTGATTGAGTAACAGACAGATAGACAGAGTTACTTTCGCATTTATAATATTATAGTAAGTATAGTATAGTATAGTATAAGTATATAGTATAAGTATATAATATTATAGTATATAGTATAGTATAATAGTATATAGTATATAGTATAGAGTACTAGCTGACCCGGCAGACACTTCGTACTGCCTCAATCGATAAATAAAAGACCTAAACTTTTGTATAGATTAATTTCAAAACAAACAGAACGTATTGAATAAAAAAGCATTTTTTAATGAAGCGTGAATTTTTATTATTATTTTTGACACATCATGTTGCTTACTTAAAAAAACAGAGTTTTCCTGAAATACTGGCTATTTATAAGGTTTAAATTTTTATTAATAGACACACACTATTATGATACAGTTTGTTAATCAATTTAAAGCTTTCTCATAACCTATATTTTTTGTTTTGTTTTGTGGTGCGTAAATAAACAAAGAAGACGGTTTTCCGACGCGCGAACACGGGACGTATAATTGTCCATGCGCGAAACAGGGAAACTCCAAGTTGATTCCGCAAACTTCTAAAGACTGTCCTTGCGATTTATTTATTGTCATCGCAAAGGCCAGACGTACTGGAAATTGTAACCGTTTAAAATCGAATGGTAAATCCGTTGGAATCATCGGTATTAGCGGGATCAAGACATCCTCTCCTTTGTATTTTCCTTTTATGATTGTTGCCTCAATGACATTATTCATCAGCTTTTTCACAGCCAGTCTTGTTCCATTGCATAGTCGAGGTTGATTAATGTTACGCAGCATGATGACAACTGATCCTACTTTTAACTGATGCAAATCGTGAGGTGGTAATCCAGGCAATTCCGGTGAATTTAAAAACTCCGTGGGATAGTTGACTACGTCATCCTGGGTCATAACGGTGTCGACTGATTTGAAGGAAACCAACTGTCCTGGAAGAAAATTCTGAATGGTCGCATTGAGATCCTCGACATCTTTTTTTTCGCTGCCAATATTGCTCGTTCACCCAGCCAATTATGGTTATTGAACTTTTGCGCTATATCTGGGAAAACACGCTGAATAAGCTCCCCTTTTGAATCTGTGGGTAATGTGATGGATCCGGTCGAGGTGTCCATTGCAACTTTATTATTTCCAATATCTAACAACTACTTCGCAAACACATTTGCAGTTTCATCATGTTGCAAAAATACTCGCATGTTAGTTGTTAATTGGAGTGTCTTTACGTACTGCCAAAATTCGATGATTTAAGGCATGCATTTAGTTCATCAGCAACAGTTGATCGGGGAAGAGTCTGACGAAAATCACCTGACAACAGAATCATGGCCCCACCAAAAATATTTAGGTTGTCACGAAGATCTTTCAATGTTCTGTCCATCGTCTCCAGTGACCTCTTATGGGCCATTGTGCATTCATCCCAAACAATTAATTTGCATACCTGTAGGATCTTGGCCATTGCGCTATCTTTGGCGATGTTGCAAATTGGTGTTTCGGTGATGATAAATATTATGGTTGTGTTCAGAAACTTAATTTGTGACAAAACTTAAGATTTATCAAACTTAAAAAAATAATCTGATACAGTTGCAACTGAAGTAAGCTAAAATTAAGTTTCGCCAAGCCGACCAAATTAATTGGAAATCAGTACTACTAATAGTTTATTACATTTTTTGTCGCGTTCGCGATTCACTTTTGTTTATTTTCAGAACGTGACATTAGATCCTCCAAAGCGCACGCGAAGACTATTTTCATAAATATGATTGAATTTGAACTTTATGCAGCGGTAATAAATTGCAAATTGACTCTTCGACGTAAGAAACACACAGAAATTGCTCAGACAACAGTGAGTTATTATAATTTAATATGAACTTTATTGAATAGCAAAAAAGTTCAAATTGACTCTAGAAAACGTTTGTATGGGAAATAGAAAGGGCTGTTTTTAGGGTTTTGCCGGAAATTATTCGATTTTTTCTCGCCTTTTAAACCTTCCCTAGCCCTCCACGAACATTTCAAGACTAAGATAAGATAAATCCGTTCAGTCGTTTTCGAGTTTTAGTGAGACTAACGAACAGCAATTCATTTTTATATATATAGATAGATAGATAGAAGAAAGATAGATAGATAGATCGATTATCTCTGTACATATTTCTATTACGGTTATAATACTTCTTTGTAAACAATATTTTTTGTTCTTTGGTGAGGCGCATACGCATATAGATTTTTTGCCGAGCTGACACGGGAGCAAGCAACATAAAATTGTCCGTGGGTAAAACAGGGATTTGTGATGTCAAGGCCTGCAACCTTCAGTGTCTGTCCCTGTGCCTTATTGATAGACTTAGCAAAACAATGCTTTATAGGAAACTAGCTTTTACCCGCGACTTCGTCCGCATTAGATAGTTTTTTTGGATAGTAATATGAAAAAACCTGAGCTGTAGTTTTTTGTACGTATGTTTGAATTGTGCCGAGATGGGATGAGGCCATACTAAGTGTGATTGTTATAGGTTAGGTTAGGTGACGAACCGAGTAAATTATTAAGTATTAAAGAAACCATTAAATTTACACGACAAATAAAATATTTGCAGGATTTCTCTGTAATTTGCATGCGTCCGACAACGGCGTGTGCCCGTTCTGGTAGACCCACTCAGTGATGTCCTCCCCCCGCGCCGCACTACCGCCGCCGTCATCTGCTTCGTCTACCGCCTGCTACCCCCGCCCCGCGCATTAGCCGAAACAGAATTATCAGAAGTAGAAGACAGAAAGGTTGAGCATAGCAAAGTTTAGGTTTAAAATTATTATTTGTGGAACTTGGTGGGAGCCACAGTTTGCGTCTAACGTTCAGGGCTTGAGGCACGTGGCGCGCGAAGCCCGCGTTAATATACGTTTCTGATAAGTTTAACATGGTTCGGCAACTTATTTCGTAAGGGTTGGGAATGCGTTGTTTTCCCTTAATACCAATTTTATCCAAATATTATTCAAATCTTTAGTAGTGAAAGCGATCAGATTCCCCGGAAAGTAATTTTTCCCATGGGAATGCGTTGATTTCCCGACGTCAAAAGTAACTCATGTCCTTTCTTAAGTCTCAAACTATCTCCTTACCAAATTTCATTTAAATCTGTTCAGTAGTTTAGGCGTTAAAGCGATCGGCCCACCTGAATCTTCCCATGGGAATGCGTCAGGGGTAAAAAGTAGCCTATGTCCTTTCTCGGGTATCAAAATATCTCCATACCATATTTCGTGCAAATTGGTTCAGTAGTTTAGCCGTGATTGAGTAACAGACAGACAGACAGAGTTACTTTCGCATTTATAATATTAAGTAAAAGTAAATAGTAAATAGTAAATAGTAAATAGTAAAAGTATAGATATAGATATAGATATAGATATAGATATAGATATAGATATAGATATAGATATAGATATAGATATAGATATAGATATAGATATAGATATAGATATAGATATAGATATAGATATAGATATAGATATAGATATAGATATAGATATAGATATAGATATAGATATAGATATAGATATAGATATAGATATAGATATAGATATAGATATAGATATAGATATAGATATAGATATAGATATAGATATAGATATAGATATAGATATAGATATAGATATAGATATAGATATAGATATAGATATAGATATAGATATAGATATAGATATAGATATAGATATAGATATAGATATAGATATAGATATAGATATAGATATAGATATAGATATAGATATAGATATAGATATAGATATAGATATAGATATAGATATAGATATAGATATAGATATAGATATAGATATAGATATAGATATAGATATAGATATAGATATAGATATAGATATAGATATAGATATAGATATAGATATAGATATAGATATATATATAGATTGTACTCGTTTAAATTCGAACGGGTATTCGCTAGCAATCATCGGTATTCTGGGAATGAAAACGACTTGACCTTGGGCTGAGCCGGAAAGAATTTTAGCTTCAATCACGTTCCTCTGCATAGTTACTATCCGTAATCTAGTACCATTGCATAATTTCGGTGCATTTAAATTCCTCATAAGTATTATTGGAGCTCCAATTTTCAAGATAAGTTTGTTGATGGGCCTGAAACATTGAAATAATTTTATTATTTATGCTTGTAACAGAATCGTTTTTAGGTGCTAAAATCGGTCGTTCGCGTAACCAATCATCCGTCTTCTCTGAAATTTGGGCGAATTGGGGGTAAACATTAGCTAGTAATTCGCCTTGTCCAGTGACGCTAGTTGCCAATGTTGGTTCTATTAGTACTTCACCATCATTATTTAAAATATTTCCATTTCCTATATCCAAAAGAGTTCCTAAAAATTGTGCTGCATTATTATCAGTTGGTTGGAAAGTTGGTTGGCATCATACGTTGTTTCTGAAAGATAATCCCTGTCATAAAGAAATTGTCAGTCACGTTCTTCAATCCGTGTAGGAGATTCCATATCAAAGTCTGACATCATTTTTCCTGATATTTTTAGAAGTTGATCTTCAACCAATATTAATGCCTCATTCAAAATTTTTGGCGTGATTGCTAATTCCCGGTTGTTCAAATTATACCTGTCTTGTTGCAATATTTCAGATGCCATATTTTCTTTGTGTTTATTCTATAATTCATTCAAATTTGATATATGACAAAAGATTATCATGGTTACAAAAAGTTCGCTTCTATATTTGATGGCATTGCTTCAAAAGCACTCTTGAAGCTGCGCACGTAAGGATTGCGACAATGTAACAAATATTGCAAGTCGTATAATAATTCTCTGTAAGTATTTGGGGCTATCGACATTGGCTGTTGTACTTCGCTCATCGAATCACCCATGAAATATATTTGCAAACATATCTTTTCGTCAGGGTTGTTTGGTAAAAGAGATCCAGCTAAATGATAGACTTGACCCTGAACTTTACATGTAGACATAAAATCTCCATGTCTGATTTCATTGGCAGCGAATGACGTCATTTGGAAAGCAGAATTGTAAACACGAATCATATCAAGAAAATGTTTAGAATCTCGATGAGAATGATTCAAAAGACTTTTAAATGGTTCCGGTGGATCAGCAATTTCTGCCAATAAAACTTTTCCTCTTGAACAGCAGGGATCTGGTGGTTCTTTAGGCTATTTGAATGCACGACAGAAATTGCACTTGGTATTAATATTTCCTAACGAAACGTGAGCTCAGTGAGTCAGTGATATTTGGATTTTATATGTATACCTATAGATACCAAATTATTGACTAACGTTATCGGACTTTATTTATGCCTAAAACATGCTCCTGATATCCTCTTTCATTTAAAAAAAACTGCATGACTATTGGATAAGAAGTTTTGAAGCCAAACCGTAAAAAAGATTACCTCTTTTGTTTGATTTCAGTTTTATATATATAGATATTTTTTAAATGTTCAATATCAAATAAAATTTTCAGAAAACTTTAGTTAATCACTTCATCAGAACATCCAACGGAGGAAAATAATAATACATACATTATAAGAAGCAGAAGGAATAAAGAAATCCAGCACACTGCCCGATAACAATATTACAGCAAACGGCGTGGGCCAGCGCGGCGAAGGGGACGGTAACGACGACGTCGATACCCTTTACGAAAATATTAGTCTACAGCTAGGTATTGATCTTCGCGACGATATTGTTCAAGAAGAAATCAATACTATAGTGGAATTAGTATTGCAATTAGCTGCCCGTCCCCTTACCGCAACATCATCAGCTGAAACTACAAACAATACAACAACTACAACAGCAGCAGCAATAGTAGCACCGGACATAGTAGCATCAGCTACATCATATATAACAACAGTATTAACAGAAGCAATGGACTCTAATAATGTTGGAAATTTTGCTATGACAACTTCGGCTTCTGCTACTGAAATAACAGAACCAACAGTTGTTACATCAACAACAATCAGGATTCCAAGTAGGCAGGTTGAATTAGCCGCTGACGGGTGTGAAGAAGAAGCTATGGATACTCAAGAAGCTGATAATACAATGCTGATCCCGCCACTTACTGAGCCACCAACACCCCCTGAAACACCACCAGATAGTCCAGAACCAGCAGATGATAATCTGGAGCAGCATCGTGAGGAGCAGTCAGATGTTCTCGAGCCACTGGCATTCCTGGAAAAGCCACAAGGTGAAGAAGATGCCGAAACACGTCAAATTGCTGATGTTGATGATGATGCGAATATGCAACCGGCATCACCAATAGTTGTTAATTCAATTATATCAAATGAACTATTAGCGAGCATGGATACAACTACTTCACCGCTGAAGGGTGACGAAGAAGACACTGTTACCGACGTTGTCGAAGAGCAGCGGCAAGATGATGTCGAACAGCCAACGTCCATGACAGGACCAAAGTTGGAAGATGAAGTTCGCTCTGAAGCCACTTTTTCATACGTCGTACGTAACATTTCTAAATTAAAAGAAACCGAATTATCACCCCCGACTTACGTACGTAATTTACCCTGGCGAATTATGGTCATGGTTCGCAATGCGCGCAATCAACCCGAAACTAAGTCGTTAGGATTCTTTTTGCAGTGCAATGGTGAGAGTGATTCGACAACATGGTCATGTAATGCTTCGGCAGAATTGCGTTTGAAATCCTTTAAGGCCGGACAAGAGGCATTTGTACAGAAAATCAAGCATCTCTTCTACAGCAAGGAAAACGATTGGGGATTTTCAATTTTCATAGCTTGGAATGATATATTCAATCCGGAAAAGGGTTATGTTCAAAATGATTGTATTGTATTAGAGGTTCATGTTATGGCGGAAGCTCCACACGGGGTATTTTGGGATTCAAAAAAACATACTGGTTATGTAGGACTTAAAAATCAGGGAGCAACTTGCTATATGAATTCATTGCTTCAAACACTCTATTTTACATGTCAGTTAAGAAAGTCTGTATACAAAATGCCGACTGAGGCAGATGACAGTTCGAAAAGTGTAGGTCTAGCATTGCAAAGAGTTTTCCATGATTTACAATTCGCCGATAAACCAGTTGGCACTAAAAAATTGACTAAGAGTTTTGGATGGGAGACGTTGGATTCATTCATGCAGCATGACGTTCAAGAATTTTTGCGTGTGTTGCTAGACAAACTGGAATCTAAGATGAAGGGCACCTGCGTTGAGGGAACAGTGCCTCATCTATTCGAAGGTAAAATGTCTTCGTATATCAAGTGTAAGAATGTAGATTGCAATAGCACCCGGTGTGAGACTTTTTATGACATTCAACTCAATATAAAGAACAAGAAGAACATTTATGAATCGTTCCATGACTATATCGATCCAGAGACTCTGGAAGGCGATAATAAATACGACGCTGGTATTCATGGCTTACAGGAAGCTGAAAAAGGTGTAATTTTCACCTCATTCCCACCGGTTTTGCATTTGCATTTAATGCGATTCCAATATGATCCATTTACTGATAATTCTGTTAAATTCAATGACCGCTTTGAGTTTTACGATGAGATAAATTTAGACAGTTATTTGGCAGAAAAGGAGTCCACTCCAGCTACATACAAATTGCATGCAGTCCTAGTCCATTCGGGCGATAATCATGGCGGTCATTATGTTGTCTACATAAATACCAATGCCGAAGGCAAATGGTGCAAGTTTGACGATGACGTCGTCTCAAGTTGCACCAAAATCGAAGCTATCGAACAGAATTATGGTGGGGCTGAAGATGAAATTGCCAATGCAAAGAATTGCAGCAATGCCTACATGTTGGTGTACATTCGCGTGTCTGAATTGCCACGCGTTCTTGAAGAGATTACAGGGAATGATATTCCTTCTGATTTGGTGGAACGTTTAAATGAGGAAAAGCGTATGGAACAAGTTCGTCGTAAGGATCGTGCGGAAGCTGGATTGTTTGTAGCAATCCATGTTATTCTCGAGGAATACTTTGAAGGCAATCAGGGTACTGAGATTTTCGATTTAGAAAAAGTTACCGTAAGGGCTTTTAAGCTGAAGAAAACCCAAACTGTAGCCGATTTGGTTCAAACTCTTCTACAGGCATTCAGTGTCCAGGAAAATCGTATTCGAATTTGGCCATTGGCTCAGCGATCCCAGGTTCAGAGATTTACCTATTTTAGCATTGCTGAAGAATACAATAGGCCACTCAGCAGTGTCATAGAGCTGCAAGGACCTTGGGTTATTTTTCTTGAGTTGGCTAGTCCATTGCATATTGGGCCATTGCCGGCATTTGAACGGAAACGTGACATCTTGCTATTTTTCAAATATTACGATCCAACTAATAAACGTTTGCATTATCTTAACTGTGGACAGTATGCTTTGTCATTCAGAGTGAGTGATTTAGTTCCACAGGTTAATTTACTTCTTGGATTCGATCCAACCACCGAATTGACTGTCTATGAAGAATGTGGACCGAATCCAATGCAACGTTTGTCAAATCAAGCCGAAACTCTTGACAGGGCTCTTAATTTATCCAATCATGATAGTTTGCATGGAAATATATTGATATTCGAAAAGAAACATGTCGATGAAAAACTAGAGCTGCCTACGGTTGAGGATTATTTTCGAGACTTACAGTCACGCATTGAATTGACTTTTTGTGACAAAAGCAATCCCAATGATCCAGGGTGAGTTTTTACTTTATTTTTTAATGCTTCGGTTTTCATTAATGACATTGTTTTATTTTAGATTTCTTTTGGAACTCTCAAATCGCAATACTTATGACCAAATGGCTCAAGCTGTGGCACTCCGTATAAACACCGACCCTAACAGAATTCAATTTTTTAAATGCATTCCGTAGGTTATTTTCTTTCTATAAAAACATAATACAATTAATTCATGTTAATGTATTTTACTTTTTAAAGAAACTACAAAGACACTCCAGGGAATGCATTGCGTTGCTTGTATGATTGTACTATTAAGGATCTTTTATGCTTTACCAAGCCCAGAACACCAAAGAAACTCTTTTATCAAAGACTGTCAATGAATATTCATGAATTGGAAAACAAGAGACAATTTAAATGTCAATGGGTAAGCTACAAAGAGTTGTTACGTATTTTTAGTATTTAATTTTTTCTTACGTACAAATGAAATCTATGAATTAAAAGTATTAACTAGCATTTTATTAATATGTTGATGTCAATTAAAAAAAAAAATCTGCACTAAAACTGGACAGCAAAAGTTTTACCTGTGAAACCGATCAGTTAGATCCTTGTATATAAAAACCATAGTACTCTCATGGTGGAAGTCGAACAGGGCGGCATTTAGATAGTTTTTGTGGAACGTCTAGTGGAGAAACATATGGAGAAATCCATTTTGAGCCGCGAGACTTACAAATGTAACAGACGAAAATAGGGAAAGACTATAGTAAATTAACGAGAGTCTGAGTGAATAAAAAGAGCACATTTGTTTCAACGGATACTCATATAATATTTACGTACTGACAATTTGAAGGAGGTATGAATAAAAATGGCTTTTTGCTTTGTTATTGTAATTTGGTTTGGTTACATACACAAAACGGTAGTCTTCCTATAAAAAGATGATAAGAAAAAAGCACGTGAATTGCGATTTCGTGTATGAATTTTGTATTGTTGGGTGAGATTTTATATTTTGGATTATTTGAGGATTGTATTAGGGAATTATAATTTGAAGTATTATAGGCTAGTAAATATGTAGGTATTTCATTCTTGTATAATAACTACATATTAAATAAATTTATACATAGCTAAATAAATTTATACAAAAAAAACCACCTACCTTCCTAACATTTTTTTTCAAAGTGAGCATAAAGAAGTTTAAATTTTCAAAGTCATAGAAAGATGATTTTTTTTAATAAATAAATTTGTGGATTAATACCTAATGCAATTAAAAGGCTGGTTACAAAATTATTGAAAACTTATAATCAAATAAAATATTTTAATGGATGTTTAATTTTGTACACATTTAAAAAGATAATAAACCTACCTATTACTGTATTATTCAAGGAAATTTTAACTTATACCACAGATAATAATTTTATACAGATGTCTCATCCCTGCAGGAAAAAATGAAACATTTTTTTCCCTTAACAGACAAGCCTTAACAGACAAGAGCTTTTAAAAATAAAGCTGAGAAAGCTCTTTTTGCCTTGCATATTTTCTTTTTCTTTTTTTTTCTCTTCTCTTTTGTCATTTTGTTTGCCAATGAATACAAAAACATAGTTCGGACCATTGGAAACAAATGTAAACAACAACAACCCTATTTTTTACAAGGAAGTATATGGGAGTTGATGTAGGTTATGCCTGTATCTTGTTTTTTTTATGCGCGTTTTGGTGCGTAGAAGAAGAAAGAGTTGATCATTTTTGTTTATTTTTTTGTGAATGTTAGATTGTTAGGTGTCCGGTAAGGAGAATAGAAGAAGTTGCTTGTGTATTGATATATGAAAATTGTGTGGGCAAGCAGGGACAAGTGAATGTGCACATGAATTGGTTTCTGTGTTTTCTATTTTTAACTTCCCATAGGAAGTTATTGTAATGGGTCCGATTTGTCGAATTGAAAATTTTGACATTTCTCGACGTTTCAAGGTCCCTAGAGTCGAAATAAAATATTTTTAGAAAGATGTCTGTGCGTGCTGTGCGTGGCTGTGTACGTACGTCGTCCATAGCTCAAGAATTTTGAGAAAAATCAAGTTAACATTTCCCTTACAAAATATAAAAACATTATCTACTAAAACTTAGTAAAAATTTACTTTCGACTCAAATATGTTTACAAAAATTAAAAATATTGGCTTCAAACTAATTTTATCTCATAGAAAATATTGTTTTCGATATTCAATAATTTTTTTATAAGAATCCAACAGTCCATTTTTTCATAAAAAAAATCTACAAGTACCTATCCAACATGGGTAAAAAATGATGGTCGGTTCTCGATATCTCGTGAACGATAGAAGATATTGACTTCAAATTAATTTAATTCATCCAATTTGTATTTGTTTATATAAGAAATAAAAACTTTTAAGAAATGCTACTTAAATTGGTAAAAATTTATTTTCGACTTAAATATCTTTTCAAAACTTTGAGATATTGGCCTTAAACTACTTTTATCTTTTAAAACATATTGTTGTCAACATTCAGTAAAATTTTGAAAAAAATCGAATTGACAGTTTTTGTACAAAAAATTAAAAACCTAAAAAAAATTAAACAAAAGTTGGTAAAAATTGTTTTTCGAAGTAAATATCTTTTCAAAAATTTGAGATTATGGCTTTAAACTAATTTTATATTATAAAATATATTGTTTTCAATATTCAGAAAAATTTTGAGAAAAATGGAATCGACAATTTTTTTACAAAATATAAAAAAAACCTAAAAAAAACTTAATAAATGTTGATAAAATTTGATTTTCGACTCAGATATATTTTCAAAACTTTGAGATATTGGATTTAAACTAATTTTATCTTTCAAAAAATATTGTTGTCAACATTCAGTAAAATTTAAAAAAAATCGAATTGACAGTTTTTTTTATAAAAAATAAAAACTTTAAAACACATTACTAACATTACTATCAAATCACAACAACAAACACATAACAGGCCCCCGAAGAAATCAACGAGCGCATCAAAGGGTTTTATGTATTTCGATGGGGGTGATAAAATGCAACAGCAAATAACGTACGTTACCGCGAACAATATAAACAAATACAAATTGGATGAATGAAATTAATTTGAGAGATATCGAGAACCGAACATCATTTTTTACCAAATTTTGCGTACTGTTTTTTGTAGACTGTTGGATTCTTATAAAAAAAATTACTGAATGTCAAAAACAATATTTTCTGTCACATTAAATAAGTTTGAAACCAATATTTTTAAGTTTTGAAAAGATATTTGAGTCGAAAGTAAATTTTTACCAAGTTTTAGTATTGTTTTTTTTAGGTTTTTATTTTTTGTAAAAAAAATTGTCAATTCGATTTTTCTCAAAATTTTATCAAATGTTGAAAACAATATTTCTTATAAGTTAAAATTAGTTAGAAGCCATTATGTCAAATTTTTGAAAAGATATTTGAGTCGAAAATCAATTTTTACAAACTTTTGTTAAATTTTTTTTTCGGTTTTTAATTTTTTGTAAAAAAACTGCCAATTCGATTTTTTTTCAAAATGTTAACAACAATATTTTTTGAAAGATAAATGCCATAATCTCAAATTTTTGAAAAGATATTTGAGTCGAAAATCAATTTTTACCAACTTTTGTTAAATTTTGTTTAGGTTTTTAATTTTTTGTAAAAAAAATTGTGAATTCGATTTTTTTCCAAATTTTACTGAATGTTGACAATATTTTTTGAAAGATAAAAGTAGTTTAAAGCCAATATCTCAAAGTTTTGAACAGATATTTGTGTCGAAAGTCAATTTTTACCAAGCTTTATTAATTTTTTTGTTAGGTTTTTATTATTATTATTATTATTATTTATTGAACTATACATAAATGTACAAAACAATACTTAAAAGCTAATAGCTACCAGGGCTTCTAGCTGTGTTAGGTTTTTAATTTTTGTAAGAAATTGTCAATTCGATTTTTCTCAACATTTTATCAGATGACAAAAACATCATTCTTTGCTGCACAAAATTGTTTTGGAGATGAAATCATATTTTAGTCGTAAAATTTTCGAGGTGACAAATTTTTTTTTCAGTTTTTTTGATTTATAAAAAAAACTGTTAATTGGATTTTTTTCAAGAAATATAATTATTTTTTATCACGTTACAATATATAATACAAATTTAATTCAAGTCTCTAGCGTCATTGGTTTATGAGATATTTAGGTTTAACCAAAATTTTCACCTTTTTTTTAAATTGCTATGGTAAAAAAACCACCCACGCAATTTTCTTGAGAGCCCTTTCTGCACCTTTCTGCCTTATTATCTGTATAACAAAATTTATTTGAAGTCGGTATCTCTTTTTGTTCTTGAGCTATGGACAACGAAAAAAACGTCGCGAACGTACGGACGTACGGACATATGGACGTACGAACGTACGTACACACGCACGCACAGACATCTTTCTAAAAATCTTTTATTTCGACTCTAGGGACCTTGAAACGTCGAGAAATGTCAAAATTTTCAATTCGACAAATCGGACCCATTACAATAACTTCCTATGGGAAGTTAAAAATATTATTTTAATTGTTGACTCATTATGTACAATAAGGTACATCATCCAATTGACACCAGTCAACAACACTTCATTACGTTTAAAAAGATATAAAACTGAAAAATGTATTCGTGGAGATTTTAGAAAATTGAAGAAAAAGATGAATTTATAAAAAAAAAAATCCACATGAATGCACGCAGCTAGCATTTACATATCCGATTATACGAACTCGAGCCATAAAGACAACCTTGTCCTTGCTTTGTTTCTATTTCCAAAGACAACTGTAAATATTTTTTTTTCTCGTCGTCGACAAGCGATCAACTCTCCTGCACTTGTTTTCAACGCAGCACCACCAACCACACCACAAAAAAACCAAAATAAAACGAGTTTTGGTTTGTGAAGTATGATCGTGGTGTATTATGTGTATCTGTGCATTAGGATTATGAGAGGAAAAGAACATACAAAAATGATTTCAGTTTTTTCTTTGCCTTAGTTTTCATTCATAGGAAAGAAGACGAGTTAAAGCTTTTTGAAAAAGCTCTTTTTTTTGGTTGATTGCAGTTTCATATATCATTTCTCGCCATAAGGGTGAGACATCTGTATAAAATTATTATCTGTGCTTATACGTTTTTTATGATAGTGAATTTTTTAAATGGGATGAAGAACTCATAATTTTTTTTGTTTTAAAAATTAACACAAATCTTTGATTTTATAAAGTAGGTAGTTATAACTTCCGGTTAAAATTTTGAGACATACTTTTACTTGTAAGTTCTTACGATAAATGTAGGTTTTTATAATAAGAAGGGCCTACCTATCTACAATCTTGAATTATCAAGGATATAAGCAAATGCTTACTTTTACTTTAGTATACCTCTGGTCCATTTTTAAACTTTATTTGATTTTTTTTTTAGAAAAATATTAGACTTAGTAATTGTATAAATTTAATGCCTTTGTCTCATTTCAAGATATTTAAATCCTAGCAAATGCAATTTTTTCTGCCAAGGCAAATTTTTTAAATGTGGGGTAATTTTTCTGTAAATTTGAAATCAACATAACGTTTTACTACCATTTTAAAATATACGTACTAATAATAAAATTAAACTCCAAGAGAATTTTGCGAAAAAAACAAACATTAAATGATGCTGGAGAAAACCTGAGGCAAGTGATATAGAATATGTAGACCATTAAGCAAACAGGAGAGTACGATAGCTTGGCCGCAAAGATTTGGTCAAAAGTATTCACTTTTGACTCCCGAAATGGGGGTTCATGTCTCTTCGTTAATAGTCCGGGAGCTAGCAACGTTTGGAAAACAAGAATTTTAGGTCAGTCAATTTTTTGATATGTTGTCTTACTTGCTTTTTCGGTTAGAGTCTGGGCAGTCTGGCTGGCGGTAGCGGTTGCGTTTAGGGGAGAGGGGTAATTTAAAAAAATTATTACTTAAAATGAAAAAAAAATAGTTAAAAAATAACGGTAATACTTACAATTAAGTTTTATACCTTTTTTTAAAGCCAACACTTTAGTCTATTAGCTTGTTTTTAAATCAAGTCAAAACTATGCATAGTTTTTGAAAAAAAATTTTAAACTCAAAATTTGGTAAAAAAAAAGTTAAAAATATGGTTTAAAGTGTAATTTTTCAAAACCTTCAGATTATTTACTATTTTTTTTTTTAGAATTCATTGCTCTTATTTGTTTGTGATCAAAAACTGAAAACTAGATAATTTTATGTCTACTAGTTCTCGAGAAAATTGAAGATTACTAAAAATCGAATATGGATTAAGATATACCTAGGCTAAATTAATTTTTCAATTTTCTCAAAAAATAAAGACATAATATCATCTAGTTTTCAGTTTTTGATTAATAATTAATAAGAGCAACAAATTATTAAAAAAAAACATATTTATAAACAGATGGTTTTGAAATATTGAAGTTGAAATTTTTTTTTCAACTTTTTTTTACTTAAATTTTGAGTTTAAAATTACGCTTTTCAAAAAGTGTGCATAGATTTGACTTGATTTAAAAAGTGGCTAATAGAACAGAATGTTGGCTTTAAAACAATGTATAAAACTTAACTGTAAGTATTACCGTTATTTTTTAACTATTTTTTTCCATTTTAAGTAATAATTTTCTTAAATTGCCCCTTCTGCCTAAATGGGGGGAGATAGACCCCCCCTCCCATATTAAAAAATGCTTGTTTTTAACTGTTCTATACAAATCCGTCATTAAACTTTGTCGTCAAGTTATCGTACTCTCCTCAAACTTTTTTTACTTAATTAATTTTTTATTTAAAAAATTAAAAAAATCGCGTATGACACATAATAAACAATCATAAAAATGTCTGTCAATAATAAATGCATATTTAGGAGACCTATTTACAGGTGGAAAATTGAAAATTGAGCTTTAAAAAATCTTTTAAAATTCAAAATTATCATCTGTAGAGGTAGGTTGCGCACTAACAAACGCAACCGCTACCGCCAGCCAGACTACCCAGACTCTAACCGGAAAAGCAAGTAAGACAACGTATTAAAAAATTGACTGACCAAAAATTCTCGCTCGAAAACGTTAAAAAAGTTTGAAAAAAATTTCAACTTCAATATTTCAAAACCATTTGTTTATAAATGTTTTTTTTTTTAATAATTTGTTGCCCTTATTAATTATTAATCAAAAACTGAAAACTAGATGGTTTTATGTCTTTTAGTTTTTGAGAAAATTGAAAATAACCACAGCTACTATTTTAATTAAATTATTATTTTTTTTTTGCTTTAGTGGTCTTATTTTGATAGTAATAATGGTAGGTGCGAGTTTGGGCGTATGCAACAGTGAAGTGTGTATGGGGGGCATGCTGCCCCCCTGCAACCCCCCTGATTGGACTCACTATAGAATTTGGGTTGGGTGCAATGTGGGGTGGGTTCAAGGTGGGGTTGGTGCAAGGGTGCATGCAAAGTCTCTTTTGCATTTAAATAAGCTGGATTTAAGAAAAATTAATTTAGCCTTATTCGATTTTTAGTAATTTTTAATTTTCTCGAGAACTAGTAGACATAAAATCATCTAGTTTTTAGTTTTTGATCACAAACAAATAAGAGCAATGAATTCTAAAAAAAAATAGTAAATATTCTGAAGGTTTTGAAAAATTACACTTTAAACCATATTTTTAACTTTGTTTTTACCAAATTTTGAGTTTAAAACAATTTTTTTCAAAAACTATGCATAGTTTTGACTTGATTTAAAAACAAGCTAATAGACAAAAGTGTTGGCTTTAAAAAAAGGTATAATACTTAATTGTAAATATTACCGTTATTTTTAACTATTTGTTTCCCATTTTAAGTAATAATTTTTTTAAATTGCCCCTCCCCCCTAAACGCAACCGCTACCGCCAGCCAGACTGCCCAGACTCTAACCGAAAAAGCAAGTAAGACAACATATCAAAAAATTGACTGACCTAAAATTCTCGCTCGAAAACGTTGCGAGCTCCTGTACTATAAGGAGGTAGAGACAATGTTAGAACGAATGAGTTAAATTGAAAAAAATCGTATACCGAGTCTATTTAAAAATCGTTAGAGTAGTTTATTTTTTGTATATACTACAATTTTTTAATTTCAGTTTAAAAATATATTTATGGCATGCAGTTATTTGGAACTTATTAATATAAGGTTTAAATTTGATTTTCTTTAAACACTGATGACCCGTTTTGGATATATCCAATTTTGAAAAAGAAATATATTATTTTTTAAAAATCTAAAAATAAAAAATATCAAGACAATATAAGGGGTACCCTTCTGGAGCAATACAAAAATCTATCGGTTTGTTTTTGAGAAAATTCGAATTATCATTTTTTGACAGTTATTTTTTGTCTTAAAAAAAAAATGACAAAACGAATAAATCGAATCGGCTCAAACCCTTAATTTCCAAATTTGTAGTCCATCGACCTAATGCTTTCGGCTTTAGGGGCCGGGCCACTTTTTTTTTACTTCTCTACCATTGTAATGTCATGTTGATTAAAATCTCGAGTTCGACATTTTTTACGAATGCAAGACTTGCAAGACCCATGTTTTTTGAAATAGTGAAATTAAGTCTTAAATTGGCTTTAAATATCTGAAGAATTCTTCGTCTTAAGGGTTTACAAGGTTATAACATCAAGATTTTGAATTAACATGAATAATCATCTTTGGTACAATTTTGTGTTAGCCGTATTATGTTAAAAAAATAATTGTTTGGTGAGTGGCACAAAAAAACATCCAAATAAAATAGACTGGCTGAGAAAATTGTATTAAATGCAAATAACTTCTTTTATTTCCAAAATATTATAGTGGAAAACCAATTTTTACCAATTTTTGATAAAGGTACCTACAAAAGCAAACAACATATACCAACCTAAATATAAACCATATTTATATGTTGTTTATGCTCTCTAAGGTCCGAGCTATATTGTCTACATTAATTTGTTAAAAATGATACAAAAAATTAGAATTGTTGTAATATGAATAAGAGCCATACATTTCATATTAAATAAACTGTCCCGACACTGAACCATCTTTTCTAATCATTTAAAAAAAAATAAATTAGGTGGCGCAATCATTTATAAGGAGTTAAATTTTGTTTTTATTTTAAACTATATATTTATAAATAATGTACCCACCTATCTACTAATCTCAAACAAAATGCTAAGCGTCCTGATATTATCACTGTCCGGATACTAGTAAGAATTCCCTATGAAATTTCATAAATAACTGCCTACCTAGCAACAGCTTTTATAACTAAAATTTGAATTTAAAAATAAACCCACACGATATCTATCAACAAAAAATGATCTAATCTTCAAATATTGCAGGAAAACTTAAAGCCAAATAAAGGCAAAATACCCACTCGCCAAAATATACAAAACTATAACCAAACGTATAACTACCCACAAAGCTCACAAAGATCTGCAGGACAAAAATCACATCGTAGCTTTGTATACATAATAAAAACAATTTTTCATATACAAGGATTGACACAAGCAGAAGCAAACAAAAATCGGTACAAGATCCTTAACAGCTGATGTAAGCATACATCTCTTTCATCCCCTTATTAGACACAATAGTAAGCCGTTTTTGTTTTACTTTTCCGTTTTTCATATAAAATTGAATTAATATAAAAAAAAAACAAAAAAAAAATCATCGACCTTCGTATGGAAGCTCTTTATATGAAAACATATACAAGTACCCTGGTTACAAGAGGAGATCGAGGAATCGAATCGAATTTGAATTGAGATTTCGATCCAGGTATTTGTACGTCGTCAGTGGATAGAGGAATCGAATTGAAATAGAATCGAAATCACATTTGGGTTTTATTTGTATGCGTACTATGTTGTAAGTAACTTCTATCATTGTACATATATATATTTACTATAGTACTATTATGAGACGAAATTTTTTATTTCATCTCCACGGCTATTGAGGGCGCTGCGTGTATCAAAGTACTTGGTAGGGAATTAAGAATGAGGAGAAAATTACTAAAGAAAGAATGAGAAAAGTAAATTTGTTTAAGTTTCATAAGCATTAATATGTTCGAGGGAGATAGCCAAAATACAAATGTCAAATCAAGAAGGAATAATATTTGTTTACATTTTTTTTTTGCTTTCACGTGTGACTGTAGAGGAGATGTGCTTATGTGCATATGCATACATTTGTTTATAGCTATGTATACTTTAATGTTGTAGGTATTTTGAATTTAAAAATTCTCGTTTGATTTTAAATTTTCAATTTTCAATTTTTGTGAAAAATGAAATGTTGCCATATTTGGCATATACAAATATATATGTTTGTAGCTATGTATACTTTAACGTTGTAGGTATTTTGAATTTAATAATAATTCTCGTTTGATTCTAAATTTTCAATTTTCAATTTTTGTGAAAAATGAAATGTTGCCATATTTGGCATATGATGCATTGAAGATTTTAAATATATTCAAATATTTCGTTGTTGTTATTATTGCGTATTATTTGTTATTTGTACGTATCAACTACAAACACAATCAAAATTGCATACATTTAAAGTTATTTAAAACTAGGTCGTTTTTTGTTTTTTAACGGCTTAACAGGATGTACTGCATTGAATTTTTAATTTTCATATAAAAACATGTAAATAAATAAATATAATATAAAACTACGTTGAAAAAATGGGTATCTTATTAGAACATATAGCCCATTTGACTCTAGTACATGAGAACTTACCAAGGAATTCGTAGATAGTTTGAGGTTTAGCTGCAAGTATTGACGCAATCAAAATTATTAACGAATAGCTTATCAAGAAAAAAATCCTTTTGAAAACAAAAGAGTCCCTTTTAATGTAAAGGGCTATTATCTTTTTGGCAATACTGGTTTAAACAGCTGACGCACGTTTCGTGTTTAGTTTCACTGTCAAACATCTTCAGTTTGGTCTTTATTTAAACAATGAATCGTCCTACAAACAAACAACAACGCTTGCAAATTATTGAATTTTATTATCAAAATGCGTGTTCTGTTAAGAAAGTTCATCGCGCGCTTCTTCCAGCGAGCGACTAAGCTCATTTTTGGCTCAATGGGTACGTAAATAAGCAGAATTGTCGATTTTTGAGTGAATATTAGCCAGAAGCATTGCAAGAGCTACCAATGCATTCAGAAAAAGACACAGTTTGATGCGGTTCATGGGCTGGTGGCATCATTGGACCGTACTTCTTCAAAGATGATGCGAATCGTAACGTAACTGTGAATGGTAAGCGCTACCGTGAGGTGATATCCAACTTTTTTTTGCCTTAAATGCAAGAGCTTGGCTTGCATGACCTGTGGTTTCAACAAGACGGTGCCAGATGCCACACAGCACGCGCAACAATGGACTTATTGAGAGGCGAGTTCGGTGAACATTTTATTTCACGTTCGGGACTGGTCAATTGGCCGCCTAGATCGTGCGATTTAGCCTTTAGAATATTTTGTGTGCCAAAATTGGAATAATCGGATGGACCATTTGAGGCGCAGTCAAGGTCAACATTTGCATGAAATAATCTTCAAACATTAAATTATATGGACCGTACTATCGATTCAAATAAAGATTTCATGCATTTTTCTGAATTTTATGTTTTTTTAAATAACTTTCCTATAGCTTTTAAAAACTCACCCTTTATATACATATTCATATACATACATATACATATATGTACATATAAAACGGACAAACTAAAGAAATTATATCACACTAAATTTTTGGTATAAAAAAGATAAAATATAATTTTTTTTAATGAGTCATATTAAAAATAAAGACAATTATCAGGAACACCCTATTGAATTGAAAAAAAAAATACCTAGGTATATTAAAAAATATATTTAACTACCAACCGCAAAAAGTACTCTTGCAGTACCTACTTTTTTGCTTTGTTATTGTTTTTCTTGTACTTTTTCTATTTCTTGCCAAAGCATAACCGTAAAATCATTCCTCTTCAGGTATAATATGCTTACACATACACACATATAATGTCAAAAGCTTTTGACCTAGGTTGTTTCTATTGTCTCCCTCGATATTCTTCTACATTTGCATATGTTCTTCTCTATTTTCTATTCTTTAATTATTGTTGAATTTTCCCTCATTCTCAACTCTTCCCATCTATTGAGGGGTATAAAAAAAGAAATCAAATTCAATCATCTCCACGCCGCTCAGATATCGCTTCGATCGTTCCTCTTCATAAGAGTACTATAAGAAATATATATACAATGCTTCTATCTTTATAGATACAAAATAACAAATTGTTAAGTTTTAAAATTTAAGTAAAATAATCCTAAAGACACAAAAACACGCACAATAAACTCATCTGAAAACAAACGAGAAAGATAAAACATGACACACGCACACAAGCAATTTAAAAGGCAGTTTCGAAACGCCTTAATTCGAATATTGATTTGTATGGCTTTGTGATATGGTTAATTGAGCATCGTACCTTTGTATGGTCTTCTCTTTTTTTCCGAAAAGTATTTATTGCATATACATTTTCGATTCATTAAAAAATAATTCTTTCATGATCATGGTATTTTCTTTTCAAAAAATAGCTTTCATCAAATCTTAAAGAAGAACGTGAACTAGTTTTGTATCCAAATAAAAATGGAACCATTAAAAATCTTCTCGAAGAAGCAGCTAAACAGATACAATTCGGTGAAGAAAGTACCAGAAAATTACGTATGGTGGAAGTAGCTAACCATAAACTTCTGCCACGACCTCGTGAAGATACAACACTAGAATGTAAGATGAACAGAACTTTATGAACAAATATCAGTTTTTTAAAATTTTATTTAGCTCTCCAACCTCCGGATTCAATGGCCAATCAATCACACCATAAAATTTATCGTATCGAAGAGATACCTCGTGATGAAATACTCTTGATGGATACAGAAATGTTAATTCCAGTAGCACACTTTAGCAAGGATATATATAGTTCGTTTGGTACACCGTTTTTTATAAAAGCTCGGTATGGAGAACCATACAGTGATTTGAAGGAACGTATACAAAAGAAACTAAATGTTCCTGAAAAGGAATGGGAAAAGGTAAATAATCAGATATTGAGTGATAATAAGAATGAGAGCTGGACTTAAATAAATATATACTTTTTTAGTTTAAATTCGCTACTGTTGCACTGGGTCGAACCGAATATATCGTTGATGACAGTCTTACCATAAATTTGGACATTTTCAAGCATGCTACACAAGGTAAAATTTAACGATGAATTAGTATTTAATTTATTACTTACACAACTACCTGCTTCAAAACAATGTCATGTAATGGGAATGTGGACGCAGACTGGCCTAATTGTTGTCTATTCCAAACTTAAACATGAAGTCTTAAAGCAATTTAATCAATAAAATTTGAAATATACAAGTGCTTAAAAAAAGACGTTTTTTCATAAAAAATAGTAATGTTTTGATTTGCTCTAAAAAGTGCGCAACCAGTTAGGTCACTCTGCTTTAGAGAAATACCAGAAATAATTTCTTTTTTTGACTTGTTCATTTTTTGATGAAATGTATTTTTTTTAACGTAAACAGGTGGATCACCATTACCATTTTTTGGACTTGAGCACGTTAACAAATCTCAAAAACGGACCCGGTACAATTATTTAGAGAAAGCTATTAAAATCTATAATTAGCTTCAGAGAGTTTCGATTTGGAGTTCTCTTCGATATACTTTTGCTTTACGAAAAAGAGACAATTTACTCTTAGGGAACAAAAACAAGAAAACCACTAAGTGCAGTAATTGAGTCCAAGTCCAAATAAAAAAAAAAAAAGAAAAAAAAAACATTGAATATTATGAAGCATAGTTTTCACTTCGAAAAACTCAAATTTAAACAAAATAAAAGCTTAACTTTTAAGCTGGTTTCTTATATACAAAAATATATTCTTTGCCAAAACTATTCCCAGAGTAGTTTAATTTTTCTTTTTGTTAATATAAATAAAAATATATATTTGTAAAATATTTTTGTTTGTGATTCTAAAGTGTGACATAATTTTGTTTCTATTATGTTTTTTTTAACTTATTCTCAATTCGACACAAATGAATTAAAAAAATGTTAATTTGAAGACTGAAGAAATAAAAAAGGTATATTTATCAAAAATACTTACTATATCTAGCCTGTTATCAATTAATGAGTAATGAACTGAATACTTTTTTAATTTTTATTCTAGACTTCTATGTATTGCTTTATTTTATTATATAGAAAAACTGAAAAAAAAGAAATTAAACACAGCGTTACCATGTATTTATTTAAAGTTTTTTTGTTTATACCAAAAATATTGGTTTTGTGACTATTTCGTTATTATCGTTTTTTTTTTTTAAATTTTATTTTTAAATGTTCAAAATTACATAGTTTAAAATTAAGAAAAAAAAATATGATGAATAAAAAATGGTATCCTTAATATGTATGTTTGTTATTGGTGTATATATACACTGAGTTACAAAAAAAGTGGCGCCCCTTAAAATTTCGCAATAATTTCAAATATGTAATAAATACTATTTTGTTTTAATTAACATTTAATATTATTAATTTATGTACGAAATAAACAAATGGCAAGAACTTTTAAATAAAACAAAAAATAAATGAGTTTTTGTTCACTTGTAGTGGGTATTGCCTCCCCTATCCCCATCTATCGAAGCTTTAATTCGCCTCGGCATACCTTGAATAAGGTTTCTTACGATCACGTTGTCCGAATTATCCCGCTCCTCAATCGGCGCTTCCTTATCATTTATCCAGCAGATCCCAAATATGTTCGATGGGATTCAGGTCCGGGTTCATAGCAGGCGAAGCCATCACATCGATTTCTATTTCTTCCAAGTAGTCCCGCTGGGCAACTATTGTCGAATAGTATCTCCCACCTGATCTTCTCCACCCTCTTTTACGTCCATGTGGTGAGCGTAGATAAAACCTGGGGCCCTACTCTGTAATGCGTTTCGAAAGCCAATCCGATTCGAATCTGATATTCGATTCGTTTATGAATTCGTACTCTGTAAAATGTTCGAATCGAATAAAACAATCATCTAGGACTTTTTCTATTTATAGAATAGATTTTCCGAGTCTCGAAGTATTTCTTTATGAGATTTGTCAAAACAAAAATACAAACAAAAAATCAAAACAAATCAGAAACAAGACGGGGGTTGAGCACACATGAATTCCACCATAATTTCAATTTGCTTTTGTTTGGTATGCACATATTTCGCTGATGATTCCCTGTAATGAAATTTGTTTGCTTAAATTTTGAATAAAATTATTATTTCCTGACTTACATTTTATCTATTTCACACAACTTAACACAATTTTCCTTTTGTGTCCTTTAAAAACGACCTTCGAATTGCAATCCGCTACCTCGCTTGGTGTAGAAACAAAATTTCCATTTTCGAACGCTAATGACATTCGGAAACGCATTGCTAGGTACGAAAAATCCGAATGCGGATAAGTCATTCCGTAAGTACTAGATTTCTAATCCGCATTAGAAATAGAGCGTACAAAATATTCGTTTTCGAAAATATTTGTTTTCGAAACGCATTACAGAGTAGGGCCCCTGGACTTATCAGTGAAGAGAACTTTACCCTAGTTGGCCTCGCTCGTGCTGTATCGTGAGTCTTGGTATACGACCAAATCACTCTCCATTAACGCAGCCCCACCGTTTAAGCATTAACAGCGGTCCCTCTCATTGATTAAAGTCTGTGAGACACTTCAACCACCGCTGTTTGGTGACGATCTCGAAGGATTTGAAGCATCAACTATCTGCAAAAATATTATCAAAATACTAACAACACATCATAAAGTATGACTGCGCCACTTTTTTTGTAATACTAAGGATAATGTCCAATAAAAACAAAATTTGATAATAGAATACACTGAGATGAAATGTTCATTAAAATATTTCAAAATAAAATGTATAATCGAATATGCGATGTATGTGTATAATTTATATCGTTAGCGAATTTTTATGTTTTCTATGATGCAAAATCTCTTTATATTAAGAATTATATTCTGTGATAATTTTTCTCAAAATAATTGTTTTCATCAGTAAGAGAATTTCCTCTTTTTGTTGCGTCAAGTGAATTCTTTAAATAAATTGCATTAAGTGCAAGACGTTTATGTTTTTTTTTTTTATTGTAAATTTAACTTATATTAATTTACACTGCTTGATATTTAATGCTTTTCATTGAAACAAAGCTTCAAATATTATAAATAAGTTAAATCAAATTGAAAAAAAAAAGAAATTGGTTTTTGTATTTTTGCTCATCATGTTATTTTTTATTGACCAGAAAAAGATTCCCAAAATATCCTTGGCAATACCCAAAAATCATTCATTCATAGTTTCAAATATGAAAATCTTCCGTTTCTATTGTCGTTTTATCAAAAAGGCAGGGGTGGAATCGGCTAAGGTGATTGTTGATTGTTGACAGTCAAAATAATCGAATTTGATCTGTGTAAGGTGATAGTCAAATTGATACCTAAAAAGTTGTCGCTAGAAAAATTTGATAGTCGTTTTCCTACAAACATGTCGTTTCTGAGTAGAGCTACCAGACGCTTACAAAAAACGAATGGAAAATTTTGTCAGTTACCTTTTTTAGGTACAAACACACATTCCTGTGACCGACAAAGCTTATGACATTCGAAAAAAGCAAGAGAAG
Source organism: Eupeodes luniger (assembly GCA_951509635.1). NCBI lineage: Eukaryota > Metazoa > Arthropoda > Insecta > Diptera > Syrphidae > Eupeodes > Eupeodes luniger. The sequence goes on along the minus strand of OX608076.1, from coordinate 6,006,569 downwards.
TAAGAATTTTATTCAAAAAGAGCCAATTTCATACTTTTATTTAGATATTTTATAGGAATCAATTTAAAATTTCACCAAGGCAACAATGAATTTTGACAATTTGAATCTGAAATTGTTCAATCGAATTGAATTGAGTTGAATCATCTTACACAGACGGAATGAAAATGATAGTCAATTTGATTATCAAAAAAATGATAGTCAACTATCACCTTAGCTGATTCCACCCCAGTTGTTTTCTTTGAATGATTCCAGGTGTGGGTGTATTTACAATTCGAACATTTGGAAAGTAAATACTTGACTTGATTTCTTGGTTGCAATATTCAATTTTTTTGGTTTAGATTTTAAAAATATTTATTTACTGGTGGTTGCATGTATTGACGCAACTATTTAATCGCAGCAAATTAATTTATAGTTTTTAATGCATATACAAATATAATAAGGACAAAAACATAAATTAAAATAAATATCTTTACATAAAAAGAATTTAACTATTCAAAAATAAATATAAAATATATGGGTGTCCAAAAAACTTATTTGTTTTACTTTCTATTTTTCTATTTTTTTAAGTGGTATGTGTTTGAGCATTTTTCCATAGTAACCATTATCTAAAAAATGTATATTAGACATTGTTCAAACAAATTAAATTGAATTGATCACCTTACACAGCTCTCAATCATAATCAAATGTTGCTACAAAAATGTGACAATCACTTAAAAACTTAGCCGATTCATCCCCTTCATAAAACCGGAAGTAACTTATTTTGCGACATTTACATTTATAATTGAACATTGAAGAAGTTCCACCGGTTTGAAAACGACTAAAAAAATTAAAATTGCATGGAATTCGAATAAAATTTCCATGCAAAAATGTATACATACAAATTTGGGATAGTTTTTCAATAGACAATATCATACAAAAATACGTTAAAACTATAGACATACAAAAATAAAATAATAAGAAATAAAATATAAAATAACTGGAAAAAAATATAAAATAAATGGGAGTTACTATAATTTAAATCAAATAATTCTAATTAAAATTTAAATTTATTGTTTAAAATTCAATTGGAACTCGTTTGAGTTTAAACTCATTTCTTCTGAGATAAAAACTTCGATTTATTAGACCCATAGATTTGAGGGTCTTTGATAATAGAACTCGGTTTATCAATGTTTTTGGAATTGAATATGTGTATGATAAATAGTATTTTGTTTAAATCATCCAGGAAAACACCGAATTTCTCAACACAAATACACCATTAAATGTTTTATCTGGCACTGGCTTGAGCAATTAAATATTAAAAAATAATAATAAGATAATTGATTGATAAATTAAAAAGACTAATGTAGAAAAAGTCGTTTCCGGTTCGATATTCTTTTATTTACACACGTTTTTACTTAATATGTATTATTTACGAAAACAATATGAAACAAGCTTATTTTTAATAATGGTAAAGTATAATATGTACTTGAAAACAACGCGTTGTTATGTTTTTTAAATACAAAATCAAATTTAAACTGAGTATATTTAAAGAAAAGTACGAAAATGAAAAATTACGGGTAAATTTTCTTGTCTTAAAAGGAATGCGCATATTAAATTACATTTTTTTAAACATTCATACATTTTTAGTCTCTATTATAGTTTTTGCAAAACAAAAACAAAAGAAGTAGTATGTCCACGAAAGCTAATCCATAAATCAATGGTCCACCTCTAGTCTTCGCTAGGACCAATCGGGGACGTATCCTGGGTATAAATTCTGTAAAGAATACAATTGAAAATGTCACATATAGGTTTTTCTTTAGTTGAGGCGTTAACTCAACTTAGGACTTATTTCACCTAATATGAATGGAAACAAAAATTATACAGATTTAATTAATTTATAATGTTAAAAGAATCAGAGCTAGTTTGTGATGTAAAAAAACTGTTACGAAACTTTGAGGAAGTTCTAGTTCAATGACACTTAAATCATTTGAAGTCTGTTTTATGAGGATGTCATTTTAAAATAACTGATAAAATAATAAGAAAGCAAATAATACAAATTAATTCTCAATTTTTAATGATTTAGTAAAAAAAGGCAATTATCAATTTATTAGTCAGCAAAACGAAAAGAAAGGTTAAAAATGTTGGAGTCGATTAGTAAATTGCTAAATATTTTGCAAATTGCTAACTAGTTTAAAATAAATAAAAAATAAATTGGGTTGCGCAACAGTCCGTTGAGAACTAGGGCCTAGTGACTTACAACTCTCAACCATTCCTGTGTGCGAGACCTACAGTTTAAAGCCGAATCCGAACGGCCAATTTGAGAAAGCACTTTTCATGACAAGAATTACTCTTGGAGAATTTGTCAATTCTTCGCAAGAGGCAGTACCCGTGAAAAAAACTAGATGGCATAGGCAGGGATCGAACCCAAGACCTCTGGCATGACAGTCCAACGCACTAACCATCATGCCACGGGTACTACTAACAAGTTTAACTGTTTATAATTTTGCGCCAATGTTTTTTTATTTTTGAATTTTCCAAGAAGTACTCAGAATATCTGTGCTCATAAACGCTTCTGATTTCATTTCTGAAATCTTGGGCAAAAGAAGAATCAGTTGAAAAAGCCAAGAATTTCAAACCCATCTAAGGGATAATTTGATATTTCGTATTTTTAGCACTATCATACAAGATAGTGAAAAGCAAATATCTCTTTATTTTTTCAGATGCGTAGGAGTAGTTGCTCTTAGGTGGATTAAAAACTGAATTTAAAAATTAACAAATCAAAAGATATGCATAGATCATATAAGTATATACTTACCGTAGCTCTTGGCTTCACATCGTTCTCCTACAAACCCCTCAGCACATTCACACGACGACAGACTATGATTTAAAATTGGATAGAGGAAACATCTTCCACCATTTAAACAAAATTCCAATTTCAAAAAGTCGACACATTCCAATGAAACTATTTCATTAATTAATTTATATTGAGCATCGTCATCTGGAAGTTTTTGCGATTCTTCCGTTGTTTGAGTTTCAATTGGTGGTACTGCTGTTTTTATTGTTGAGAAAACATTTTCAGGATAATCATTTGCTAATTTCCGATCTAGTCGTGCCTCGTCTTCTTTGAAATATAATCTTGATGACCTGTTTAGCTTTTCTTCATCTAATTGCTCGGAGTCATTATTGTCATTTGAAGGCAGATGTTTGTACCTGGACCTGGAATTAGTTTGGACTTCTCCATGTCCTCGTGATATTAGTGGTATTTGAGGTGTAGGAAATGCAGGTTGCGGGGAAGGTTGGGTTTGTTGTTGATGAAAGGAATGATGATTGTGATGGTTTTGTTGAAATTGCATTGGTTTGTGCAGTGAAAGCTCAATGCCAGTATTGGGATATAATTGAATGGATTTTCTATTGAAAATTGTAAAGCTCGAACAACAATCTATAAGTAGGAATTTGATATATTAAAGCAAAAAGATGTACATATATGCTTTGAGAAGCCAACCTAAGTCAGGTATGATTGTTGACAGCATAAGAATAATATTTATTCGAATCATTATGAAAAAATCGAAATCAAAAAATTAACATTTTTTGTATTACATTTACATTTGCGCAAGAGAATGGACAAAATTGGAAAATGGAAGAAGATTTTATTTACGAAAACCCGAAAAAAGCCATTTCAGATCGGCTGAAATAGTGAAAAAACGCGATTCGTCCACGGCGATGACGAGTAAAAGAAAAAAATCGAACCGAAACACAATTCACGACGTCCTTACGTTTACTCGTCACGGTCACACATTGACTGGACTGATATTTAATTGATAAATACATAATCTTGTAACGGGTCATTCTCATTTGGACTTAGCCTGCTTTTGTTACGTTTATATGTTTTACTCATCATAAGCATGAATGTTATAATTATGACATGTGACAGTGGGAAACAAAGCTCTTAACACTAGACTAATATCCAAAAAATTAATTATGTATATTTTCCTTATTTCAAGTTACAATGTTGTTGTATTCGGAAAATTAAGCTTTACTATTTTTATTTACAATTCTTTTAGGAAGTTATGTTTTTTGTAATTTAACATAAAAAGAACGTGAAATTGTCATGGTTGGGGTCTGCACAATTGCGAATCTAAGGGGGGGGGGGGGGTCGTAGGGATCATGACACGCCCTTCTGGGATAGTATTTTTTTAATTTTCGCAAGAATTCCTTTGAATTCAAATCAAAACTACTTATATTGCGTTAATGGATATGACCCACCCAGTTTTGTATTATTTATTTTGCATACAAATTAAATTTGTATTTTAGATCTATTCACTTTGTGGCTAAAACTGCTACTTTTAACTGAGGACCAGTGCTGTCGTTTTGGAAAAGTCCAAAGCAGTACATTCCAACAAATTTTGCATAATTTTTGCACAAAAGCAATACGCATATATTTTTTTTTTTTTAAATTCATATTTATTTTTATTTTTCTTTATAACAAAAGATAAACTTAGATATATACCTACTTTATATATCTATAAGCCTTTTAGTTCAATTGCTTAGTCTTATTTTAACATTAATATTTTTATTAATTTCACTTTTAATAAAATAGGATTTTTTTTATAATAAAAATAAATAAGATAAACTATATTATAGCTGTATAACTATTATACAAAAAATAAATGAATACAAATAAAATAAATTATCGCAGTAAATTTCAATTCATATTTGTGAATTTTTAAACACATTTAATATGTAATTTTAGCACATGAATATTTTTTTTATAAAGACTCAACACAAAATTATATTTTAAAATTCAGGTAACTAGTAATAATTTTGGAAGGCAAACAATGTTTATTGAATTTTACATAGCGCAGATATGCCTTATTAATTCCTTTGCTATTAAAATTGAATTGACTGTAGATGTCAGTAAAGAGTTTTTTTTATCTTTTATCAAAGCTACTTGCGAATATGCGCTCTGCACTTTCACTGCTATGCGGAAAGCATAAAATGGACCCAACAAATGTTTTTAAAAGGAGAAACATTGGAGCATTTAATGCGTTTTTTAAAGATAGCGCTCCAATTGTCTTCGAATTTCAAATGTACACTTATCATACTTTGATGTAAAAGAGCCCTCCATTCATCATCAAGGTCATTGACAAGTTCTTCTTGAATTAAATTTGGAAACAATTGTATAAGCGGGGTAAGGCTTGGGGATTTATTTTTTTTGGATCAATTGGCTTCTAAAACTTTTTCTTGGAACTTAATTCTTTTTCTTATTTGAGTTCAGAGAGGCGTCATCGATAAATTCGTTTTTGACAAAGTTCGACAAAATAGTTGAACTTGGAAGTGCACATTCATTGAAAATATTTAAAGTGATACCATCTCTAAACTTTTTTTCATATTTAGTTTTATGAACAATACAAATGCAATACAAAAATGAAAATGCAGTACAAAAGAAAAGTGTGCAGTACGGCAGTACGTACCAAGCTAAAGCAAAACAAATATTGCTTTTGCAGTACTTTTGACAGCATTGCTGAGGACTCGACCAAGAACATAACATTTACCGGAAATCCAGCGTTATTCTAATCGCTCCGCACAAATTTACCCGGGGAGAAGGATATATAAACCATAATGCTCATACAGTTTAGTTGTATAAGCAAAGATTTCATCTATGGATTTGTAAGTAATTTAACGATATACCTCCAAATTTAAGTTTTGGAAAAAATTTAGCAATGCTGTAAATAATTTCGATAATTTATTTTCTGAGAGGAAAAGCAAATATTCAGATTTTTAAGAAATAAATGCTTGAAAAAGAGATCGGTTATTTGTTATATTCTAAAAAAAACCGCATTGTTTTGTTTTCTTAACTTAAAAAAATTAACTAAAAAAGAATTTAATTCTAAATGTACTCTTAAAAAAAAAACTTGCTTATTCTGAAAACTCTTGATCAATTCCATCTTATTTTTTCGACGCACATAAAGAGCGTTAGAAAATACGCCAAAAAAGCCAGAAAAGTTTTCATATTAAATTTTTGTTTTATTTTCCTAGGAAAAAAGATCAAATTTTTCTGGCAAACTTTCCTATTTTATAGATTTTTCCATCCATATTTTTGTAGCCTTCTTCGCATCAATAGAAATGCCGACAAGAACAGAATATATTATTTTTGGAATAAGCTACGTTTCAACACAATTTCTAACCAAAACTCTTAACTTTTGTGAGTTAGCTCTTATATAATGCATATTTAGAAAACTGTTATAAAATTATTAATATACATACGTACGTTTAACATTTAATTTTCGATACAAAATATTGACACATTTTTCAGAATATCGAATTTTGAAAACAAAAATTAATATTTTTTTTTAAATCCAAAAAGTAACATATGACATTTTTGAGGGAGAGTACGATAACTTTGGCGACAAAGTTTAATGACGGATTTGTATAGAACAGTTAAAAACAAGCATTTTTTAGGCGGTAGGGGCAATTTAAAAAAATATGTACATTAAATGGAAACAAAATAATTAAAAAATAACGGTAATCCTTACAATTAAGTATTATACCTTTTTTTAAAGCCAACATTATTGTCTATTATCTTGTTTTTAAATCAAGTCAAAACTATGCATAGTTTTTGAAAAAAATTGTTTTAAACTAAAAATGTATGCAAAAAAAATTAAAAAAAAAAGGTTTAAAGTGTAGTTTTTCAAAACTTTCAAACTATCTACTGTTTGTTTTTGATCAAAAACTGAAAACTAGATGACTTTATGTCTTCTAGTTCTTGAGAAAATTGAAAATTACCAAAAAAAATATTTTATGCAGCATGCCCCCCCCTTACAGATCCCACTGTTGCATACACCCAAACTCGCACACTCCTTACTGTTGCATACACCCAAACACGCACCTACCATTGTTACTATCAAAATAAGACCATTCAAGCAAAAAAAAAAGAACTAAATTTAAATAGTAGTTGTGGTTATTTTCAATTTTCTCAAAAACTAAAAGACATAAAATCATCTAGTTTTCAGTTTTTGATCAAAAACAAATAAGAGCAATAAATTCTGAAATAAAAACAATAGTAGATAATCTTGAAGTATTGAAAAATTACACTTTACACCTACTCAAATTTTGAGTTTAAAATTAATTTTTCAAAAACTATGCATAGTTTTTACTTGAATTAAAAACTGGCTAATAAAACAGAATTTTGGCTTTAAAAAAATGTATAAAACTTAATTGTAAGTATCACCGTTATTTTGTAATTATTTTTTTCCATTTTAAATAATAATTTTTTTAAATTGCCCCTACCGCCTAAACGGGGGGAAATAGACCCCCCCTCCCATAGTAAAAAATGCTTTTATTACGCCCCTCTACCAAAAACCGTTATTATATCTTGGCGTATTCGTGCCCATTTTTGATCATCAAATTTACTAAGACAGAGATTTGAAATCGGTTCATTAGTTTTTGAGAAAACTTTAAAACGAAATAACGGTTATATTGGGGGTACCCTTCTGGTGCAATTCAAAAATATTTTTTTATATTGAAAGAAACCAAGTTAAGAAAGAATTTTAGAGAAAATTTACTAAAAATCTATTGGTTCTTTTTTTAGAAAATTTGAATTTTCGATTTTTTACCAAATAATTAGTTTAGGGACTATTTTTATTAACAACAGAAAACAATCTGCTCAAAACCTTGGAAATTAAGGTCAATCCACCTAATGTGGACCCACTTTTTCGATTTCTCTGCAATAGTAATGTCATGTTTTATTAAAATTTAGCGTTCGAAACTTTTTACGAATGCCATACTTTTCATATATGATGTCTCTATATGTCCAAAGTAAAAAATCTAATAAAAACGTTCACTTCAACCATTGAAATATTTTAATTTATAAGGTTAAGATACACAATATTTTAGTTTAATTTTGTCAGCCTCCTTTATAGAACATTAAAAACATTTTGAAGCAGTTCCCAAAAACTCGTCTGATTAAAAGTCTGGATCCGCCCTTGGGTCTGCATTCAATCTCTGTTCTGCCACCTATTTTTTTTTTTTCATGTGCACTTGCGAGGAATTGACAAATCCTCTAGTGGAGTAATTTTTGGCATGATTTCTCCAATAAGCCATTTGGATTCGGCATAGGGCTCATGGCTTCACCATTTATAACTCTGTATCACAAAATTCTGTTTGGTCAAAACTATTGATTTCATTGAAAAAGAAAAATCGTTTTGGTAATGTAAAAAAGAGCATACCTTCGGTAAGGCATTTTGAAGCACAAGTTCCAAACAACATAACAACATCATCTAATTTTTAATTGGCAGAACATTTTTGAACAGGAAACAACAATAAAAGTTTACAGGTTCTGAAAGAATTTCAAAACTACGAAAATCGAAGGATATAAGAGGTTACCGTTTGGCAAATTTAGAAAAAGGTGTTACACAAAAAAAAGTTGAAACAGATTGGACGCATGAACAAATTTTACAAGATAGTCGCTAATGTCCGATTTATTATTGTTTCACTTTTTTTGTGTGTATTCAATTTTTTTAAATGTTTTTGCATGACCTGTTTTTTTAACTTTTGGATAAAACCAGCTAACCGTATAAACGGAATATTTTAACTAAATAGAAATGTGGCAATTATCACCTAATTGGTTGCTATTGAAAGGCTTTTGACAGTTCGGCCAATAGTGGAAGATCTTCCAATAGTGTATACTCAGCTTAAAGCAAACAGATGATTTAAGAGTTTATTTAATGTGTTCGTAAAGTGGTATGTACATCTTTTCATAGAAATTACAGGTGCAACAATAGCCGCGTTTTATTACCACAATGATCCAATCCAGATCAGATCAAGGAAATAAAACAGATCACATTTAAATTATATTCGATCGTTTTGTTTAACGATGATTTTGTTTGTTCTTTTTTTTTAGGGAAAAATTATGCCTATGTACAGCTGCGGGCAACAAAATAGCTGTGATTTTTCATGTAGGTATATTCAATTTTAAATAAAATATGTTATGTTTAATTTTTGTTTTCTAACTTTCATTTTATATACATTTCTTTAAAGATTAAAATCCGTAATATTTATAAATATTACTTTAATTTGTATATAAACGCAATGAGAAAAGGCAAAATATTATCTTGATTAAGGGATACAAAAAGAGTTTACAATATTTTTATACAAAAATAAACGAAAATTTAAAGTAAGTATAAGTTATTAATGTTTTGTTGTGAATCCTTGAGTGTTATAACGGCAGCACTGCGGCGTTGAATAGAGTCTTCAAGTCGTTGTCATTGTTTTTAAGGCATTAGCTTCCACGATTTTTTAACCACAACTCATAGCTCGTTGATGTTTTTGACTTTGCTTTCCAAAAAATAACCAGAAAAAAATGCGAAATAATAAATATGCATGCACAAGGAATCATTCTCAACTCCACGTAACGCTATCAGCATTAGTACGAGACTGGTTGCTCAGATGTTGCGCCGCGCCGCTCGCTCGTTCCTCTTCATATACCTACAAAAAAGGAATGTTCTTTTGCTTAATTTTATAGTTGTAAACAATTTTTTTTGAGTGTTACATAATATTTTGTTTATTTAAAAAAATTATGCATACAAAAATAGAATAACAAATTAAGTTGCTTTAATTCTGGCCGACACTGTATGCATGTCGATAAGTAATTGTAAAGTAGATGACTCACTTTTAGGCCCAGTGCCTTCACGAATGAAAGTATTATAAAATTAAAGATGAGGTTCAGCACTTTATGTCTTATAAATATTTTCAAAATCGTTGGTGAAGTTTTTGAGATATATGAGTTGGGGGAGAGTACGATAACTTTGGCGACAAAGTTTAATGACGGATTTGTATAGAACAGTTAAAAACAAGCATTTTTTACTATGGGAGGGGGGTCTATCTCCCCTCCGTTTAGGCGGTAGGGGCAATTTAAAAAAATATGTACATTTAAATGGAAACAAAATAATTAAAAAATAACGGTAATACTTACAATTAAGTATTATACCTTTTTTTAAAGCCAACATTTTTGTCTATTATCTTGTTTTTAAATCAAGTCAAAACTATGCATAGTTTTTGAAAAAAATTGTTTTAAACTAAAAATGTATGCAAAAAAAATTTAAAAAAAAAGAGGTTTAAAGTGTAGTTTTTCAAAACTTTCAAACTATCTACTGTTTTTTTTTTAGAATTCATTGCTCTTATTTGTTTTTGATCAAAAACTGAAAACTAGATGACCTAATGTCTTCTAGTTCTTGAGAAAATTGAAAATTACCAAAAAAAATATTTTAATTAAATTACTTTTTCCTTTCTTAAGTATTAACGTAGTCTTACTTTGATAGTAATAATCGAATATGAATTAAGATACACCTAGGGTAAATTAATTTTTCTTAAATCCAGCTTACCTATTTAAATGCAAAAGAAACTTTGCATGCACCCACCGAACCTTGCCCCCTCCCCACCATGCACACACTCTAACTTGCACCCACCCCAAATCCTATAGTGTTCCCAAGCAGGGGGGTTGCAGATACCACTGTTGCATGCACCCAAACTCGCACACCTTACTGTTGCATACAACCAAACTCGCACCTACCATTGTTACTATCAAAATAAGACCACTCAAGCAAAAAAAAAGAATTAAATTAAAATAGTAGTTGTGGTTATTTTCAATTTTCTCAAAAACTAAAAGACATACAATCATCTAGTTTTCAGTTTTTGATCAAAAACAAATAAGAGCAATAAATTCTGAAATAAAAACAATGGTAGATAATCTTGAAGTATTGAAAAATTACACTTTAAACCTTTTTTTTTTAAACTTTTTTTACTCAAATTTTGAGTTTAAAATTAAATTTTTCAAAAACTACGCATAGTTTTGATTTGAATTAAAAACTGGCTAATAAAACAGAATGTTGGCTTTAAAAAAATGTATAAAACTTAATTGTAAGTATCACCGTTATTTTGTAATTATTTTTTTCCATTTTAAATAATAATTTTTTTAAATTGCCCCTACCACCTAAACGGGGGGAGATAGACCCCCCCTCCCATAGTAAAAAATGCTTGTATTAAGCCCCTCTACCAAAAACCGTTATTATATCTTGGCGCCAAAGTTATCGTACTCGTGCCATGAGTTGGAAGTTGATTTATACAGAAAAAGAATTTTACTTTTATTTGTCTTCTTCTATTTCTTAAGAAACTGCTTTTATCTTACGGTATAAGACAGGAAGGCAAATGATTTTGATATTAAATGAAAGATATCTTTTTGTCTTTAGAATGAATTCAATATTATTTTCATTACAACAACAAATTATTAAATATTCTTGGAAATCAAGTGTGCTTTACTTACATTTGGAACATCATCGACATTTTAAGAACATATAATTTTTTTGGGTTAAATTTAATTAAAAATTAAAGAATTATTTCATGTGTGTTATAAACTGCCCCTAGATTAAATATTAATATGGTGAGGTTATGCAAAAAATATATGCACTTTGTATTGGCGTCTGGGAGGTCAATTTATATTGCAACAATAGTTGGAATGTGACTTTCGCATTATTAAAATGAAATTGGTTGATTTTGACAGTCATTTATCAAAAATCACCTGACCCAATTCTACCCCTGTTTAACAGTAAGTCATCTAAAAATTGAAGTTTACCGATTACATCGCTTCGTCTTTGCTTAAGCAACGTATTGGGCGGGTTCAGACAACACAAGGGACTTCATTTGTAGTTAACTGCATTCTTTGAACGCACATTTTGATCAAGCTAACTAGCTAGTTTTTAAGTGTCATTCATTTCAAACTTGGAACTTACGTGGGTTATAAGTTCATAATCGATTTATGAAGTTTTGACCCACCTAAGTGGGTCATAACTCCTTTACGGACTTACATACAACCTACGGACTTATGACACTGCGCCTTTTAAAACTATCACAGCAAGGCTTCAACGACTGTTTCATAAACTGGATCTCCTCATATTTGCAAGATAGACGTTATAGTGTTAAATTTAGTAATGAGTGTTCAAGTTCATTTGTTGTGAATTCTGGTGTCCCCCAGGGTAGTCGCCTTGGTCCTATTCTATTTGTTTTATTTATAAATGACTTGGTTTCGATCATACAAAATTCGTCTGTCCTAATATATGCTGATGACATTAAAATTAAAAAAAAAATTAACTCTACATCTGACTGTCTTCTCTTGCAAGAAGACTTAATATTATTCAGGGAATGGTGCATAATAATTATCTTGTTTTAAATGTTGACAAATGTAAAACCATGAGTTTTACACGCAAAAAAGTTCCAAGTTCATAGAAAAGAAGGCTCATGATGGCAAGACTACTTCAAATTAAGTTTTACATAAGCCACAAACTTTGAAAGCACTAATAATTGTTTTTTTTTCAGCACCCAAACAAAACGAAGCGGTATTGCAACAAATTCTGCAATGAAGATCGATTTGACTCTGCCCTTTATTTGATTCGACACGGCATACTGAGAATATCATCCACTGTTAATCTACGTTAAACGTGGCACACCTAGTTTTTAAATAAAGTTGTAATTTATTTCAAAATTTTATGTTATTTAGTATAATTTTTGCTTTCAAAATGTTATTATTTATTTATTTAGTTTTTGAGTAATTAAGAAAAAATAAATATTTCCAAGAAAAAATGTCAAATACTGAAGTCAAATATTAAATTATTGAATTATAACTTCATATTTGTATTAAAGTTTTGGAAAATAATAAAAGAAAAAAGGATAAAGCATGTTTTTTTTTATTCATTATTCTTCTTATGTTTTGGTTCATCACGTTCGTTTGTATTCTTTCGCGATTTCATGTGGTCAACAGACTCATGAGTCTTGTGATTACAAATCCGAACTTCGATTTTAGCTACATATGTATGCTCAAACTGATAAACACCATTTTTCAAAATTATTTTTGTATTTTTCAATATACTACAAGCACTTGATGTTTTAACCTTACTGCAGATTCGTAATAAAAAGTACGAAATAGTACGAAGAAAGATATTTTGGAAAATCATCACAATTTTTTTTGAAAAAAAGGTGGTCTCGAAAAGCCTTATATGTATATTATATCAGTAATTATAGAATAGAATTTAAAAACATATTTTTATTAATTTCATTTTATTTTAAATACAAATAAACATGATTTACAAACCAAGAGGTCTACATATTCAATGATTAAAATAATTCTTTAATACAAAAAAAGAATACAATATAATGTTAAGGACTTTTAACTAATGTAAAATTTATTGATATACATATTCATCCTTGCCAACAAAAGGGAGACATTTTACATTTTGAACGGATCGATTCCAAATGTATGCTTCGTTGAAGCCACGTCAGGCATTCGGACACTATGAACAAAAGAAAACATGAGAAATTAACAACTAGAAATACGTAATAGTAAACTTACTTACTTCTAAGCCCGAAGTTAAGCTGCAATTTAGCATTAACGAACATAGCAAAAATCCACAGTTGAACGGCTTGGGGTTTTCCCGTTAACGCTATGTCTTTATTGTTGATTATGAAACGAAATATTTTTGGAAAATTAATATATTGTTTGTGATGTTTAAGTATGAGTTGTAATAATATTGTAGTGAGCTACCTACTTAAGATTTTCCGGTCAATTTGGATCTTGTTTTGGCAGTGGCGTCTTCGACTGCTCTTAGCTGCTTAAGTAACTCTTCGATTCTCTTTATCTTTATGTCTTCTGGTTTGTCTGATGAGTTTCAAATCGTAGGTGATGTTAATGCTGATGCTCTAACCGTAGCTTGTTTTTTGATTTGAATCAAAATTGTTTATCGCCTTGTAACAGTTTTCACTGAAAGAACATTATTTAGATATGTCTTTAGTTTAGAGAACTCTTAAATGTTCACTGCTTAATGTTTATTAGCTATTTTATCAGCTGTGTGCTTCCACTTGACTGTGACGAGATGAGGATGACGATGTATCCGAACCATAACCACTATCCTAAAGATAATAAATGTTATACTTGGGATAAATTTAAAAAATATAATCTCTCACCTCAACCGGAACAACTTATGCTTTCTCTTTGTGTTTTCAGTTCCAGATTTTTTGGATGGTTTGGAAGATTATTCAACAAATTCACCTGCATCCTCGTCGTCTTCGTCTTCGTCATCATCCTCTTCTTCTTCGTAACTGCTATGTACATAGTTCCTTCTGTTTTTTACTCCTTACGTTCCTTTTCCTCTTTCTCTAGTTGCCGTTCGGGTTAATTTGTATTTAATAGAGATCCGTTCGTAGTTTCATCTTCAATAGATGAAGCTAATATCACTCAGGTTTTCGTGGCTCATGCGAATAGCACCGTATTCGCGGTTATCATTCAGGCTACACCCATCACTGGACACACTAGAGTACCTTTAACGTCGTGATTTATGTTCCTTGAACTTCCTGATTTAGTTTCCTTGAACTTCGTCATTTACGTCTGGCAGGTGGAATGGATTGATTGCGAGATACCGCGCCTGACCTCTGTGCACCACTTTGTTCGCTGCTAGATAAAACAGATTTGCTGGGTGACTTGGTGATCTCTTTGGCGCTTCAAGCTTTGTCAATTTTATCGCTTGATGATGACGACGAAGACGATGATGAAACTTGTTCGAATTGGATGATGCAAAATTCATTTTTCTTAAAACATTGCATTCATTTTTCAATTTTTGAATTCAACGGATCTCTTTTTTGAACGGCTGAGGTCACCTCACATTGTTTTCCCCCTAATTGTGCAAACTGAACCCAAAAGCCCATAACAATTACATAGAATCTGGATTTTCCCATAAGAAATGCACGGGACAACTAACACATGCTTACGCTAACGGGCAAAATTCTCTCAATTTAGTTTGTAGGCCGAAAGAGAGCAAACCCATTAACTGCTGGAACACAATGCAAAATCGGAGCCGGAGTCCTAATTGGAGTCGGAAAAGTTGTCGTACGTTTCACAAAAAGTACGCACACAATGTGTCGTACGGCTTTTTGATGTTATTTGGTATATTTGCAGTTTACAACCACATCAAATTTCTCAGAAAATATTTTTTTGTTCACTTTTTTTTCTTATTTAAATATTTTCCCACTTTTTTATTGAAAAACTATTTAAAAAAAATATAATCACCAAGTTATTCACTTCAAAAATTGAAACGTCACATGTGTCGTACGACAAAGTTAAAAGTTAGTCAACTCTTCCGACTCCGGCTGCGGCTCCGATTCCAGTTGCGTCGCGTTGTGTACGTACATTTGCATTTGCATACATTGAATACTTTGACAGCTATTCCAGTTACGACTCCGACTCCGGCTCCGACACCATTGTGTTCCAGCAGTAAGTCGGGACTCTAGATAATATATTTCCTCTATGAACTGGACTTAGGTAGATTTGGCTGACAAACTTTTTACCGTTAGTGCTTTGGAATTTACTTGTTGTTGCATAAAATAAAATCAAATTGTTTAACGTCATAACAAACAGTATTTTGCTTCACTCTAGAGGTAAGAGATATCAAGGAATGTTGTAAGTTGCCGTTATTTTTCCCATCGACTTTTATTTCGTTTTTAATTTTTTAGTGCAGTGAGTGTTATTTGTAATAGAGAGCAGAGGTTAAAAAATTGGTTAGCTTAGCTTTACAAAATAGAAGTAATGCAGGTTTACAGGTCGAAATCTCTTAAAATAGAATAAGTAGGTACATTTTTTATTCATTTATTTATTATTTATTAATTTTTTTTTCATTGTACCAAATGGTGGAGATTCCTAAGCAAACCTAGCAACGAGAACATTTGGTGGGTTCGAAAAATTTGGTCGGCATACACCAGCTAATATCTGAAGCCGTTAAAAGTACTGTAAAGGACCATATTGAGACCATATTTTCCAATGATAAAGTCCCATTACTGTCAAAAATCATCACAAAGAAAATACCTTGATTCACGCTTAATCGCCAAAATGCATGAGCTGTATCAAAATGAAAGACTTGCCCAAAAACAAAAAGCAGTCAGTCTGACTACTTATAGAAGGATTTTCTGTAAGGAGTACAAGCTAGTGACAAGGATCTAGTTACCCGGGATCAGTCATTTGTAACTGTCTTTTTTGATCTTCAAAGCGTGTCACAAATTCCGTGTAGTGACGTCTCACCTAAGTATTATAGTCGAAAGGTATGCTGTTATAATCTGACCTTTTGTGAAGGTACTCCAACTAAAAATGCGTACTGCTATGCTTGATCGGAGATGAATGGAAAAGGAGGAAGTGCTGAGATTGGAACATGTTTATACATACAAATATCTTTATAGACTACCAGCACACGTAAAATCACTTTCTTTGTTTTCGGACATTTTTAGTCGTCAAAACCGCAACAAGAATGTTGCTGCCATTCTTTTGTATTGTCTTCAAGAAGATTCAATTCACATTGAAGAGATATAACAAAAGTTTCTTGAATCGGGTCAATCGATGAAGGAGTGTGAGATTGAGAAATAAAAAAGTATGCCTCAGTTGACACAATGCATGACTGGTTAAATATATTTCGTTTTGCTCGCTCAAAAAGAGGAAAAAAGAAAAATAGTCAATACGAAGTAACTGAGTTAAAGTTCAACGATTTTCTTGACATTTCAAAACTAGCCAAAGCAACAGTTTAAAATGTCAATATTGATACTGAAGGAAGATAAGTCAATTGGCTTAAAGTAAAATGCTTTAATTGCAAAATTCGCCCAGGTATCGTGCAATACCGATACGACCGTCATAGCCCCTATGCATCCATTAATGCAAGTGGAAAAGGAAAACGTAAAAGTACAACAATAAGCCCGCTTAAAAATGAACCACTGCCAATATCGTCCCAAAAAAAGGGACTTATTGTGTTTATGTGAAAAAAAAACGTAATTCCCGAAGAATTTCATGATGAAACCCTGTATCTAAGGTTCCTTTAACAGACCGGATTCCGAGGCAGCATTAGAAAGCAACAGTGATGAAGTAGAATAAAAATTTCGCAAAAAGTTGCAAATTTTTTATTTCGAAAGCTTTTTATCATGAATTTTCTTATTTTTTTTAACTATTTAAAATTTTCGTTAGTGTTTAGTTTCAGGATTGAATTTATTTCATGTTAATTAAAACAATACAAAGTTTATTTTTCCATAATAATCAATTATTTTCGACTTTTTATGTTCTCAACATATTTTGTTTTTAAGTAATAAAAATATTAAAATGAAATAGTAGTTTTCATAGTTTTTCTTTCAAAGAAAACTCCCTAAGTCCATTTGTCATATAATATTCGAAAAATCTTCATAACTTGTTAGATTTCACCGGTCTTACAAAAATCTGACAGAAACGCTAAACTATTTATGTTGAAACGGTTTTTAACAGAAAAAGACAAAAATAAAAGCAAATAGTTAAAATTAAATTTTCGATTCGAAATCAGCACCAAAAATTAACTCCAAAACATGTTTTTATCAAAAATATGAAATTATTTAATTCAATGCTTGTTAAAAACTTCATATAGGGTCAAGTAAAGTATTTTAGTTGTTATTAGCATTTTTAAAGGGCATATTTTAAAAACCTAATGTAATAGAAAAATTTAAAGACGAGAATCGAATTGAGAACATCTTGATCCTTTTGAAAAGTATTGTTTTATTTGTTGGACAATAAAAAAAATAATTTTGTCGAGCAGTGTCCTGCAATCAATTTGTGCTCCTTGTGGTCCCCTACAATTTTGGTCTCGTCCCTTTTTTCACAACTAAGTGAATTGTCATCACTTCTTAATTTACCGCTTAAAGCAATTATATGGGTTTGCAAATTAAAACCTAAACTAATCGGAGCTGCTGACCAAGTTCATTATAGATAATAATAAGGTAGGTCAGTTACCATCTCAAATTGTATTGTTCCTATATAAATAAATATTTGCATGCATGTAGGAATATGTAAAGAATTTCTGACACATTATTTTCAATTTTAATATACGCACACCTGCATCTTATTCAAAACATGCTTCTTTCAATTCAATTGATATCGAAAAAACATTACAAACACTCCATGTCGTAATCGCATGTTTTTGTCAAAATGGAAAAAATACATTTCTTCCAATAAACCATTAACATCCCAAAAAAGAAAATGTTAAATTGAAAAAACACGCCATGTGTTTCTGTTATTTGCTTTAAAATTTCTATTTAATGTAGCATCACGAGAGGAAACGACCTCTTATTCAATACACATATTTTATTTTGATTTTCTTGTTTTTCTCTCAAAAAAAAAAAAAAAAATAAAACTGAATACCGAATGAATTCTGGGTAACTTGTAGTCGTTTTTGAGTTCTTTTGTTTTTGAATTGAAGTCGTAAACGAAAGTTTTTCCGACAATCTAGTACTCGAACGTCGTCATGGGTACCTAATAGTTCCCATTTTCCCTCGAAATTTTTAAACGATCTATTTTTAATCGAGTATCGTGTAAAGAGAACGCTTTGCACGCTGTCTTAGTTAGTTTGACTTTTTCTCTGGATTTTTTTTGTTAGTTTTTAAAAATTGTTGTGTTTCGATATTTTCATTACACAAAAACATTACAAAAAATTTAATGTAAAGTAAAATTAAACTCTATCAAAGGCTAAATTATCGTTTCTACGGATAATTTGATGGATCGGATTTACAGAAAATTAAGAAAAAATATTCGACAGTAATATTCTAAAACATTTGAAAGCGTCTCGTCGTCGGTCGTTGCTTTCAAACACGGGATGATTTTCTCTCATAGTTGAAGGATATTCTGGAAATTTATAAAATTTCCAACAGCTGCATTTAAAACATTTTCCTATTGATTTTTTTTTCTTTATTTTTACAAGAACTTATACAAATTTAGAGTGTGTATACTGACACGCGAAGCGTGTAAATGTAGTTAAATTTTTTTAAAAACAATTTCGAGGGTCTGTAAAAATAATGTTGAATCTTACAAGCACACTTGTTAACAATTCAAAAACAAAATACTTACCTCGGTAGAGGCATGAATTTCGATCGAAATAAAAAAAGTAATCATAATCGTGAATAGTTATTTGCTTGCACTTCTATAGTAAATACAAAACAAACTAATTATGAGCTAACTACTTTCTGAAAATTCTGAAGTGTAAAAAAAAATTTTGATTATTTCTTTCTTTTTCACAATTTTTCTCTCTATCACTCTCTTTCTCTATCTCTCTCTCTTTTAAATAGTTCAAGAATCTGATTTTTCTTATACTAGTCCGTGAGAATGTTCAGCCAATATCATTTCGGTATCAGATCTCACCGGTTTTTTGTCGCTCAATTATTTTCGAATGTCGAAAAACGGGGGCCAACAAAATCCTGTGACAGCGCAGTACATATATAAAATTTGACAATTTTTGTAATTGTCAAAAATTATCGAACCTTACACCATAAAAATCAAAACCCGAACCACCCTTGAATTTTTGCGTAATGTTTCTTGTTTGTGTTCTAGCTTTTAATTTAAACTTAGAATTTGAATTATTTTAAATTAAAAATTAAATGTTTTTTGTTTTTTCTTTGTCATCTACGGAAGATAAAATTTCATGAATAAAAAGGAAGAAAACAAAACACATTTTACAAAATGTACAACCTTGTGACATATCACATCATAGTTTTGAAAAAAATATTAAAAATTAAATATAGGTACAAACGCAATTTTATTCTAAGTTAATCATAGCGTAAGAATCCGGGAAAATAAAAAGAAAAATATATTTTTTTTTATCTTATCCTAACCCGACATCTCATTTTTGAAACAAAACAATTTTATTTTTTTTTAAATCAATATACCTTTAATTGTTTAGTATTGTTTAATACAAAACTTAGATATTGTTGGTGGGGTGGATTGTTTAAAAATAATCGAGCGTGTGCTGTCTTTATTTTTTTTAATTCTGTAAATTCAAATTTAAAAATACGTCAAATTGTATTTACATATGTCTTCTATATCGTGCACATATAAAAATGTAGGTAAAACTTAAATGTACTTACGTCTGAGAAAAAAATTGTGTTCTTTTTCTTGCTAGGTTATAATTAATTAAAATACTATTTACTGTTTTTAGTCATTGATGACCAAAATGTGTGTTGTTGTTAAGAGAATTAGTCAGAGTTAAGAATTCGAAAAAATAAAGAAAAAAAGTAAAAAAAAATGTGTAATGAAGGCGGGTTTTAAATATTTAGGAAGTGAATAAAAAAGTATTGAACAAATGGAAAAAAACGATAGTGATGTTTCGATATATTAAGGCCTTGGACTCGGATTTTTTGTTCCTGCAATGATGTGGTGAGTAAAATAACATATTGTTTAGTAAATACTAAATAATAAAACTAAGTGATCTCATTGCAAACATTTGATTCTTCACAACCAGCTAAATTCCTTTCTAGGTTATAATGTGCCCTATAGATTGAAATCGATTTCGTGCAGGTTGAAACCCACTTTTCCACTTGTGAATGACTTTTTTAAAAGTGGAAAAAAAGTTGTTTTTCTTAAAAGAATTTTTTTCTTGTGTCACGGTTCGTAGCAATCCGAAATTGTAAATGTTATGTATGTATATATTCCAAAATCAGAAAAACCTACGTTAGTTGTAAAATAAAACTCATTTGGCATAGTTAGGATACAAAATATGACAACTATCGCGTTTTGACATTTAAATTTGTGAATGAGTTAGTTTGATTCTGATGGCATAGCACAAGCAAATTTCTCAGAATCGGAACTCTTATTTTTGCCCAAGTGAACATTTTCAGTGAAGCCCAGAAGACTTACGTATTGAGTTAAAGATTTACCTGTATAAACACGGTCCCAAAAAAAAAAGTCCAGCAGTGTCAAATAGCGTGAGCTTGGTGGCCAGTTGATATCGCCACGACGAGAAATTACGCGGCCAGGAAATGTCTTACAATCAAGTCAAGTCATATTCGCTCGTGTTGTGTGGCATGTGGCACCGTCTTGTTAAAACCACATATTCAATGAAGTCGTATTCTTCAATAGCAGGCAAAAAAAATCGGTTATCATATGACCATAGCGCATCTCCGGACCAAAGAGCTTACCAAACAGTGACTTTTTGTTAATGTAATGGCCTCTCTTCAATAACTTGAGGATTCTCATAACCCCAAATACCACAATTTTGTTTATTAACATACCCATCGACTGCCGAGTGAGAAATGTGCTTCGTCGTTGTAGAAAATTTTGTTCGAAAAATCGCCCTCCACCGCCTGTTGTTCACGAATCCATTCGACGTATCTACGACGACGACGGACGTTGTGAATGGTCAGATGTCCCGTAAGACAGTCCTAATTCCTGAGAAAGACGAGGAATAGACACATTCGGGTCTTCGGCAACACGTTCACTTATAAATAAATTTGGTGGCGCAACAGTCCGTTGAGAACTAGGGCCTAGTGATTTACGACTCTCAACCTTTCCTGTGTGCGAGTAATGTTGTCAGGAATGGAGGTGACCTAAACAGTTTTAAGCCGAATCCGAACGGCTAATTTGAGAAAGCACTTTTCATGACAAGAATTATACTTTTGGAGAATTGGAAAAATCTTTACATGGCACAGGCAGGGACAGAACCCAAGACCTCTAGCATGACAGTCCAAGGCACTAACCATCATGCCACGGGCACTACACACGTTCACTTACAGCTGCGATATTTTCAGTTGTACGAGGAAAACGATGATGCACAGACCTTACAATATTTGTAAGCAATCCAGTATCTTCAAATTTCTTCACAATTTTGCCAATGGCTTGCGTAGTTGGACGATTATGCAAACCATAATCTCCTCTTAAAGCACGATATTTGGCCGAATCACAATTTTTGTAGTAGGTTTTAACAATTTGTATGCGTTGTGCGATAGTTAAGCGATCCATTTTCGTAAATGTCAGACTTTAACCTGACAAAAAAAATTGGTTTAACAACTTAGTTTGACAGATGTCGAATTCCAGCCCTATACTTTTGAAACCGAAAAATGGTTAACCCGTTATAACTTATAAACATCACAGAATAAATTGTACGTCTATTTTCAACTGATTGAGTTCATAAAAGTTGAAATCTAGTTTTATATGATGGAGTTCTGATGATCCAGCCAAACTTCTGAATAGTTAGCATTGTAAATTTTGTTGGACCATTTCAATTCTCTTAGAATGAATGTTATAAAAAGGGTTTCTGGTTGCATAGTAGCATTCCAAGATTGATCTTACCTATGAGGTAAAAAGAGATTTAAAAGCAAAAGGGTCTTTGAAGTCTAAGGTATTACGTTTGTATTTTGTTTTGTTTTTGTTTATTTCTGTACTTCCGCTATTTTATATGATATTGTATCTTAAAGTGGTAAGTAACAGCAAATTAAACAAATAAATTAAATTGAAAAAAAATTAAAAAATTGTAAAACCGAGCATGGAATTTGCTTTGGATATATACTTAATTCAATGTGCTTAACAAAGTTTAGGGTCAAAAATTACACCAAGATTTTTTTGCTCCCAAACTCTTTCCGGAACTTGGTTCTGTATTTTGTTAGTTAAAGATAATTTCAGAAAAGTTGCGACAAAAAGAAAAACATTGACATTTAAATATATTTGGTTTTTCGTGCACTACTGGGATAATTTTGAAATATCGACTTGTAAGAGATGGTAGTCATTAATAGATTTTATGCATCGAAAAAACTTTAAGTCATCGTCGGTGAAACGAGGTTGACTATAAAATTAAGGAAAATACTAGGTAAGTCATTTATAAAAATTAGGAAAAGAAGGGGTCCAAGATGGCTACCTTAGGGCACGCCAAATGAAATCAAAACTGGTTTTGAGAAAACTTCGTCAATGCAAACTAATTGAATTCGACTCTTAAGATAGGATTTCAACAATTTTAAAAACCTAGAATGAAAACCAAAGTTTTTTAATTTCTTTATTAAAATAGAGTGACTTACTCTATCTAATACCTTTGAAAAATCAGGATAAATGCATCAATTTGATGTCCATCTTCGAGATTATTTAAAATGAAATTGGTATAAAGAGAAAGATTGGTCGTTGGCTATCTTCCCGCAACGAAACCATGTTGGAGAGGTAAAATGTATTTCTTAACTAAAAATGTCAGTTTTTCATAGATCGTGATTTGTGAATAGTGTTTAAGAATGACTTCTTCCATGCTCTGAGAAATTCGCCGTTCTCGAGAGAGCTCTTAAAAAATAAGAAAAGCGGTGCAGGAATAGAAGCAGCACATTTTTTAAGAACAATAGGTGGAATTTCGTCTGGATCTTCAATTTCTGAAATATTTTTTTTTTGCTTTTGATGTAGGACCAAAATGATTATATTCAATTAATAAAATATAATTATGAAGTAAAAATGTGTTAAGAACATTGAACATCGAGTTCTCGTTCCTCTTGGAGGATTTGTCAATTCCTCGCCTCGCCGTACCACTGGCAGTCTTACACACTTACCACGTTACACGTTACTAACCTAAAATAATATAATTTAATGTCCAATTTGTCATTGGTATACATATATTTTATTTGAAGTCATGAGCTCCAACAGCATCAAAATAATTACTGATTGCACTTTATGTATATGTCGGAAAATTTAGATCAAAAAATGATTTTAATGATGAATCTCCAAAAACAATACTACGACTGGAGCATCTTACTTTTGCGAAAGTAATTAATAGAAAACGTCAAGTTTTAAACACAGAAGAAATTTTTCATTTTCTAAGTGAGATATTTCCGAATCCTTAACGGACAAAACGATTCTGAGGTGAGAATTGAGGCCAAGGCAACTTTGCTTTATTTTTTTTTAAAGTTTCATTAACGAAAACGTACAAAACGGCCAGAAAATGTTCTTATTTTCTGACTTACTTTATTATTTTCTGGAGTTTTTTCCTTTTACGGAAACAGCAAACGTTCAGAAAAAAATTATTTCGAAAAAGCAAACAATTTAAATTCTGATGTATACCCAACATCGCAACTACCTCGAAACCTTTACTGCCCATAGAGATGGCTATGAGACGAGGCCCGCCGAAATCTTCCTGATAAGTTGTATTGGTAATTGCCAATAAATTAATTGGAATAAGGGTAATGTTTGTTGTCGTCTCAAATGCACCCATGATCTATTAAATTGGACTTTTTTAAAGTAAATATAAGTTTTAAAAAAGGGGCCGGGATGCGACCCACTCTGATAACTTCTGTCGATTTGTCTTGCTTAAAAGGTTTGTAGGTTTTCGTGTTTTGTTAAAAAAGTTATCATTTAAATTATTGTAAAAAAAAAAAAATAACCAACAATATTTCGCAAATGATGAAATAGTTTGATTTCAAAATCTATTTTTGTTAACGAGGTTTTTAGTCGTTAACCAGTTTTTACCAACTTTAGTAGCATTTTAAAAAAAAAATTATTTTTAATATAAACAAATACAAATTGGATGAATGATATAAATTTAAAGTCAATTTCTTCTATTATTCACAAGATATCGAGAACCCAACATCAATTTCTACCAATTTTGCGAACTATTTTTCAAAAAATTACTGAATGTTGAAAACAATATTTTTTATAAAATAAAATTAATTTTAAGCCTATATCTTTTTTGAATAGATATTTGAGTCGAAAATCAATTTGTACCAACTTTTATTAATTTGTTTTAGTTTTTAATTTTTTTGTAAAAAAATGTCGATTCGATTTTTCTAAAAATGTTACTGAATGTTGACAACAATACTTTTTAAAAAATAAAGTTAGTTTAAAGCCAATTCTCAAAGTATTGAAAAGTTATTTGAGTCGAAAATCAATTTTTACTATTATTAAAAATTAATTTTGTTTAGGTTTTTATTTTTTGTAAGAAAACTGTCAATTTGATTTTTCTCGAAATGTTACCGAATGTTGAAAAATATATTTCTTAAAAGAAAAAACAATTTGGAAGCCATAATCTCAAATTTTTGAAGAGATATTTGAGTCGAAATTCAATTTTTACCAACTTTGAGTAATGTTTTTTTTAGGTTTTTATTTAAAAAAAAAACATTCGATTCGATTTTTCTCAAAATTTTATCAGATGTCAAAAACGTTATTCTTCGTTGCACAAAATTGTTTTGGAGATAAAATCATTTTATGTTCGTAAAATTTTCTAGGTGGGAAATTTTTTTTCGGTTTTTATGATTTATAAAAAAACCGTTAATTGGATTTTTTTTCCAAAAATATACTTGTTTGGTATCACGTTACGATATCTAATATATAAAATATTCCTGTCACAGTGTTAGTTGCCATACTCCTCCGGAACGGCTAAACCAATTTCAATGAAATTTTGCAAATACATTCGGTAGGTCTGAGAATAGGTTTTTATCTATTTTTTATATTCCTAAGTGTTATGCTTTAATTGCATCAACATCGTACACGGTGCAACGATCTTACGATAGTGTTCAGTGACTCTATGTACAATGAAGCATTGATTGCAATTGAGGATCTTTGCATTATCATTGCCAACTTACCACTCAGTCATTTCGGTATGCATTCACCAAATCGAAATGCAACTGATTTAATAGACACTGAGTTGAATCGTGAACTTCAATACAATACTGTAGAAATGGCAGCGATTGTTGCTCGCAATGTCCCACTAATGAATGAAGAACAAAGAACCATTTATGACCACATCATGCTCGCAGTTTTGGCAAGATAGGTGGATTCTTTTTTTATGTACCAGGTGGAACTGGCAAAACATTCCTTTTTTCGCTAATTCTTACTAAAATAGTGCAAAATTATTATCTGGTATGAATGCACTATGGCACACAAACATTCGCTTGAGGCGTTGAACAGGACATTGAAAGATATAAAAAACAACGACAGCCTATTTGGCGGCACTCTGTTGCTGCTTTCAGGTGATTTAAGACAAACACTTCCAGTTATTCCGTGTTCAACGTACGCTGATGAGATCAACGCGTGCTTAAAATCATCGCAACTGAAAGTAAATATGCGTGTTCAAATGCTTTAAGATCCATCCGCTGAAACATTCTCAAAACAACTGTTAGATAAAGGCGACGGAAAAGTTACTACAGATGAAACTGGATGTATAAAATTACTGGTCGATTTCTGCACGATTATTGATTCACAAGATGCTCTCATTGACCAGATATTTCCCGATGTACTCAGACAATATACAAATCATGAGTGGCAGGCAAAAAGAGCAATTTTAGCAGCAAAAAATTTGGATGTCAACGAATTAAATCTCAAGATACAACATTTGTTACCAGGAGACTTGGGATCATACAAATTTATTGATGCAGTTTGTGATGCTACCGAAGCTGTAAATTATCTAGCTGAGTTTTTGAACTCTTTAGATTTACAACTGCAGGTTGGATCTCCGGTAATTTTTTTTCGTCATTTGAACCCACCACGGTTGTGCAACGGCACGCGATTAGTAATTAAAAATGTTATCCAAGCCATAATTCTAAATTCCGAGGTGAAAATATAATATTACCGCGAATCCCTATTATGCCCACAGATGTGCCAATTCAATTCAAACGCCTTCAATTTCCAATTATTGGCATTTGCAATAACTATCAATAAGTCTCTAGGCCGAACGATGATTGTCTGCTGCTTACATTTGAGCACTTCATGTTTTTCACACGGACAATTATACGTGGCGTGCTCTCAAGTGGGCAAACCATCCAGTTTATTTGTATTGGCGAAAGATGGGATCATACAAAATATTGTTTACTCTTTTGCATTAAGGGATTGATATTGTTCTTTTGTAGTACAGTCATTATTAGCGATATGTATACAATTTTAAAGAATTAATTTTAATAAATTAAAAAAATTTGTTTAGTGATTTTTTATTTTAATATTTTATCACCTTTTACAGTGGTCTATACTTTCTTACTCTCCCACTTATATACCACATCCTTACACACTTACAATAAGTTATTTATTTCTAGCAAAATATTCTCTACAAATTATTATTATATGACAACACAACGTTTGTCGGGTCAGCTAGTATAATATAAAATTTAATTCAAGTCTCTAACGTCATGAGAGATATTATAGGTTAACAAAAATGTTCACCTTTTTTTTAAACTGCTATGGTAAAAAAACACCCACGCAATTTTCTTGAGAGCCCTTTCTGTATCTTTCTGCATAATTTTATGTGTATAACATCCGAGGCTTGTTGGTGCTTCGCAACTATGATGTTTTTACGTGGCCAGGAAGTCACCCCGACGGCACAACCCCCAACCTGGAGGGCCAGATCCTTAGTATAACTCCAGGGACGGGGAGCCGGATAAACCGCTCCTTATAGGCCTGGGCTCTGAATAAGTCGTAGAAGCCCTATAAGGTGTTCACTAAGTAGTTCAACCTTACTGGAACTGTAGACGCCACCGTTGATTCCATTTGGAGAATTCGTCCGCTGCCGTCTGGATAAGGAGAGGTGTCTTAGTGGAAACCCTCTCTCGTTTGCTGCCCCCAACAACTTTCCACTGGGGTTAGAACCCAATCTCCAGTTGAGGTACTAGGCACCCAATGTTCACCGCGGGGAGGTGAGAGTAGGAGTTGATAGACAGAGGTGGGTTTTGAGAAAAACCTGTGGCCGCTTGTGTCCTCTTGAATGCACATGTCTACCATTTGAACATCAAATGGTATATAAGACCCTTATCATCACCGTCCTGCTATACGGTGCAGAAGCATGGACTATGACAAAAGCGGATGAAAGCACCTTGGGTTGTTTTGAGAGAAAGATTCTTCGTGTGATCTACGGTCCCGTATGCATCGAAGGGGGTGGAGGAGAAGATGGAACGACGAGCTGTACGGGCTGTACAGCGACGTAGACTTAGCCAGAAGGGTAAAAGTCCAACGACTTAGATGGCTGGGTCACGTAGAGCGCATGGAAACCAATGCTCCGGCCCGGAATCCACACCCACAGGACAGCGCAGTAGAGGAAGACCGCGGATCAGGTGGCGCGCACAAGTGGAAAGTGACCTCACCCAACTTGGAGCGCGAAACTGGAGACATCTAGCTAGGGACCGAGCTAGATGGAGAAGTTTGTTGGGTGAGGCCCTAGTTCACACAGGACTGTAGCGCCACCTTAAGTAAGTAAGTAAGTATCTAACAACACTTATTTGAAGTCGATATCTCTACTGGATATTGAGCTATGGACGACTAAACAAATTTCGCGAACGTACGGACGTACGAACGTACATACGTGCACACGCACGCACAGACATCTTTCTAAAAATCTTTTATTTCGACTCTAGGGACTTTGAAACGTCGAGAAATCTCAAAATTTTTAATTCGACAAATCGGACCCATTACAATAACTTCTTATGGGAAGTTAATAAAATTTAATTGTTTGCAAGCAAAGCCTAATTTTCAGCTTATTAAAAGGTTAAGGTTCTTAATGACCAGCAGTAAAGCATCTTGCACATGAGCAACGAACTGCGAACTGCGAACTGTGGATGTTCGCATATTTTGACTTTTCTTGCACATGAGCTTTTATTTCTATTCGCAGGTAGCGACGAATTGTCAACCCTTTTCTCCATATTTTCCTCAGCCATCATCTTTCACACAAAAACAAAACAAGAGTGGTATAATTTTGAGGTTAAGTTGAGCGCGAACAATTTATTCGTTGCAGTGTGGATGGTATGTGGAACGCGAATAGAGTTTGACAGTTCGCAGCAACCACACTGCGATTCGTTACTACCAAATTGTTTTTACAAAATTCTCTTGTTTTAGAGAACAAAATGCAAATTTTATTATCCTAATATTAGTGTCAATTGGTTTCTTATAATTTAAATGTGTTTTTGTGTGGAATTGACTTTTTGAAATGTGTAAAATCACGTTTGTTCGTCCATTCGCAGTTCGCAGTTCGTTGCTCATGTGCAAGGCACTTAAGGCTTGCGTAGCAATAGGTCTAATAGTTTTCCAATCACAATAGTGGACCCAATATTAACATCATTTTGGAGAGACAAAAATTCCTTTTTATTGGGCTATGAATTACCTTTGGGCTGTTCACTCAAGACGGTTCAAAATCTAGTATGGGTACACAAAAAATCGCTGTAGTTCTCTAAGTTATGTTATTAATTTTTTTTTTCTTGCGACATATAGGAACTATATGACAAATTTTGCATTTGTAAAAAATTTCGAACTCGAGATTTTAATCAAACATTACACTTATAATGTCCTGGCCCCTACAGCCTAAAGCACTGGGTCGATTGACTTCAAATTTGGCAATTAAGATTTTGAGCCGATTCGCGTTAGGCGTTAGGTACGTAGATAGATAGACTGATTGATTTTTTAAAACAAATATGTTTGTATTGCTCCAGAAGGGTACCCCCATACAAAACCGTTATTTTGTTTTTAAGTTTTCTCAAGAATTAATCAACCGATTTCAATAATACAAATGCAGATCTTTGAGAAATCAAATGGCGTTATAACATTTTTGAAAACAAACTTTTTTTTCAGGCACATTTTGAAATCTTAAAATACAGAAAATATTTTTAAACAGACTCGTATACATTAACAAGTTCTTATGACCCAGTCGTGCATTTTATTTTTCTGTTCTTCTGATTCTGATCTTGAAAACATTGTCCAACTTGCAATCGTAAACGGTATAGAATTTAATGCTTAGAAAACTCGATGCTGTCAACTTTCGCAAACGCTGAAGTCTCAATTTACCAATATTTGAACTAGTTCGTTAATTATTCCCCTCAAACCCTTATATCCATATTTCTAAGAATGCACGCCAGTTTGTCAAGTACAGAGATTTTATTTCTTGGCCGCACTACAAGAATATTGCATGCATCGTCGGTCTTAACATACCCCACTCATTGAAATGTGCTGACAATCAAAACCAATATGCATCGGTATCTCTTATCCTTGTTTTGAAAATAAAAAGGGTATTCATAACGCCTTGTGCTAGCGTATAATATAAAATAAAATACATTTTCATGTAAACGTTAAGATAAATGCCCCTTTTCACCCGGGTTTTGTTTTTTGTTCAGTTCTCCTAGGACTCAGGAAGCCTAAAGAATCGATATGAGTTTATCATTGAATTCTTCTAAACTTCATAATGTATGTATATTGAAATTCAAATTTTTAATTTTATTAGGAACCATATACCCTCCCCCAAACCCTTTTTGTATCAACCACTTTAGATTGCAGTTAACTCATAGAAATGGCTTAGAATTCATGGGAATTCATGTTTAGCACCTTATCTCCTTTGCAATACTGGTCGTAGAAGACTGGGGTATACCCAGATATACTATACTCGTATATAAACTCATCTCAAAAGCTAATTATATGAAAAGCATAATGTACTTTACATAAAATCCCTAGGGTCCGATTGAGAACAAAAAATAAAACACATAGAACACATTGGGTGTGGTGTTAAAATTGATATAAATAAAGAAAATGACAAACTTAGGTAGCGTTAAGCGTTAAGAATGTATTTAAATTTGATAGAAATAATTTCGGGACTATTATACGTTTTTTTTTATTCATAAGGGATTATTACCTATTTGGAGGTTTCAAATAAATGAGTAAAATTAAATTAGCTTGACTATATGAGTTCCTACAATTTACCTATTTTAAGGGTGCAACAGCATTAGAATATTTGATTCAAATACTATTATTCTAGGCTTGATTTTTCAAATATTAAATGCTCCTATTAATAATTTCCAGACTTCCAAAGTTCATAAACAACGTTATCCCGAAAATTGAACATCAAAATATATTAACTGAGTTAGTTTTTCGTATTAAAGAGTTCATTAAAAAAGTTTTAAACGCACGTACCTGCCTATGTAAAATATTTTAAGGCTTCGAGGCATAAAACGTAGAACGGCTTACAAATAATGCACAATTCTTTGCAATTGAACTGCCTTTTTGAAGCAGTTTTTAGTTTTGCAGCTTTAAAAAAAGGAATATGTTTTGTTAACTTTTCAAGACCGTTAGATTCGACTGAACATGTTTTGGTAACTTTAAGATAGGCTTTCATAATGTAATTTTTGGTTTATGAGTTAAATTTTGTTAATACAAATTTTACTTACTACCTATAATATTCCTGTATTTCGTCGCCCAAAAAGCAATCAATAATTAATGTATGTTTGTACTAAGTTTCAAGAAATTGATAAATTATAATATTGAAATAAAATTTTGAATTTTCATAAGGACTTATGTAGGAATGAAGTTAAACATCTATTCTTTTTACGTCAACCCAATCGAAAGCCGAACAGATTTCACCACTACAATCGTTTCCTCATGCACTCATACATTTAAAATAATAATCAACTATATTATAAATAATTATTATAAAATGCCCAATGTCAATTTAAACCTTGAAAAGTGATTTTATGACACCTTTTAAATTTATAGGGGAGACTTGGTTTGAAAAGGACAAACAGCTTTATTCAAAAATTCTTTTAAAAATTCTTTGGAACTGTGCAAGTTTTAACTTTGAAACCAAGTTATCAAAAGAACACAGTTATCCTTAATTTTTAATTGTTAATACAAAAATCAGAATAAAGTACTGTGGCTTATATATTATTGAAAAAAAAAAAACAAATAAAATGTCATGTTTCGTTAAATCTAATAAATAAATACATAAAGAAATTTCTAATTTCCATGCATGAAACTTTTAAATAAATTTCATCTTATGTTTGTGAAAAAATAAATATTTATACAAATCAAAACTTTATGGAACTTCTGTATGTGGACCAATAGAACTTGATTAATTTGGGACAGAATTTATCGCCTTGGATTAAATATTTTCAAATCTAATTAAAAATTCAGGAATCAGTTTTTCAACTCCATAGACTTGATTATGTTTTAAAATCATGAGTAAGTGTAAAACGGTCCAACTAGCTCCGCCCTACCCTACCAATCTTTTATTCCCGTAAAAGCTGTAAGAGAGCGAGAGAAGCTAAAAAAAGAGAGAATTAAACTTCCATATTGCACAGAATCGTTACCATTTTTTGGGTGTGTTTGCTATTGTTAATATACTCACGATTACCATCTGCCTTTTTCTTTTTAAAGCTTTTCGAGAAATCCATGAAAAGTTTCTTAAAGAGAAAGGCCCATACATTTTTTGAAAAGAAAATAGATTTTGGTATAGTTATGGTGGATTTTGATCTGTAATTATGAAAAAAATTGAGTTTAAAAAGAGTCTGCATTGTCTACATTATCGGACTTCCTACAATCTGCATTTATAAACATCTCTGCATTTTTGAGCTACTAATGTGATTATTATAAATTGCATCCTTTCTTGTCTGGATTTTAAAGTGCAAGACAGTATAGATCACAAAATTCTCAAGACAAATAAAAAGTTATTAGTGAAATGCTAATCCTTAGGGAATTTCATTGATGTAAGATATTTTCTTGGAATATGCATTTTTATTTGTTGAAAACTATTAATACTGGTATCATGAAAGAACTAATAAAGGTTTTATTTTTCTTAAGAGATTTTGAAACATTTTAGAAGGATTTCGCTTTATCTCCACATTCAAAAAATTTTCAAGACAAACAAAAAAGTTAAAAGTGAAATCTTAATCCTTATGGAATTTCTGGGATGAAGGATATTTTCTTGGAATATGTTTTTTTTTTTTTTGAAAAATACTGTTACTGGTATTTCGAAAGAACTAATAAATTTTTAATTTGTCTTGAGAGATTTCGAGACATTTTAAAGGGATTTCGCTTTTTCTTCAAATTGAAAATACAATCAAAAATAGTCTTTTGCGTCCATTTGCTTGTTTTAGATTACAACGCCATTAATTTGTTCACCAATTGGAAATTTAGTAGCATTGAGTTTGATTTTAAGGGATGGCCGTATGAACCCCAAAAAAACTATGAAATGGTCACACTCCTTCACTTACAACTCCCTTTTATAAAGTAATCAAATCGTTGTACCTACATAAAATTATCGTAAGAAATGTATAAATAAATAACATTAATAAACTCAATTACAAAAGTTCCCATAAAACAGAAAAAGGTCTTTAAACAGTCCTTTACATTAAATCCGAACACGACGTCAGCATCAAATACAAAAATATAAATAAAGGACTCAGCTCTCAATGTCGCCGTCGTCGTCGTAGTCGCCACCACCTTCTTCGCTGATGCCGTTACTCTAACCAAAATTTACTAAGAGAGTCCTGCGATACAAGATACAACAAAAAAAAATAATGAGATGTTGTGCTAGAGTATTTTATGAAAATCACTAAGCTAGTAGTCTTTTCTGCGCTATGAGTCGGTACGGTAGATCTTCTATTTGTTCTAACTCTTCTGACCACGATAACAACGACGACCACGAAGGTACAAATAATAAATACCTAAAGTTATTTTTTAATGTCTAATTTCGTATATATAAAAGGTGAAAAGTCGACTTTATTGTTTTGTTGCTTTATGTAACAAAAATACAAAAATATAATATAATGATGACGATAACGAGATGATGATGTCCTTTTTAAAATTGTCCTGTTTTGTGTGTTCTAACGTTGTGAATGAGTTGATGATATGGCGCGACATCGACAATTGTATCCATTTCAAGCATTACCTATTGTACATTGGGTGTTGTTTTACTGTACGAAATGTTAATTACTACACATTGCTATGTTAGGCAGTATAAAAGTTTTATATATAATATGTTCCATAAGTGATAAGCGACTTGCTCTGATCTCATTCAAAAATTTGTGATGTGGTTGTTCCGAAAAAGTTTTTTATGGGAGTGTGTGCGTAAATTAAGTTTAGCCCAAGAGTTGACAATAAAAAATCTTCATTGAGATGCCGCCTCCGCCGCCGCCCTGACTAATTTCCATTAAAATAAAGAAACAATTTACCTACGTAAAATAAAACTATGTTCATCCTCAACGCAAAAATGGGTTTGACTTTTTCATTAATTCATTCGTAGCACAGTGCGCAAAATAAAAAAATAAAAAAGTTTAAGCATAATCTTAGGAGCGAATGTGTTATGAATTAAAAATAATAGTGTGTTATATCCTGCGATGAAATTAAATAGATTAACTTTTATTTATTTTTAAGCCGACATGGATAAGAAATCATATTAAATAGTTTTTTTTTATGAAAAACTAAAACAAAAATCCCCACCCAAGTGAATACAAAATAATAAAAAAAAAACAGCCACTCATTTTATACGCATCATCATCCTGGAACCACTTTTGTTTTCGTGGAATCATTCCAAGAAGACATCCCTGCCATAATTCATTTATTTTGGGTCCGAATTTGGCTGCGTTATCATTGTCCCTAAAACCGCTCATATCTGAAAATAAAATTGAATAACCAATCAATTAAGAAGTGTTTGTCCACCATCAAAGAATATTAATTAGTTTTAATTTTTTTATTTTTGTGTAATATCCTTAAAGATCCTAAAGAATCTTCTTCTCGCACAGGATTAATTTAAAGAGAAAGTCTTTTGAAATAATGAAGGCATGAAATTCGGTTCCTCTGTTGTTGTTTTGGTTGTTTTTTGTTGGTCCTCAAATTGTACGAGGTAAGCTTTGTTTTTTTTTTTAATTTATTTTTTGCGCATATTTCTTCTAAAAAACACAAAGTATCAATTTTAATACGATGAAGAATTTTAATTTTCAGTTCACTTTCCTTTTTTTGTTTTAAAATGTGAATTTGTAGATCAAAACTTTTAACTTATAAGTTTTAGGTATTTTTAAATAATATTTGTTTGAGTTCAATTTATTTTTAATGTCAGCTAAATTTTTTAAAAATTGTGATTATATAGTTTTTAATTTAATTTTAAAATATAAAATTAATTTAAAAAATTTAATTTTCAATTACATTTATTTTAAGTACAACTTTAGTTCAAGTAAGAGTCAGAAGTTTATTAATTTTGGAATTGTCTTCAGTAGGCGTGTTAGTTAGTGTGTTGAGTATTAAATTAAGAAAAATAATATGATATGATTTAATTGATTATTCTTTTGAATTTCAATAATTTATGTAAATAAATTTTACGATTGCAAGTAAGTTCCTGCTATCTGTAAAAATTGCGTACATTTCGTACCCATATCTCGAAAAGACCTAATCACTTTATGTTTTTAATTAAGACTGTTGTAATTATAGGCCTTGTAAATAAAGAAAAATTAAAGTAATTTTTGGACTAAAGAGTTCTAGTTTAATCTTTTTTTCACTAGATCAAAAAGATTAGTGCTTAATAGCTTTAGCTAGAAAATTCTTGCATAAGCTTAAAAACTCTAGCTTTCGTTTGTTCAGCCACATGTGTTGGCTCAGGAGCTTAAGGTAAAGCCGTTACCGAAAAGCAAAAGCAAGCGGATTTTGGATTTTCGTTTATCAAATCTGTTTACTTCCTGTAAGTGTTGATTTCATGTAAAAAGAGCAAGTCGACCGATGATTGACGGATAAGTCCAAGAAAGTTCTTGGTAAACTATCCTTCACCAATGCTCATCGAGCTAAAACCAATTGGATAGTCCGTTAAGCTTCAAATTTGGTACACATACAGAGTATTTTAATGTTATACCCTTGAGCTTTTACTGTTGTGCTAGCTTTTCTAGGACACGTAGTTCCAAATTCCAATGCAACGGGTTTGATAATTAAAAATGTTCTCAATATTTGCTTATATTTTTTTTTTATTAAACTTCGAATCTGTATAGTAATTCTAAAAATTCTGAAAAGAAATCCCCAAATTGGTTTATTTTTGCTATTTTAATTTCTGTGTATTTTATTTCTGCACAGTTGCCCTCGTCTATGAAAGTTTATTTAATTTTGAGTTATTACCTTCTTTTTTACATAGTTGTTGTAGTTTTTGTCTGTCTTGGCTTGGCTATTTGATAGTGTAATGACATGAAAATGGTCAGTTAATAAGGCATGACAAAAGTGGCAGCATTAATTTTGTATTGTAGACACAAAACCTATTTCTCTAATCTATTTGAGGATTTCTGTAATACTTTTAAGGTCAAGGTGTAATACCGTATCCAGAATCACCAAGAATGAAATCATTTTCCTGCAAATTCTCGATATATGAATATATTGTTGATATTTTCTAGACCTGCCAGAATTGAGCCAGTCCCCATTTGTCAATTCTCCAACTGTATTGCATGTTGTTGTATTGAGTCTTGATATTTGTGTAGCCTTAACTATAATATTCTAGCTAAAGCTATTTTTAATTACGTATACAATTTGGAGCTTAATTTTTATTTCTTGATTTCGATCATAATGAAATCGAAGTTTTGTTGAGCTATATTGTTTAATTGTTTCAATTAATACTGTCAATGAATATGAATTTGTTTTATCTTGTTTCTTTTGAAAATGCATTTTGATTTAATTCTTATTAATTTTTTAACTTAACTTTCCTTATATTGTACACCCCACAATAAGATGAGGATAATGATTAATAAAAAAAAAAAATCTGGAAAAAAGAAAGAAACAAGCTAACCACATGAATTTAGGTAGTTGTTTTAAAATAACTATTACTAGAATACATCTACATACTACATTGTTACTTACAAGACCCAATATTACTAAATAAAGTTTTTTTTATAAATTCGCTTGATATAGAACACCGTATATAGCCATCACGATTATTACACAGAAAACATTTAATATAGAGGGAAAGTCCCATACTTGTAAAGACTTATATTAAATTGCGCCGTTGTTGTCATAAATTTGTTATCATTTCGTTTATTCCCAAAGTTTGCGCCTACAAAATTGGCCAAATGTATATCCAAATATTTTAAACGCATTGTAGTATTTATTTCAAATTTAATACAGATTATTTTGAATTCCTGAACATTGCAATGATAGGGAAAGATAGAGCGTGGCAAGGCATTCCACATTCGCGTAGTACGGCTAAAAAATGAATCTCTGTACTTCATAGTACGGCCGAAGTTGGGTTCAAGGGTATCCGTAATCCGGACCACCGGATTTATGAATGTTGAGATCTTTGAGAACTCTCGCCACAGTTCGAGTGCGAAAAAAGATAGGTCCCATAGAATCGTTTACGCGTTCAAAAACTGGGGGAGCCACTATCTGGTAAGGTGGAATTTTCGGCGAACAGCCTTGCAAACAAGTAAGATTTATCACAAGAGCTAACCAAAGGAGATTCTGAATTTTCTTCGTTGAAATAATTGAATCACTCGAGATTTAATAGAATCGATTCTACAAAATATTGAACGAAAAAATAAAAGGATTTTTGTATATAAAGAGAGGAATTAGAGTCTTACTTAAGATTATTGCTCTTTAACAAAAAGTATTAATATGAATTGTCAATCTAGTTCACCTTAAGCGTTGGATATGCTCACTTTATAAATAGGCACAAATTATGCTGGCGTATTCGTACTTTTTCTGTGTTACCCGTCCGTTGAGTGATGGGTACAGCGTAGGTCTGTCATACTAGGAGCCCTGGATTCAATCCCTGCCTGCTGTTGTTTTTTCCAGGTACTGCATTCTTTCGAGGAATTGTCAAATGCTCCAAGAGTAATTCCTGCGATGAATAGTGCTTTCTTAAATAAGCCGTTCGGATTCGGTCTCCTTCATCCCTGACAAGACTCGGACGCAAGAATGGTTAAGAGTTCTTAGTCACTAGGCCCTACTAATGAAGTGTTGCGCTCCCTAATTCATTAACTTCCCATACAATTTATTGTAATTGGTCTAAATTGTCGACTTAAAATGTTTACATTTCTCGACGTTTCAAGGTCCCTAGAATCTAAATACAAGATTTTTAGAGAGATGTCTGTGTGTGCGTGTGTACGTATGCTTGTACGTCCTTACGTTTGGGAAACATTTTAAATCATCCATATCTTAAGAACGAGTTTTGATATCGACTTCAAACAAGTTTTGCTATACAGATAATAAAACTGAAAGATACAGAGAGGACTCTCAAAAAAATTAAGTGGGTGGTTTTTTTACTTGCGACACAAAGCAACTACATATATTGCAAGTTTTGCATTGGTAAACAAATTTGAACTCGAGATTTTAATCAATCAAAAAAGTGGGTCCCCCGATTCCGTCCGTCTGTCGGTCTGTCCTGGCCCAGAGCATTGTGTCCATTTACTTCAAATTTATCATCATGTATATGCATTAAAGTAATTTAAAAAATAGCTCTAACGATTTTCAAATAAAAATTTTGAAAAATTAAGGTTGTTTTTGAGAAATCAAATGACGCTTAAATTTTTGAAAACAAACTTCTTTTGGAGGTTCATTTTTTAATCTTTAGATACAGAAAATATTTGTAAACAGACTCTTTGGATACATGAGCATGTTCGCACATTTAATTTCTTATAGCTATCTTTAAAATTAAAATGTTTTAGTTTTGTTTAAAAAAAAAACAAAGAATGTGTCATAAAAAGATTTATTAGATTTATTCGATTTGGAAGCTTGCGTCGCATAGTTGTCGTGCAAGGGAAGGATATAGACTTTAGTAAGGCGGATCACACTCACACACTTACCATAAAATCGTATATTTTCACGTAAGAGCTTAAAAATTGTCTTTGATTCCAAGGAAGTTGAAAAAAATGTACCTACGCTTAACCTTATATGTTTGTACAAGTTTTAAAAACTAAATAGTAACTGTTTTAGTTATTAGATTTTCTTTGAACAATGCTGTCCATCAAGACAAGGTCTAAATTGTTTTACAAAAAAGAAAAGCCAGAAAATCATTCTTTAATTTTATTTTTAGATACCGTTGTTTGAGTGAATAATTTTTAAGCTTGTATACCTAAAGAGGAATTAGTAAAAAAAAAATGCTCTTATTTATTTTCAATGAAAAAACAGAAAGCTGGCTGAAAAATGTATTGAGAATTAAAAAAAAAAAAAAAATGTTTTTGTTTTAGTTTTCTAAAATAATACAACTGTCGAAAGTTTAAGTTAGAGAATAGGTTTCTGCCTTTTCAAAATGACTTTGTAGAGCTGCCGTTATTTGTTTTAACCCAATCTACATGATTTAGCCTTTAGGCCCACCTTATACCAATCACCCTGTTTATGAAGTCATTGTTTATAAAACTATAAGTACTTTATGAACTCTAAAACCAACTCTACGTTACCGTTTTGGGCTTTTTTCAAGGTAGATTGTTGATGTGCAAAAAATTAAAATCTTTTAAATTTGTTGAACATTGTTTTAATTGAATTTTAATACTTAAAGTGATAAGACAAGTGCTATTGGATTTGAATAGATTTATTAATAAGATAAAGGCAATTATAAAATGAAACATCCTTAGTCATTTCATGACACAAACAAATCGAAATTGCAAAAATGAATCATTGTCTAAGCAGGTACAGCTTTACGATTTGTTTACTTTTTTAATTCTCCGTTAGTTTATTTACATCAAATCAAATGAAACTTTTTAGATGCATACAGGGTGTCATAAATTAATGGTCCAAACATTATGTTTTAAAGGCTTAGGTTATAAACCCAATAACATTTTGTGGCTCTTTACCATATCAAAAGGGTTTTTAAGAACCATCAGTTTTCTTTGCATTATGTCTATTGTATAAAATTCACCTGTCATAGTGTTAGTTGCCATACTCCTCCGAAACCGCTTAACCAATTTCAATGAAATTTTGCATTTACATTCGGTAGGTCTGAGAATAGGTTTTTATCTATTTTTTATATTCCTAAGTGCTATTGTTTAATTGCATCAACATCGTATACGGTGCAACGATCTTACGATAGTATTCAGTGACGCTATGTACAATGAAGCATTGATTGCTATTGAGGATCTTTGCATTATCATTGCACAACTTACCACTCAGTCATTTCGGTATGCATTCACCAAATCGAAATGCATCTGTAGAAATAGCAGCGGTTGTTGCTCGCAATCGCAATGTCCCACTAATGAATGAAGAACAAAGAACCATTTTTGACCACATCTTGCTTGCAGTTTCGGCAGGACAAGGTGGATTTTTTTTTGGATGCACTGGGTGGAACTGTTAAAACATTCCTTATTTCGCTAATTCTTGCTAAAATAGATCAAATAATGGTATCGCATTGGCTGTTGCATCTTCTGGCATTGCGGCAACTGTATTGGATGGAAGCAGAACAGCTCATTCAGTATTTAAACTGCCACTAAATATTCAAAGTAACCCAGACGCGGTGTGCAATATAGAAAAACAATCATCCATGGCCACAGTGCTGAAACAGTGTAAAATTGCCATGTGGGATGAATGCACTATGGCACACAAACATTCGCTTGAGGCGTTGAACAGGACATTGAAAGATATAAAAAACAATGACAGACTATTTGGCGGCACTCTGTTACTCCTTTCAGGTGATTTCAGACAAACACTTCCCGTTATTCTGCGTTCAACGTACGCTGATGAGATCAACAAGTGCTTAAAATCATCGCCACTGAAAGTTGAAAAAGTACAACTGAAAGTAAATATGCATATTCAAATGCTTCAAGATCCATTCGCTGAAAAATTTTCAAAACAACTGTTAGATATAGGCGACGGAAAAGTTACTACAGATGAAACTGGATGCATAAAATTACCGGTCGATTTCTGCACGATTATTGATTCACAAGATGCTCTCACTGACCAGATATTTCCCGATGTACACAGACAATATATAAATCATGAGTGGCTGGCAGAAAGATCAATTTTAGCAGCAAAGAATGTGGATGTGAAAATATATTATTACCGCGAATCCCTATTATACCCACAGATGTGCCAATTCAATTCAAACGTCTTCAATTTGCAATGACTATCAATAAGTCTCTAGGCCAAACGGTGTCTGTCTGCGGCTTAGATTTGAGCACTTCATGTTTTTCACACGGACAATTATACGTGGCGTGCTCTCGAGTATTGTAGTAATTAGCGATATGTATATAATTTTAAAGAATTAATTTTAATAAATTAAAAACTTTGTTTGGTTATTTCTTATTTTAATATTTTGTCACCGTTTACAGTGCTCTATACCTCTCCCACTTATATACCACATCCTTACACACTTACAATAAGTTATTTATTCCTATCAAAATATTCTCTAGAAATTATTTATATGACAAAACAACGTTTGTCGGGTCAGCTAGTAATATTATATAATGATTGATTGGAAGAATCTGATTAGCATGTTTATTTCTCTAAACATTTTTAAATACTTTTAGAATTATATCAAAGCAATTTTGAACTTCAATCTTTTAAGAAGAATCATTACAATAATTTGTGTGATTATTTTAAACAAAAACAAAAATAATAATAATAATAATAACACTAGTCGACAAGGTTTTCTTACTGGCGATGGCGTTAAAAAAAACGCTTTTGCAATGGGTTTTGGTGATCTTAATTCAAATCCGACTTTCAAAATTATTTTCTCACCTCAGGTTTTTGAGATACCACTTTTTAAAATTAAAGAAGTATCATTTTTCAGTCGAAGAAATTTAAAAATGTATTAGATTTCACCTGTCTTACAAAAATCTAAAAAACATACTTAACCATTTTCGCTAAAATGGTTTTCAATAGAAAAAGGTTAAACGGTTTGAAAGCAAGTTTTGTTTTTGTTACAAATCTGTTGTCTAAACAATTCTATTATACCAAGTTTTTAAAATTAAAACAAAATTAAAATAGTTAAAATTAGAGTTTGGATTCGAAATCAGCACTAAAAATTAAGCCCATAACGTATTTTCCAAAACTATGAAATCATCAAATTCAAGTTTTTCTTGAATCTTCATATAGAGTCAAATAAAGACTCATAACTACTGAGAATTTCCAGAAACTAAGTAAGATACTAAAATGCTTTAAATTGTATCTGAAAGAGAACGATTTGTGCTTTTCAAAATCATCATACAATTTGTTGTTAAGAGATATTTTGACTCATAATACATTTCAAAAGTTGGATATACATACATATTTACTAGGGAAATACCAATTCATATTGCAAAGAGTGAGAAATACTGAAAAAAGGATCTCTGTATGTACTCGTATTAGTTAGTTAAAGATTGGGCTCAATTTATCTGTTAAGGTTTTTGTTTTGTTTTAAATGCATAATTAATTTAAATATCGGATAAATCGCATATAAATAAAAGATGATATTTAAATGAGTTGACCAAAAACTGCACCACAATAATACTACATCTTGAAATGATATTCAACATACCCCGTAGAAATGTTTTGTCAAAAGACTAAAAGCCGATAACAGTTTTGAACCAAGCTTGTGTGGTCTTGGGTCTATCTAAGTAAATACTATGTCTTTTTAGAAAGATTAAAAACAAGACAAACAATTAAAATAAACAAATCACATTAAGTAATACAATAGTTATAATTGTGTCTGAAAATGTTTGTGCAAAATTGGGTTTGATTCAAGCTTAAATATTCATTAATTTCAAGCGAAATATTAATGCTCATCGAATTACAATTGTTCCATCATGAAAGTTTTTTAGAATACAAAATAGATTACAAATAAAATGAACGACTGGATCCCAAAAACTTGCTAATGTGTCCAAGGAATCTGTTTAAAAATAGAAGCTTTAATTTAAGTTTACAAAATTTGTTTTCAAAAATTTAAATGGCATTTAATTTTTTAAAAAAAACTTTAATTTTTTCATAACTTTTTTTTAAAATGTTTGTATATATACAATTTTACAAATTTTGTATACAAATATTTTTGGTATGCAGTTATTTATAACATTTTGTATCTAATTTTCTTAAAAAAATGTTGACCCGCTTTCGAGATATCGAGATATCGAATTTTGAAAAAAATCAATACATTTTTTTTAAATCCAAAACAAAAACGTTAGGTGCGGGGATAGACAGACAGACGGCCGGATGGAATCAAGGGACCCACCTTTTTTAATTCTCTACCATGGTAATGTCACGTTTGATTAAAATCAGGAATTTTTTACGAATGCAAAACTTGCTATATGGTTCCTGTATGTCGCATGTAAAATGAAGCGTGAGCAAAAAAACTGACATTGAAGAAGGTGTACTTACAAATTCCATTAAAAGAACCTATTCTCAAAAACCGTTGAGATGAGATAAATGCAAATTACCATCAAATTCTATTAGGTCATAAACTGACCTTCCACCATATACATTGTGGAACATTCATTATGGGGCACCCTGTATAAGTATATACGTATGTAGGTATAACAATATGTAGGTACACTACATTATACATACATATTATAGAACTCGTTGATTCGATTTTATTAATTTTTTTCCTGACGCAATTGTTGCTCGATGGCAGTGAGCACTACTAACTCATGTATCTACATTTGTATGTATGTACATATTTGTTGTTTGTGGTTAGTCAATTCGTATTTATATCTCGATATATCTTGAATTTTAATTTAATTAAGTAAAGATTCATCATCTACATCGTCATCAGAATAATAAGCCTACAATATAAAGAAAAAATCCTATTCAACCTCTTAGCTCTGATTGAGAATATAGAGTCACATATTATTGCACATTTGTTATACTTAACCCCTTGGGGGCTGACACCGTGGCTGAGGGTGAGGACTGAGGATGGAAGTGAAAACGGAAGTGTATGAGTAGAATTCGAAGTGTGTATAGTATGTTGTTAATTTGTAAGTTGGCCAC
Source organism: Eupeodes luniger (assembly GCA_951509635.1). Taxonomy (NCBI): domain Eukaryota; kingdom Metazoa; phylum Arthropoda; class Insecta; order Diptera; family Syrphidae; genus Eupeodes; species Eupeodes luniger. Next base: position 5,963,179 of record OX608076.1, on the reverse strand, counting down.
AAATGTCAACTGTTTCAATTTAATATAGGTACCAATAGATGTAGGATTTTTTTTCCTGGGTGTCGTTTGCAGTGTTTTTTCTTAGAACAAAAGTTGTACCAATGTATCTGAAAGAAGGAAATTAGATTAAGATTTTAAAAGTTAAATTTCCTCAAAGGCTTTTTTTTTGCTTTGTTTGTGCGTTCGTATTACGTCATTACACTCACTCTCCACTGGCGCTACATACACCTGAAACTTTTGGGTTTTCCATGGGTAAATTGAATCAATTTATTTTTGATCTAGATCTGTCAAAACACAAATTTCCACTGTTTTGTATTCCATGAAGCAAAATAAATTGAATTACATATGTTTGATTTAAGATTAAATCTGCAGATAAGGATTTTTCGGCAGATTTACTTTTCTTTCTACCAATACTTATACAATTCTTAACAAATGTTTGAATTTGACAGCTCTACCGCACTTGTGAAGACGTACACGAAGTTACACTAATATAATGACAAACAAACAAAAAATTAGGAAGGAAAACTGAATACTCCAATATAAAACCGCAATAAATGGATAGATCGATTTGATTTGACTTTTATGCTACCGATATCTCTGTTTCGTCTTAACTCCAAGGTTTGCTCTGTTTGGTAAGTCTGTTTGTGAGTATGGAACTTTCATAAATGGACAACCCTATTGCCTCTAAATTTGAAAAAAAGCAGTTGAGAAATTTTTAATTGATGCATTATCTAGTATTGAAGTATTTAGAATTCAACAGTTTGTTTACCAAGTATCATGGGGGACATTTTCATACAAAAACTAAACGTTCCTTGCATCATTCGCCGTGACGAAATAGTTCGATGGGTAACATGATTTTCTTTCCTTAAAATTTAGTTTTGGGAAAGCTATTTTCCTCTGGAAAAATGGAACATTTTCACATTTCTCAACGTTTCAAGGTCCCTAGGGTCTAAATAAAAGATTTTCAGAGCGATGTCTGCGCGTGCGTGTATACGTACGCTTGGAAAGCTTTTTTTGTCGTCCATATCACAAGAACCAGTAGAGATATTGATTTCAAATAAATTTTGTTATACAGAAAATAATGCAGAAAGTTCAGGAAGGACTCTCAACAAAATTGAGTGGAAGTTTTTTTTAACATAGCAAATTAAAAAAAATGAAAATTTTGACCAACCCAAAATATTTCACGAACTAATAACGCTGGCGACTTGAGTTAAATTTTATATTTTATATTGTGACGTGAAACCAAACTGAAAAAAAATAATTAATTAACGGTTTTCTTATGAATACAAAAAAATATAATCGTAACCTCGAATAACTTACAAACAAAAACCGATTTATCTCCAAAATAATTGTATGCAACAAATAATAACGTTTTTAACATCTGGTAAAATTTTGAGAAAAATTGAGTAGATATTTATTTTTTACAATAAATAAAAACCTACAAAAAAAACTACTTAAAATTAGTAAAAAATGATTTTCGACTTAAATATCTTTTCAAAAATTAAAAATATGGGCTTCCAGCTAATTTCATCATATAGAAAATATTTTTTCAAAATTCAGTAAAATTTTTATAAAAACACAGCAGTCAGTTTTTTTCATTAAAATTAAAATCTCCAAAAAATAGTACTCAAAATTGGTAAAAATGAATATTCGGTGGATTTCCAAAATAATTTCATTCTCTACTAAATTTTAGGAGAAAAATTCAATTTGTGTTTGTTTATGTAAGAAATAAAAACTTTCAAGAAATGCTACTAAAATTGGTAAAAATTTGTTTGCGACTAAAAATCTCGTAAATATATTATATATGTATATATACATATATATATAAATTATAAATGCACTTTAGGTACGAATATTTTTAAAAAGAATATCAAGAGCGGAGCTCTTGATTCTTGATCTTTATTAGTTGAGAGTAGAGTATCTTAAGAACTAACTGGAGCGTCGCAGACGACCAGTGTTTGAAATGTATCTTTATTTACACTACTGACTTCGTCAGCATTTTTGTTTCTTTGTTCTTTATTAAATTGATGACTGTAAGAAAATATGATACCACATGAATATTTGGAAGGAAATATGAATGTGATTTCATTTCCTTTGTTTACAAATAAACTAAAAAATGCTTTTGTAGCATTCTGTGGTTATAACCCCTCCCTCCTTAGAGGATTCCAATGGTTTAAAAGTAACAGTTGGGAGGCTTATGTTTGTAATGGATTTTTTATTTTTTAATTTTATTCTTAAATAGATAATTACAAATATAACAATTATTATTACAACCGCAAATGTTACCAAGTTGTAAGTTATGTGTTTATGTGTTTATGTATTTTGGATTCTAAAATTTCTTTATTATCGATTGGTTTAAAGTTTAATTCTTTATAGTAATCTTCTGTAAAATTATAATTTATCAATGGTATAATTTTAAAATTGTTTTGGTATAATTTTTTGTTATAAGTTTTATTTCTTATTTCTATTTTACAATCTTCTAATTCTAGAATATAATTTAATTAATAATGTTAATTGGATTGTCAATCTGGCAGACGGCAATGCCATGCTCAAATGATTTAATGTATCATAAATAATGTATTCAACCCCTTAAAAATTATGAACAAATAAAATCTAATCTATCTATCTATCTAATTTAATTCCAGAGTGTAATCTAGATTGTTAAAAATTTGTTTGATCTTTTCTTTTTGCAAATTTTTGATTATAAGATGTTATTCTTTATTTATGATTTATGTTTTCTTCTTCAAATTTTTCGGTTTTGCAATCTAAGTTGGTGCTATTTTTAAATAAGTTCCTAATACAATAAATTGTCTTTTATTTCATGTAAATTCTTAATTTCTTTTGTGTCAAGATGAACTCAAAACTTTTGATTTGTAAAAAAGTATAATATTTATTTACTGATTAGAAATTGAAATATACATTACAATGCGCAGAAGGCGACTTCTCCCTTTTCAAACGAACGTCGACGACTCCCCATCTCTCCTTCTTTCGATGAGTTTCTGGTTTATGGCAGTGTTGCCGTTGACAGCTCGGCCTCTCCTAACATTTCGTCCCCATCGGACGAATCTTCATCTTCCGGTTCTGTTCCGCTTCGGTTAACATCTATATCAGGACTGAGTCTACACCATGGCTTCATATGATCACTCGAAATAACGTTGCTGTAGCGCTTTTGTTTCAATTGATTATCTGGAAGGTCTTCAACGATGTATCTGTCGTGGTCTGAAACCTTGGTGATAATATATGGACCCTTGTATTTTGGATCGAGTTTATGTGAATCTCCTGTTGCTTAAGGAACATGATCAATTACGATGAGATCACCTTCAGCATATTTATATGGTGTCTGATGTTTTTTATCGTACCGTTCTTTTGCATTTACGTCTTTCCAGCATAATGCTGGTCGCTGCATTTCTCGTTTTAGTTACAACATCTTCACATTCGTCTGTCGCCTCATCTTGTACTGCTTGAATTAATTGGTTTTGACTGATATCTCTGGGATTGAAGTTAAACACCAATTCGTTTAGACAATACTTTGTAGTTGAGTTCGGTTGTGAATTCAGGTTCCATTGAATGCCTGGCAATGCTAAGTCCCAATCCTTATCACTTTTGGTTGAGCACTTCAGTGTTGCTAGCAGGGTTTTATTGACCCTTTCGGCCTGGCCATTAGCTCTTGGGGTGCGGACAGCTGTTTTGACGTGCTGCAAGCCGTGGTGATTGACAAAGTTACTGAATTCACTCGAAGTATATGCTGTACCTCTATCCGATGTAATGCGTAACGGTTGACCAAAAATTGACATTATCTCGTTCAGCATACTGATAACCGGTGCTGTCTTCGTATTTCTCACAGCTCTTTTGCTCTTTGGGAATGGACCCAGATGATCGATGTTGACACTTCGAAAAGGAATCGGCATAACCTCCATTACGTGGAGCTGACTTTCAGTCTTACCACCCTTGACTTTGTTCAAGCAACATTCTGGGCAGGCTGCAATGTATGACTTCACATATCGTCTTATTCTGGGAAACCAGAAATGTTTTGTAATCCGTTGGATTGTCTTATCAGTCCCAAAATGTCCAGCTTCATCATGGCAAGCTCTGGTCATTCGCCACCTCACCAGCTCTGGTACCACCAACCTCTCTTTCCCATCAACTTTACGATGAAGACGTCCGTCTTGAATCATGTAATCCTCTCGTATTTGTTGTGTCGTCGAATCAGTTTTTGATTTTCCCTCTTTGAGAATTTTGATGATATCTGCGAGTTTCTTATCTTGCAGTTGCATGGCTAATATCCAGTTGTCATCTAAATTAGCTATTTTCAATACCTGGTCAGCTACTGTCATTGGCTCCTTTGGTGGAAGAGTTGGTATGCGGCTCATCCCGTCAAAATGCTGCATTCTTACACCTGGTCGGTGCACACACTCGAAATCAAATTCTTGTACCCGTAACCACCATCTTGCTATGCGTGGTGGTAGAGGTGTTGTCTTTTTTGTAGTCACAATCGCGTTACAATCAGTGATGACTCGAAACCTTGTACGTAATAGATAAATCCTGTATCGCTCCAAAGTTTCAACGATAGCCAAGATTTCTAATTCGTGACTGGCATATTTACTTTCGGAATCACTGCATTGACGACTGAAGTACGAAACTGGTTTCAATCCGTCTGATTCTCGTTGCATCAGAATTCCAGAAAGTCCAATCGAACATGCATCTGTATGCACTTCGTGCTCCTTCTTCGTGTCGAAAAGTGCGAGAACTGGTTCCTTAGTGATTGAAGCCTTAAGACATTCGAACGCTTCCTGTTGTTCAGGTTCCCACTGGAAGTTGATTTGATTTTTAAGAAGTAAGCGGCTGAGAGATGCGAGAGTATTCATGAACAAATTTCCGAAAGAACCCTGTAACTCCAAGGAATTGACGTACCTCGTTTACGTTCGTTGGTCTTGGAAACTCCTCAATACACTTGGTTTTATTTTCACCTGGCCGTATGCCTTCAGGACCAATGATATGTCCATGAAAATTAACCGTCGTTGCCATGAGAACACATTTCGATGGTCTAAGCGTCCAGCTCGTGTCATCGCTTGAAGCACCTCTTCTAACACAAATACACCCTCGTCAAATGTATTCGTTGCTATAATCAGTTCGTCTACGTAATTTACCACATTTTTGCGGCACGAAAGATTCTTGACTACTTCTTGAACAACCTCTTGGAAAACCATTGGTGCATTTACCAAACCAAATGGCATAACGTTGTGCTCAAATAGCCCATCTGGAGTTAGGAATGCCGTAAGCTCTTTGCATTCTTCTTTTAAGGGAATCTGATAGTACCCAGCAGTCATATCTAAAGTAGAGAATAATTTGTTACCTGCTAATTGTGACAGCTGTTCCTCTACCACTGGCATTATACACTGCTTCTTCACAGTAACTGCATTGAATGCACTATAATCTATGCACATTCGACTCTCTCTGTTAGATTTTGGAACCAAAACCACCGATGCTGCATGTGGCGACTTACTTGGATGAATAATATTATGCTTAAGAAGATCGTTTGTGATTGCATTAAGCTTTTCCCTAAAGGCAAATGGGACCTGGTATCGTTTTCCAACTATAGGGTTGCTTGTCGTTACTGCAATCTCCATGGTCTTCATGTTGCATCGACCCAGTTGAGAAATATCTTCACCAAAACAATCTTCAAATCTTGTGATAAGACTAACACCACCTTACGTTCACTCACTGTCAGGTCGTCACCGATGGTGGGGATTTTCGATGTTCTCGATTGAATTTGCAAAACTCCAGCTTCGAGTATCATACGATGATTTTTCCGACATAGAACGTCGCGACCCAAAAGAATCCCTTGAGGTAGAATCTCATCTGGTACTATCTGAAACGTAACGTGCATTTCTTGATTATCCATCCGCAGAACCACCTCGATGACTTCTTTTGATTTTACGATGGAACCTCCGAACCCTTTAAATTGCTTTACAGATTCTTTTCGTTCTACGCCTTTTGGAGATGTTGATTCGTTGATAAATGAATGATCATTTCCCGTGTCAACAAATGCTGAATGCTTTTGTCCAGAGAAAACAACATCCTTCATGACAGAGGTTATAAATTGCGCAACTACCTCATTTTCCTCGACCTTGGCGATTGTTGACTTGTTTGCACGACAATTTTCGACTCGTGGCCAACTTTATTGCAAACCGTACATCGTGCCTTTCTTGGTGGTTGGGGACATTTGGATGATATATGCCCCATCTAATTACAGTTGTAGCATTTTATATTTTTTTGGAAGTTCATAGCTCGTCCGATGTCTGGTTTACGTTCTTCAGCTTCAGTTGAACCACCTGTTGATAATATCCCTCTCGACGAATAGGCAGGAACTGTTGTGGACAAACTTTCTAACGACCTCAAAAGATCGTTGCACGTCCGGAAGTTCGTAGCCAAAAGCGTTCGTGTAATGTTGGGATCATTAATACCATTAATAACGTAAGAATTAACAGAGAGATCATCCAACTTACCTCGTCTTCCAATGGTAAGTATTGCGTAGTAATATTCAACTAAAGATTCGCCTGACTTACGTTTGCGTTTCATTAGTTCTCGATGTATTTCTGCTACATTGACTGAACTAGGGAAATCGTTAAGCAGAGCACTGGTAAAATCCGACCAAGTCTGGAATACCGGCAGTGCATCAACCCAACTCTTTGCTATTCCTTTAAGCTTGTGTTGAACCGCAAAGAGCATCATTTCATTGCTCCACGAATATAAGCAACGCAATTGCTCTACTTTTGTGATGAATTGTTGTGACGATAGATTTCTTTTCATTGGATCGAATTCAGGGAGGATTCCGATGATATCGTGTGTTTCATTTGGAAGAATCATGTGAGCTGTGAGTGGCGTTCCATAGATTGAAGATTCCGTCGAACCTGAGCCGTGTGACATTGCATTAGACGCTGCTCTGTCGTGAGGAGGAACCTCTTGGCCTCTCGGGTTCGTCGGCAATTGTGGTGTAACCGTGGCCGCATCGACGTTTCTTATACCCACAGCTAATTCACCTACAATTTTCGTCAGATTTGTCATCGTATTCTTCAAGTCGTCCATTTGTGTTTGCCAAGACTCTTCCGTAGCCATCTCGCTCGACTCTAATTCTTCCGAATCCACCACATCCGATCCAAATAACTCAATTAATTTCGCAACTTTTTGCGCTTTATTACCAATTCTTGGTTATTTTTTTGATTGCAAAAGGCAATTTAACTGGGCAACTTTTAAGCTTTCGAATTTAATCATTTTAACCTAATCGTGTGCCGCCGACTCTGTTTCGTTGTCCTCCAGAAGTTTCTTTTCCTTCAGTTTTTAGTTTTTAGTTTTTTTTTCTTATTTCGTTTACTTTTCCGTTTCGAGACTCGTTGGAACGTTACCCTGTCTCTTTCGTTTTTATAGTGTCGAGGCTCGTGGGTCTATCTCTGCCTCTTTCGTTTTAAGTATTTTCGTTGAATGAATTCGTTTTGTTTGATTTTTCCCCGTTGGACGTTTCTTTAGGTTCTCGTTGAGTATATCGCTACTCCGTTTGTATCTATATACATTTTCGTTGTCCTTGCGCCAAAGATAATAAATTCTAACTTATGACTGAATGGATTTCTTAAAAAAAATAATTTCTGAATCTTTTAACTAGGAAGTAGGTTATCCCACTTCTGATTCTGTCAAGATGAACTCAAAACTTTTGATTTGTAAAAAAGTATAATATTTATTTACTGATTAGAAATTGAAATATACATTACAATGCGCAGAAGGCGAATTCTCCCTTTTCAAACGACACACGTCGACGACTCCCCATCTCTCCTTCTTTCGATGAGTTTCTGGTTTATGGCAGTGTTGCCGTTGACATTTGTTACATAATAAAGAGTGTTGTTTGTTTCAATCAATTCGTTGCTTGGTAGTTTAATTATTTTATTCTTTACAGGGAATGTTTGGATATAAATTTTGTTAAATAGTTTATCATTAAATTTAGGAATGCTTAAGATAATTAATAAGTTTTCATTATAAGTTGCCAAAGTTATTTTTAATTCTTTAAGTTTATCGAAATTTATTTCATACTCGAATTAAGTTGAATCTGATGGACCAAGATTCGGCTTCGAGCGCTCCGTTTAAATGTGAAGTGATTCTTTTCCCGCCTTCAGACAGGACGAATCTGGTTCAATCAGGTTTGATTCGAGGTCGCACTTGATTCAACCTGTCAGATTCCTCGTCCAGTCAGTCTTGAATCAACAACCATACGAGAGAGAGAGCAACTAAAAGAAGGAAAACAAAAAGAAGATGAAAGGATTTTTATAGATTCAGGTTGATTCAGCTGGTGTGAAAGAGTGGAGATGACGAATCAGATTCAACTTGATTCGGGTTGATTCTGATTGATTCGGATTCGTTTGGTGTGAAAGGGGCCTTAGGACACCTGTTTTACTGGTCATTATGATGTCAGATATCTTCCCTATAATTTCTTGTACTTCTAATAGGTTTTTATTAAATTCAATTTCCATACGTAGGGAATTGATTTCGTTTTTGATTTCTTTATATTTGTTTAATGTTTTTGAACTTTGTTTAAAAATGTCTTTTAATTGTAGAAATTGTTCATTGAACTGTTGGTTAATTGTTACCTGTTTATTATTATTTTTCAATAATTCCTCGTTATTTTCTTCTAGAGCTTTTAAGCTTTGTTCTACACCTTCTCTATCGTCATCGTCGATAGTTCCATATACGAGTCTCATACCTTTTCCTATAATATTGATTAATCTTCTTTTGTGTATGATATGGTGGGGAATTATAGTTTGAAGTTTTATTTCTAGAGTGTCTAGTTTCTGTTTTTGCTGATCATCTTTATCAGGTAAGATCTGGTATTGATCTTTTAATTGATTAATTAGTATTTGGCACTCTGTTAGGTTAATTAAGTGTAGAATTATATCATAGTCAGTAATCAGTTTTACTTGACCTTCTTGTAATAGAAAGAATTCTCTGTCTATTTTAGTTATTTCGAGATTAGATCTCACTAGGATGGTTATTGAAAAGAGAGTTATTACTGTTATTGTCTTCATTATGGGGTTTGGTGAATTTCTTTTTCTTTCGAAACTGATCTTTATGAAGTAACTGTTTTCTAAGATGAGGTTTAACTAATATCTTTTTATTGTCAATTCTAATTAATTTTTGTGTTTTGTCTTTAACTTATTAAAGTTTTCGGGGTAGTTAACTTTCGTGAAATTTGGGTTTATATCTGTATCTATTCTATTTTTATTAATTTTCTCTAAAATTTTGTTTTTTGTTTTTTCTATTCTTTCAAATATTATTTTGTTATTTATTTTTCCTAAATGTATATCTATAGGTTTTTCTATGGTTGTCAGATGTATTGTTTTGTTATAGATATTTAAAGATTTGATTACTAGGTCGAAGATATTTTCTGATCTTTCCAGCAACCTGATGTGCTCGTTTAAGGTACTGTGAAGACGTTCTATATCAGAATTTCCAGTGTGCCTATAGGGGGTGGAAAAGTGAATTAAAATCTGTTTTTCTTTGAAATAATTATCTATAGAATAGGTTTTAAACGTGGGGTCGTTATCTATTGTTATTTTTTCCGGTTGAATCATATAGCTGAATAGTTTTTCTAATGCATTCAATATGTCTTTTTGATTTTTTGAATTTAATCTTTCTGCTGCTGCAAACTTTGAGAATTTATCAATGCAAGTGAGATACTTGTTGTTGTTAGGCAAGATCCATATATCTAAGTGATAATGGATATGTGGTCCTGAAGGGGTTTCAGTTTTTTCAAAAGGGAGTTTGATAGGATTTCGCTCTATCTTTAAGTTACAGATTTCACAATTATTTGTTATCTTAGTGATTTGATTCTTTAGGTTCGGGAAATAATATTTCCTTTTAAGTTCTAAATAAAGTTTCTCTATGCCTATGTGGTTGAATTCTAAGTGCGTTTTGTGAATAATGTCTTCTATTTCTGGTAGGTCAAAAATGTCTGTTAAGAAGATTTTTGTCCTTAACAATCTTTGGTTATTGTGATTGTTTTTCCAATGGTTTTGGAATTTCAGAATTAATTCATCGTCTTCTATGTAGATTGCGTTTTGGTGGTCTACATCGATTTCAGATATAATTTTTTCGAAATCTATGTTTCTAAAGGTTTTTCGGATAATTTCTACTCGGCGTTTATTGAACGGAAAGGTGATATTCTCGTTGTTTTCTCCTCCGATTTTTACGATAATTTGTATAATAAATGAATTCAAAGATTTTTCTGTAATAGAGGTTAGAACTGTCTGACTCGTTTGAATGTTGAGTAGAGACTAATTCTATGGCATTTATTTCATTTAATTTTATACGAGATAAAGCATCTGCTACTTTGTTCTCTTTACCTGGGATTTACTCAATGTTGAAATCATATTCTTCCAACTTGATTTTCCAATTTTCCATCTCTGCAATTTTGAATTTGGTTCTCGTATATTCTATAACCATGCTAATGGTCGGTGGTCCGTGAGTATTTTAAATTTTCTTCCGTATAGATAGTGACGGAATTGTTTGGTTGCCCAAACGATTGCTAAGAGTTCTTTTTCTATGGTACTGTAGTTGCACTCATGTTGGTTGAGAGTTCGAGATGCGAAACAGAGTGGACCATGTGCTTGGCTTAGGACTGCTCCTATTGCGTAATTTGAATCATCTGTGGTTAACAAAAATTCTTTGGTGAAGTCTGGATGTCTGTTTAGGAGGTCATCAGACATTGATAGTTTTAGTTTTTCAAATGATTCTTTGTAGCCAGGGTCATTTATATCTATTTTTTCATTCTTTTTGAGACAGATTGTCATTGGTTTTATAATTTTTGCATAGTCCTGGATAAACTTGCGGTAATATCCAGTTAAGCCTAATAATCACTAAATTTCTTTTACCGTTTTTGGTATTGGAAAATTCTTGATAGCTACTATTTTATGTGGATTTGGTTTGATTCCATTCTGGGTGACTATGTGTCCCAGGAATTCGGATTCCTTTTTTAAGAAGTCGCATTTATTTAGTGAAACTTTGGGATTTGCTTCATGGAGTGTTTTGAATATTTTGTCCAAGGAATCTAAATGTTCATCCAAGGACGTGGAAAATACGATTATGTCGTCAAGATAGACATAACAATTTTTTCCAACGAAGTTTTTTAACACTTCGTTCATCATCCTTTGAAAGGCCGCTGGCGCGTTTTTCAACCCAAATGGCATTCTCAACCATTCGTAGTGGCCAGACAACGTACTGAACGCTGTTTTTTCTCGATCTGCGGGATCGACTTCTATTTGGTGAAAACCTTTCGTAAGGTCCAAAGTGGTAAAATAATTTGCTTTACCTAGTTTATCTAGAATGTAATCGATTTAAGGGATTGGAAATTTATCCTCCTTTGTATCATTATTTAGTTTTCGGTAATCGATAACTATTCTCCAGTCTTTTTCGCCTGTTTTATCGGCTTTTTTAGGTACAACCCATATTGGGACGGTGTACGGGGAGACACTACCTAGTCCTTATGATTTTTTCGTCTAGTAAGTCTTTTATTTGTCTATCTACTTCCTGTTTATGCATTTCAGGGTAGCGATAGATTCTAGTGAATATGGGCTCTTCATTAGTGGTGGGGATTCTATGTTTCACGTGCCTTGTGAAAGTTAGATCATCACCTTTGTGATAGAAGACTCTTTTGTGTTTACTTAAGAGTTTCATTAATTTTGGAATTTTGATGATCGATTCTTTGTTGTTCCAAATTTTCGAACAGTGTAGAATCTGGTATCATATTTTCCAAGTGATTAATTTCTTTATGGTATTCTTGTTCATCTTCCTCGGAAAAGAACAGAGGAATTATTTCATTGTTTAATTTCAATGTTTTGTTCTTGAAATTAATTTCGGTATTGTTTGGATATAAAATATTATTTCCAATCAAACCGTAAAATTGGTTATTAAAATTGTGAATTTGAAAAACACAATCTGTTTGAGTTGGAAAAATTAATTTTCCTTTGGGGATGACTAATTCTTCATTTATGAATATAGGTATTCCCACAGTTTTGATTTCTAAAGGGGTTGTTCTTTTTTTTTTATTAAATGTGATGGTGCTTTTTCCCTATTTATCAAACTATTGGTTGCACCAGTATCTATTAATAGTTTGACTGTTTGGTTTGCTTTTCTTAACACAATAAAGGGGAGTTGTGGGTCTGGTCCGAGGCTACTTCCGGAGAACCCTGGTCTCTTTTATTATTATTGTGATTTACCTGAACTTTCCTTAGTTGGCTTGAAGTAGGATCCACATCCATGGGTTTGTATTGTTTGGATGGGAGTTTATAATTTGGATTATAGTTAATACCCTTGTAGTTTGGATTTGGGTTATTATGATTAAAAGGGGGTTTAATATGTACAGGATTTTTAGGTACAAAGTTGTTTTGGTTGCGATAATATTTTTGATTGGGAATGAAGTTTTTATTATTATTTTTTGGTGTTTCGACCAATTTTCTAGGTGTTACTTCATTTTTTTCATCTATAAAACCTGCTTGGGTTAGCTCGTGTAAAGCTGCTTGAAGATTAAGAGGTTTAAGTGCGAAGAGTACTGTTCGAATATGAACTGGTAATTTTTCTTTAAATATGTATATTGAGAGCTGTTTTATTATTGTGTTCTATTTCAGAACTTTTATCTTCTTGAACAGTTTTCTGGTTTAGTTCGCAGAGGCTTTTTTGGATATCGTTATAAAATGTTATAACATTTCCCTTGTACACTAGTTGCCTTAATTCATCGTATAATTGGAAAGAGGATTTGAATCCTCCAAAATTTGTAATTAACAATTCTTTCTATCCAAGTATTTAAGTGTGCATGTATTTCTATACATCTTTTTGCTTTTCCTATTAATTTACTTTTTAATATGTTTATACACATTGTCTGACTTTGGCTGCCGTACTTGTTTAGTGTTGGAGTGATTCCATCCACATTCGTTATAAATATGTATAGATCTTCACGTCGTCCGTCGAATGTATTTAACTTCTCTATGTATTTTAGAGGGTCGAGTGTTAGTGTGAGAGACATTTTGATATTATTTTTATTTATTTTTTCAAATATAGTAGGCACTGTATCTAATATAATCTTATGTATATATAAAAATGAATAGCAAAATGTGTTGGTAAGCGCATAACTCAACAACGCCTGGACCAATTTGGCCAATTCTTTTTTTAAAATGTTCGTTGAAGTTCAAGGATGGTTTTTACGGCGAAAAAAAATCGAATAATTGCCGGAAAAACCATGAAAACAGCCCTTTTCTTTTTCCCATAGAAATGTTTTCTAACTAAAACGTAGTTCATATTAAATTACAAGCACTCACTGTTGTCTAAGCAATGTAGGTATGTTCCTAACGTCAAAGATCATATCTTTCAAACAGTGTGCGTGTGTGCGTTGGAGCACAGAATACATTAGGCCTCACCGTGACCCAATCGTCCAATGCATGATGCTTTAAACCAAGAGTTGCATCGATAAAAACTGTATGATCTTAACACTTTGAAAGAATTAATTCAAACAAATTTTCCACTGTTGAATGAACAACAGAAATATGTATTTGATACTCTTATGAAAGTAACAAATGATGAAACTGGAGGGATTTACTTCTTAGATGCACCTGGTGGTACAGGAAAAACTTTTTTGATTTCAATTCATCGGGAATCACAGCAAAGGTGGTCGAATAGCCCATTCAGCACTAAAATTGCCATTAAATATGCAAAGCAATGAAACTCCAACCTGCAAAAATTCGAAGAACTCTGCAATGGCAAAGGTTTTGCAGCAATGTATTGATTGTTTGGGATGAATGTATACGATGGCACATACAAAATCTTTGGAGGCTATAGACAGAACCTTAAAAGATGTACGAAGAAATAATAACAGATTTGGTGGTGCAATGATTTTATTAGCAGGGGATTTTCGTCAAAAATTGCGATCAATACCAGCTGATGAAATCAATGCATGTCTAAATTCCTCCAATTTGTGGAAACATGTCAAAGTACTTCATTTGAGCAAGAATATGCTTGTCGAGTTGAAAAATGACCAATCTGAAAACATATTCTCTAAACAACTTATTGACATTGGTAATAGCAAATTTCCTATAGACATGTTTACTGGCTGCATTAACTTTCCTCAAAGTTTTTGTCAGTTAACGCAATCAAAAGATGAACTTATTCAGAAGGTGTTTAAAGATGTTTCTCAAAATTACAGAAACCATGATTGGTTGAGCGAACGAGCTATATTGGCTGCAAAAAACATAGATGTAAATGAATTAAATTTCAAAATTCAAGAACAAATTACAGGCGAATCTAGGATATATAAATCATTTGATTCGGCTACTAACCAAGATGATGTAGTCAACTATCCATCGGAATTTTTAAGTCAGGATTGCCACTTACAATCTTCAATTAAAGGTTGGATCAGCACGACTATAAAATACATAGGAACAAAAAACTGCCACATTACAAATCTTTATGACAGGACAAAGTCTGTCGGGTCCGCTAGTATATATGATAAATCTGTTCTTAAAGTATCACTAGATTCATTTAATTTAATCTTAAAATTATTCTTACAATCGTTATTATTTTTGTTGCTTTTTGGATCTTGTGTTTCTTCTTCTGAGGATTCGTCTGTGTACTTTGGATAGGGATTTGGCTTCTTCTTCGAAAATCTTCTGCTAATAAAACTCATTTGTTGTTGTTGGACAATTAGTCTCTTCTATGGATTTCGTGACATTACCATATACGTTGGTTTGAGTCACTAACTAATTGATTTGGTTTAGATTTATAAAGTGTTCTAATAACTTGTAAATTCACTGAATCTTGTTTTGAGAGTCACTGAATTGCAATTGTGTCGTTTACTTTCTAAAAAGTATACCGTTTATTATTAGTTGTTATTTCGCGATGCTCTTTTGCGTAGAGTTTTCAAAGCGAGTATATTTCACTATTTAAACGGAAAAACGAGCGATACAATTGTGTCGTTCACTTTCTAAAAAGTATACCGTTTATTATTAGTTGTTATTTCGCTATGCTCTTTTGCGTAGAGTTTTCAAAGCGAGTATATTTCACTATTTAAACGGAAAAACGAGCGATAAAAATGATTTTAATTTCGATACTAACTTTTCCTTTTTCATAGGTTGACCGAAATTTAAAATATTTTTGTTGGTTTTTATTTACGGATACTTCACATATGAAAGAAGTATCCTACCGACTGCGCCAATTATAAATGCACTTTAGGTACAAATATTTTTAAAAAGAATATCAAGATCGGAGCTCTAGATTCTTGATCTTTATTAGTTGAGAGTATCTTAAGAACTAACTGGAACGTCGCAGACGACCAGTGTTTGAAATGTATCTTTATTTACACTACTGACTTCGTCAGCATTTTTGTTTCTTTGTTCTTTATTAAATTGATGACTGTAAGAGAATATGATACCACATGAATATTTGGAAGGAAATATGAATGTGATTTCATTTCCTTTGTTTACAAATAATCTAAAAAATGCTTTTGTAGCATTCTGTGGTTATAACTTATATCTACTATATAAAAATAAGTCGGGTTTTCCTTCCTGACGCTATTAATCGAGAACGCACGAACCGATTTCCACGGTTTTGCATTCGTTAGAAAGGTCTCGGGCTTAGTGAGGTTTATAGCAGACAAAATTCAGGAAAAATTTCAACAGAAAAGCGGTGAACTCCGTTTAGCTTCCCATAGAAAGGCTATTGTAAAAGTTCCGATTTGTGGAATTGAAAATTTTTAAATTTTTTGACGTTTCAAGGGCCCTATATTCTAAACCAAAGCTTACTTTTAGGAACCTTTTTTAGTCAACCATATCTCTAGAAATGTCAGAGATATCGACTTCAAATAACGTATGAAATCTACAATGAAGGAATGATTCTGATTGAGGATCAATGCTTGACTATTGCAAACAAGCTACTGATTGAAGTAGGAATGATTGCGCCAAATCGATCGATGTACGATGCATTGAACCAAGAATTAAATGGAAAGCTGCAATACAATGTTGATACATTGCAGGAATTCATTCGAAATAATGTTCCGTTGCTGAATGAACAGCAAAAACAAGTATACGAAACATTAATGCAAGCGGTGGACAATAATACTGGTGGTCTATTCTTCCTGGACGCACCTGGAGGAACAGGGAAAATATTTGTCATTTCATTGATTTTGGTCAGCATCATCATCAGCTTTAACATCATCTGGAATTGCGGCAACTCTTCTAGATGACGGCGTACTGCACATTCTGCGCTTAAGTTGCCACTCAATTTAAACACAATTGATACTCCAACATGCAATATTTCCCGATCCAGTGCAATGGGAAAATTGTTGATGCAATGCACGCTCATTATTTGGGATGAGTGCACAATGGCACATAAGAAATCACTTGAAGCACTTAACTTCACACTGAAGGATCTTCGACGAAGTAACAAAATCTTTGGCGGTTTGATGATATTTTTGGAAACTGAATTCAGGCAGACGTGGCGTTCCCCGTGGAACGCCTGCAGATGAATTGAATGCTTGCCTGAAGGCATCACTTTTGTGGATAACGTAAAAACATTATCGCTAACCACTAATATGAGAGTTCAACTTCAAAATGATCAAAGTGCTGCACAACTTTCCAAACAATTGTTAGCTGTTGGAAATGGAAAAGCGCCAGTTGATGCGACAACTGGATTAATTACTCTTACCAACGGCTTTTGCCGATTTGTAGACTCTCAATTAGCTCTTATTGAAAATGCTTTCCCAAATAATGATGTACACGCACTGAATTTTACCATTCAACCAAAAATCGCTGGCGATTTGGTGACATACAAATCCGTTGATTCCATAACAAATCCCGATGATGTAAATTATCCAACGGAGTTTTTGAATTCTCTGGAGTTACCAGGATTTCCACCACATAACTTGCAACTCAAAGTTGGTTCAGTTATTATGATATTGCGTAATTTGAATCCACCGCGACTTTGCAACGGTACTCGACTTGCGGTGAAAGACTTATGCCGAATTTGACTGAGGCAACCATTATTAACGGAAAGTACGCAGGTGAAAATGTATGTATTCCTCGAATACCAATGATTCCAACTGATCTTCCGTTTGACTTCAAACGATTGCAATTTCCTGTTCGCCTTGCGTTCGCAATTACAATTAACAAGTCGCAAGGCCAATCGCTTAGTATTTGCGGGATAAATTTAGAAAAACATTGTTTTTCACATGGGCAGCTATACGTTGCGTGTTAACGAGTTGGGAAACCATCCGCTTTGTTTGTGTTAAAGTCAGACCAAAAAACAAAAAATGTGGTTTACCAAAGAGCACTTCAATGAAACGTAAATTTGCGGACAAGTATAACGCTTCGATTCAGTATTTACTTTGAATTCACTTTCATTTTTTACTTAGAGAAGTTCAACTAAATTACACTTCATTTTTGTAATCGAAATGAATTCATTACTGTTGTGAAATGAAATAAAATTTTTCCTTTTCAAATATAAACAAAAAAAAACAATTTTTCTTCGTCTTTTAATCCCCAAACGAAATGTTACAAAAAACGAGGCCATCTGGTGGCGAAACGGAGTTCGCCGGGTTTGCTAGTATATATATATGTACATATATATATTTTGAAATCAAACTATTTCATAATATTCAAGAAATTGTAAGTAATTTCCAGTTAATTTTTTAGAAAAATGTGACTGACAACTTTTTTAACAAAACACGAAAACCTACAAAAACAACAAAAAACTGATAAGAAATGGTTTTCGACTCAAGTATTATGAAAAAAGAGAAAAATATTAACTTCACAATTTGTTTAAATTGCACAAAATATCATATCAACAGACGGGATAGGAAATTATCAGTGTGGGTCGCATGTCAGCCTCTTTTTTATAATTATGAAAACCGATCTTAAAGCTGCAAAACATAATTTGACCATGAAACACATTTTCAAGCTGCTTTTAGTACATTCTGATGTGTTTTTGAAATGGGTGGCTTATGTAGTTTTGGTCATGCTTTTTAAATTCAAGAAACATGTTCGCTAGTGATGACATTCACTCCACGTCATGCCAACCCCGCCCACCGCCACCATCACCCGAATGGAATCATTCTGCATTTCTGTCCGTTGCCTTATAAGATATATTTACATACTTCAAGTGTTTTATTTTAAAATATTTAACAAATCATTCACTTCGTTGTTCCCTCAAAGTTTTTCATTGTTTTCCATTGAAACGGTCAGCGCGGCGACGGCGGCGTAGTGGCGATATTTGTTGCTTCTTCCGTGATGGCAGCAAAAACTCGATTTGATCTTGAACGAAATGGTCAATTATAACCCCTCTTATTCGTATACAAATTTTATCTCCGTAGCTTTAAATGTAACAATACGCGTAAAATGAAAGAAAATATTCTTGTGCATCCTTTTTCCTATACTTTATAATTTTACACCATTCTCCTTTTCTGGGAAATCAAGAGAGAAAACTATGAGTGCATACTTCTTGTTTGTCATCGTCCTTTAAACGTAAGTTGAAATTCTTCTAGACAGTTATTAAAAAGTCGTTTACTCATTGACAGGATTTACATTTTTATAATTTTTTGGTGGGTTGTATTGAATGAGAGAGTTTCTGTTGTCTTGTATTTATTTTTAGAATAAATATTTTAAGTTTATTTTGTCGATTTTGCTGATGTCATCAATATATGAACCTTACATAACGAAAATAGAAAACCGTCATTTTCGCCTTCGTTGTGATGTATTTTAAGGATATCCAAACCAAACAGCTGAATTATATAATTTATAAAAAAAAACGGTTAAAAATGATGAAAAATACGTTTTTTTTTTTTTAATCAGAATACTTTTCTGAACAAACAATTTAAGTGCTAAAAATACTTTCATGTTTCGTTGATGGTAACCTTTTTTTGTTCATAGCACGAACATACATTGATACGAGTTTGTACCTTTTTAACAACAAAATATACAAACAAATTTATTTGTTCGCCGCCCAGCAATGATTAATCGATCCACAAAAAGCACATGGAAATTTATAGATACATTAGTGTCTATGAAAATTGATGGATAAGAGATGAACATGTCTGTCTATCATTCGTATCATCATCAGAGTAACTTGGTAAGATATGAGAAGGGAGATGTATGGATGAGAAATTGTGAAGTGGTTAAGGACTTTATACGACACTCACCAATAGCCACCCACATATAAAAGCGTTTGAATAAATCGGTTAGTAACACCTGAATTATTTTTTGGGAGTAAGTACTACACAATGTACAAAGTGTATATTATCGGTAATCTATGCTCATATTTTTATTTTAAGTGGATAATAAATAAAGGAATGATGAGAACTTCTTTTCAGTTTCTCATTAAATATTAAAGTTATAAAATCATTCAAATGAATGCTCTATCTTTGTACTTGTTACTTAGTAAAACTTAGGTAATTTCTTAGCCTTGTACCAGCAATAATGTGCTCTCCATTTTAAAATTTAAATCGAACCTAATATGACAGTAGAATATATAAAAGTCTAGCAGGGTTCGGTTATATCTATCAGTAAAATCCATCTGTAAAAATTGAAACAAGAGGGATCTGAAATGATTACTGATGAGCGTTTAAAGCAATCACAAAATTTACGTCATTAAATTAGACTATATCTGTTGATTTCGTCAGTAATTTTGTTTACTGATGCCATTAAAATTGGAACGCCATCATTTTGCAATCAGCTGTTTAGTAAAAATGAAATTTCATTATTAATTTTTTTTCGAAATAAGTTTAACTTCAAATGCATTGTTTCCTTTTCTTTTGCTTAAAATAAATCTCTAACATTATCAAAAATAAAACAAAAAAATTTACCGATGGATTTTACTGTTATGGCTATAAATGACCCTTTAAAAAAAAAGTTCGTTATATTATGATCCTTGAAACTTTTTTTATTCTGCAAGTTTCCAAAATACAAAAAATTCTAAATTTTGTTTATATTTTTTTTAGGGGACCAGTATGAACTCCAGCCCAATAAAGCTCAGCAAATTCCAACAGCGGAATCCAAAAATAGTAATAACGAAAAAGGTAGTAGTAACAAGAGTTCAAGTCTTAGAGAGATCAGTACTGCCCAAGAACAGAAACAAGAATCAAATCAACAATTCGAACAAAGAATACCAACAGAAACAAGTGGTGAAAGCTGCTCCATTAGCCAACAACTACAAAAGCAGCGACATTTTCAATCTAATCGACAACAAAATATCGCTTCAAACGGAAGTCCACTTCTTGGAAGCACAACAACAATATCACCCTCAACCTCCAACACCAGTGAACTTCAAAAATTACCATCATTTAATAACAATAACAAAACTGAAATTGAAACAGAAACCGAAGAAGCAGAATTGTATCTGTCATCGTTGTCAACATCAATACGACCTAACAGAAACTATCGTCACCGAGATCCCAGCTGCAAACGTCGCAGTTCAGACTCAACATCCACCTTTCAGCTTCAGCGAAATCAGCCACATCCTTGTAAATGGTGCAGTGATCGAGAACCAAGAAGTGTTGTCAAATCAACGACTGAATGTCAATCAACTATTTGCGGCCATATTCAGGAGAAACGACCAGCTTCTTCTACTACTACAACTACATCTACAATTACTAAACGAAGGGACTTCTTCGAACCTAAAGGAAATTCAAATTTTTCAACTACATTTTATGGTCCTGTTGCTGCGGAACTTAGTCCTAACGACGATATTCGAAAATCCAAAAACGAGAACGACGACGTCGACGTCGAAATCAACGTTAAAGTCGAAAGCGAAGACGCCGCTGATCAAAGAAAAAAACTTTGTCACAAAAATATTGTCGTTTTTGGTAAGTCAAAATCCTCTAAAGTCAACTACGAAGATAGCAGTGCTGAAAGAGAAAGGGAAGAAGAAAACAGCGTTGATACAGACGAAGACGGAAAAACTCTGTTTGCCAAAACTAGTAATAGTCATTGTAGATATAATATTTCTAGAAACAATAGCAGCTTTAGCTGCTATCAAAATAGTGATAACTGCGATTGTTTTTGTAATTGTAATATTTGTATTAAGGAACAAACCAGCCAAAGCTGTTTTTCTTGCCCTTCCTATGCTACCAAAATCGGGCTACAACCAATTTTACCAATTCATCTCACACACCTAACAAAGAATAAATTATTACACGTTAGTCAAACACATCAAAGCCAAAATCCTAATAAAGCTGAAGAAGATAAAGTAACAATAAATTCGAAATTACTTGAAGAGTGTGAGAATAATAAATTAGAAGAAGAATACGGCGACGGAGAAGTAGAAAAAGAAAAAGAAGAAAACGAACACGAACACGACGAAGAAGAAGGAGAAGAAGAAGTAGAAGACGAAGAAGAAGCAGAGGCAGAAGAAGAAAAAGAAGAAGAAAAGGGAAAAAAAGAAGACCAAGAAAAAGATGCAAAAGAAGTGATCTATAAAAACGTCCACAATCAACAACAACCACCACCTAATTATAGAAGTAATAACAGAGAATTCATAGATGGTAATGACTGTAGAGGAGGAAGAAGAAAAAATAGTCATAAACAAAAATCTATTGTATGTTTGCAATGTTATCCAACACCCAAGAAAAAAAATACTACTTTAGTTAAAAATAGTAACTATACAAATAATTCAAATCAACCACAACAACATCAACAACAACCACAATTTTACAACAATAACACTAATAGTAGTAGATTAACTGTAAGCAGTAATAAACAAACATTAAACAACAGCGCTGTTCTAAATATTTTTCCAACTAGTCGAAGTGTCAATTTTGATAGTGATTTGTTTAATGCTACAACAGCATCGGCTTTGGGGCAGCGCAAATGTTCTGTAAAAAGTACCAATACCAATAATAGTGATCATTCGACGTCACAGCACCATCATCGTCGTCGGTCTAGCGCGAGTGCAAGCCAAAGCGCAAGTGCCAGTGCCGGTACTTATACTATCGACGGAGGAAGTAGTTGTAACAGTAGTAATTGTAGTATTACCGGTGAAAATAGTACTATTTGCGGATTTGGTGTTGGGGTAATAAGTAGTTTTATCGGTAGTGATTATTATAATGACGATGACGACGATTTTGTCGATGATATTGTCGGTGAGAACAAATATGCCATTCGTCCGGACGATATAACCGATTGCGATAGTTTAAGTGAGTACCATAATTACTCTGATCCTGCAACTGAAGATATTTTAGAACAAGCAGAAGGCGACAGAAATAAAGGTATTAGTGATAAAATTGACGAAGATGACAATCTAGAAGACGATAATGACAACGACGACGACGAAGCTACAATTCCTCGCCGTAGATGTCAAAGTGATATAGATATAAGTAGTACAATCGAAGTAGATCGTATAAATCGAACTAGTTCTAAAAAGTACGGTAATTCCGAGCGACCATTGCCGTGTATACACGAATACGGTTTAATTGAACCAGCAAATTTTGGTTGCCAAATCCCAAATAGTACGGCGGGCGTTGGCGTTGTGTGTCAACATTCGCAAGGACATTCGTCATTTTCGTCACAAGTTCATACAAATTTATTTACTCCAGTTGTTGATGGTTTTGGAGTTGGTGTTTGGGAGACAACAATTAATATATCCACAGCCATGAATGCAGTAACGAGTAATAATGGGGCCAATAATGGAGGCGGAGGGGGAGGAGAAGGATTGATGGGTAACAGGAATGATGATGGAGGAATGTCAAATGGAGGCGATAATATTGAACACATGAATGGAGGAATCGGTGAGTTTTCTGTTTTGATAAAATGAATTTACATTAAAAAAATTGTTTTTAAGCCTTAAAAGAAGAAAAGACTCAAGTGCTGCGATTTCTTGGTCTTATATTCATTTATTGACAATTTACAGATCCTATATATTCTTTTAATTTTAAATGAAGTTTGTAGTTTAGCTTTAAAAAAAAAAGAGTTTTTAGTTTAACAGCTGTTTCTGCAGCAAGAATCCCAAAGAGCTAAGACTTGGAACGCATACAAGATTTTGTCAAAAAAAATATAAGAAGTATGAGCTTATATCGGCGAAAAATAGAAATAAAACGTATAAGGTGCCCAATATTATAGGAACGAAATGAGTCATACAATGTTAAACACAGTTTTAGATAAGATCAAAACAATATGCATATAAAATCAAGAACTCATACCACTTTTTTGGTCGAAATAATAAAAACCGCATATAGGATTTTTGACTCCTTTTTTTACACGTATTTGTGATGTGTTCTTTTATTTAGGTGAAGGAACTGCTAGTGTTATGGGCGGTGGTGGAATCGGTACTCCAAACATTGCCGAAACTACAAATGGCACAACAATTGGACCTGCTCAAAAGACAACTACATCGGCAGCACAAAAGAAGCCAGTCCGACGGGGTGGTAAAGCCCAACCCGATCGGCCTGTACGGGCTTTATTTTGTCTTGGTGTGAAAAACCCCCTGCGGAGTTTATGCATAAGTGTTGTTGAATGGAAGTATCCTTTTTATATTTCGAACTCATTTCACTTCTAAGCTTTGATGGATACAAAAAAAGGGTGGAATCATAATTTCAAAACTGTTGGACTTTTTTAATTAGGCAATATCGATATATACAACATATTAATTTTTATTTATTTATTTATTCAATTTGGGATTTTATTTTTGTAAACATGTTTTTTAAAAACTTAGGAACTACAAATATTCTGTTAGCCTTTCCTTAACTCGTCCAATTTAATTATATCAAATTAAAACCAAAACTTACATTTAAACAAACAGACCATTCGAATATTTAATTCTGTTAACCATATTTGCCAACTGTGTTGCCTTAGCTGTTTACACGCCGTATCCTTTTAGTGATTCAAACCAAACTAATGCGTATTTGGTAAGTCCTTATTTTCAAGTAATTTAAAATATATATATATTTATCAGAATCCACTTTGTTAACGCTGTACGTAAATATCAAAATCAAAAAAATTATATAATTATGTAAAATGAACCAACAAAAATCTCTTCTTTCCACAGGAAAAAATTGAGTATGTTTTTTTAGTAATATTTACTGCAGAATGTGTTATGAAAATCATAGCGTACGGATTTATGTTACATAATGGTGCATATCTAAGAAATGGATGGAATTTGTTAGATTTTTTCATTGTTGTTATAGGGTAAATACAAATTTTATCTTTTAACTTAAATTAATTGTTAATTAACATTTAAAAGTTTGTTTTTTCTTTTATTGTTGTTGTTGTTGTTTATACAACTCGTATAAATGCTATGAAATGCCATTCATATGTCTTAATTTCACCATGAGTATGTTGCAAAAACTAATAATTTTTATAAAATCATTTCGCAGTATGATAAGTACGGCGTTATCAAATTTAATGAAGGAAGGATTCGATGTTAAGGCTTTAAGAGCATTTAGAGTACTTAGGCCATTGAGATTGGTATCAGGTGTGCCAAGTAAGTGAAAACAGTAAACAAAAACAACTTTCAAAATAAAACTTAAAATACTAAACTAACACAAAAACACAAATAGGTCTTCAAGTTGTACTTAATTCAATTCTCCGTGCCATGGTGCCTTTATTGCATATTGCTCTATTGGTCTTGTTTGTCATTATTATTTACGCTATAATTGGATTAGAATTATTTTCGGGAAAGATGCACAAAACATGCCAGAATAATGTTACAGGTAAGAAAATTAAAATCAAGCAAAATACAAAAAAAAATAAATGATCTGAGAGACTAGAGTTCCAAAAATTGCTTGGCTTATAAATAAAAGAACTCTATAAAATTATAATTAAAAAGAAAAGTCTTAAATATAACAGACAGCTAAGGAAAATTCTAAAAAATATACTTTTTTTTATTTCTATAATTACCTACTAGTAACCGTGGGATGATAATTAATGTATATTAATGTCATGCTAGAGGTCTTGGCTTCGATCCCTGCCTGTGCCACCTTTAGATTTTTTCACGGGATGCGAGGAATCGACAAATCCTTCCTTAGTAATTGTTGTCATAAAAAGTGCCTTTTCAAATTTAGCCATTCAGATTGGGCATATAAACTGTAGGCCCGCTCCATCTCGCACACAGGGGATGTGCTGTCAAACTCAGCTGTCATTTGAATTATCTCAGAGATTTCTCTATTCTCAGAAATATACAAATATTTATCATTTTTACTGTCAGAAATCAGAGATCGAATTTTAGGATTCGATTTCTCAAGAATTCTCTATCACACCATTTAAAAATGAAGAAAAGAAATGCAAATCTAATTTGATTACTAGGTGAGAACGAATAGTGAATTGTGTTTACATATATTTGACTATCCGGCTCTGTCAATTATTTTAAGAAATTTCGTAAATATAAACTCTCAAAATATTAATTTATTGATTAACATTTGCGAGAATGGATCGCTTAACAAGCGAACAGATCCTTCAATTTAACATGTTTTAAGTTGACAGATAAAAATAAGCAACTTGAGAATTTGTATGCCACTTTGTATAAAATTTGTCTTACAAAAGTGCTTAAGTTTAAGAAACAAAGGATAACCGTCATAACAAAAAATTTGCATGATGTTAATGTTACTTAAATTATACTCCTTGATTTAATATTAAATTCTTCTTTTTAATGAGTGATTTTTAGGTTAGACAATTAAGAAGCTAAGTAATGGCTTTTTCGGCTGACAATCAAAATATTGAATTGTAATATTTTTAAGATACATTTTAGTGCGTATATACGTTGGGCGGACTTAGAGGCAGTGAAACCCGGGGCGGTAAAGCAAGCTTACACCCCTTTTAAAAAATTAGGAAAACAACATGAAAAAAAGGTTTTATTTAAAGGTGCTATCAATCTTTAATTGCACTGAATGTTTCGACTAAATCATTAAAATCTATATTTTTTGTGTTCTTTCGATTGAAAGTACATACAGGCAAATAAGTCAACCTATTTTAACTCATCAGACTCCGTAAAGGAGCTGAAAATTACCACTTAAAATTGAAGCTTACAATGTCCTAAATTTTGCATGTTTTAAAATATTTTGGAAGGTCCCATGTGACACCGTATTCGCCTGTTTTCAAATATGATATTGTGCCTATTAGTTCTGTAAATTTCGGGGTAAGCATTGGAACCACAGCACGCAGTTCTTTTTTCGTTACATACAGCAATATTTTGAAGAGCTAAGAAAACTGACGGAATATGGCTTTAGGTCGATACACAATCTCAGTCTAAAATATATTTTGGCATTCTAACAAGATAGAATTCTATCTTAGTGCTTTCTCTTCCAGCGTTAAACTATGATCAGGATTGCCCCATTTTGTTCTTTTTTGTTCATAAGCAAATATGAAAGTCTTGCATTTTGTAATTGGGGCTTCTATCGACAAAAGAGCAATACAAATGCATTTATATTTTAAAAACCTACGTTAAAACTATATCAACTAAATCGTTATATTTTATAAAAGATCTGAGTACTCTATAGACATGGAAATGGGGGGATCTTCTTAATCCAAGATAAACCCAAACATGAGCATAAAACCGTTCTTTAAATAAAATTCAATAGCATTTAGAAAAATGTTTTCACTGATAGCAAAGTATTTTTATGCAAGACTTTTCCATGAGGCCTCATATCTACCAGGTGCACTAAAATAATTCGGACTACCCCTCTGCTCGCCCTAGTCCGCCACTGTCTATACGTGCATGTTTATTTATAAGCTTTCTTTTTGAAACTCTAGTGATCATTTGTATGAACCTGCTTTTCCCTTTTGTTTTAATCCTATCTTACACTTGCTTTCTCCCAAAAACTTCCCTTGCATCTATTCCTGCTTCAATTTCGAACAACTTTTTGAAGGTGAATATATGGAGGACGCACACCCATGTGGCAGTTCAGGATATCACTGTCCAACTGGATTTGAGTGCTATGATAAATGGGAAGGTCCAAACTTTGGGATTACAAATTTTGATAATTTCGGATTGGCTATGCTGACCGTGTTTCAGTGTGTCACACTTGAAGGCTGGACTGATGTTCTCTATAATGTATAAATAACATCGATTCATTTATTTTTTTCCCTATTAAAAAGATTGTGTCTTATCTTTGAATTAAGATTCAAGACGCCATGGGCAGTACTTGGCAATGGACCTATTTTATTTCCATGGTCATATTGGGAGCATTTTTCGTCATGAATTTAATTCTCGGTGTGTTGTCGGGAGAATTTTCAAAAGAACGTACAAAAGCGAAAAACCGTGGAGATTTTCAGAAACTACGTGAAAAACAACAAATCGAAGAAGATTTACGTGGTTATTTGGATTGGATAACTCAAGCCGAAGATATCGAACCTGAAGCCGATGGAAATTTAATACAAGATGGCAAACAAAAACAGCCCAACGAAATGGATTCAAATGATCAATTAGGCGAAGAAGGCCAAGAACAAATGACAGAGTCATGGATGCGAAAGAAAAAAAAGGAAATGGATCGGGTGAATCGGAGGATGCGACGAGCTTGCCGGAAAGCTGTTAAGTCACAAGCATTTTATTGGTTAATTATAATTTTGGTTTTTTTAAATACGGGTGTGCTAGCTACAGAGCATTACAAGCAACCTATATGGCTGGATGATTTTCAAGGTAAGGAATGGATATGTCAAATTAACAGAAGCCCATTAATAGTCCAGTTGGCAGAAGATTATAAATTTGATGACCAAAAGTTCGTAACTAAGTCATCCTTTTTAGTTTAGATCTATGCATTTAGCTCCATTAAAGTGTTATGGTCGCGTCAATAGGATTTCCGTCTTTCATTTTATTTTTCGTTCAGAGTGTTCTTATAAGCTGGGTCTGATTGCAGTATGGAATACAAAAGAAGAACACCTGCTCTAATAAGTAATTCGTCAAAATAAGAGCAGTAGTGCAATTTTGATAACTTATACTTTTAGACACTTACCTTAGTTGACCAACTATGATCTTAGAACGAAATCAAGCCCACCAGACTTAGCCAAAAAATTATTAAATTCAAATTTGTGTTATGTATTCTGAAAAAGATCCTACAAGTATAGGAACTTCAAGTTCCAACTGTCAGAATTATAAACTTGGAACACCTGCCGATTGGACTTGGGCGTGCAAAAAAAATGCAAAGAAGATGTTTTAACATTTTTAATTCCCAAACAGATAATACAAATATATTCTTTGTGGCGTTGTTTACCTGTGAAATGGTGCTAAAGATGTACAGCTTGGGATTCCAGGGCTATTTTGTGTCCTTGTTCAACCGTTTTGATTGTTTTGTTGTCATCGGCAGCATAACCGAGATGATCCTTACCAACACTGAGATAATGCCACCGCTGGGTGTTTCGGTGTTACGTTGTGTTCGGTTGCTTCGAGTCTTCAAAGTCACAAAGTTTGTATAAGACCAATAAATATTTAATCCCTTTTCCTTTTTCTGAAGGAACGCAGATAAATATTTTTTTTTAATTCGTTCTTTTGTAGATATTGGCGTTCGCTGTCGAATTTGGTGGCTTCATTGTTAAATTCAATTCAATCAATTGCGTCGCTTTTGTTGCTCCTATTTCTGTTTATCGTTATTTTTGCCTTATTGGGAATGCAAGTGTTTGGTGGGAAATTTAATTTCGCACCAGAAGAGGAAAAACCTCGCCCGAATTTTGATAGTTTCGTCCAGAGTCTTTTGACTGTTTTTCAAGTGAGTTTTAACTAAGGCCGCGGCCACGCAGTAAGCGGCTGAGCAGAAAAAAAATATAAAACATATGAAATCACATAGAAGCGGCCACGCTATGAGCGAGCGGCGAAACAAAATTCTGAGCCAAACCAAACCTGTTTTAATTTTTAGTAATGTTCTGAGCGGCAAGAAGTAAAGATGGCCAAAGTAAACATTGAATTGTTAATTTCGTGTGTGCAATCTCGACCAGAACGGCATTTTAACTACTAATCGCTCAAAAGCAGTCGCTCAGTGCCTGGCCATACGTCGCTTAGAGCTGCCACTCAGCCGCTAGCCGCTTAGCCGCTTACTGCGTGGCCGAGGCCTAACGCTTTCAAGGGTTTCATATGACGGGAAAATAAATTGAATTTTATTCAGATACTTACTGGTGAGGATTGGAATGCTGTGATGTATGATGGTATACGTGCTTATGGGGGTGTTGCATCAATTGGCATATTGGCTTGCATTTATTTCATTATATTATTTATTTGCGGTAATTACATTCTGTTGAACGTGTTCTTGGCCATTGCTGTGGATAATTTAGCTGATGCTGATTCCTTGACTACAGTTGATAAGGAAGAAGAGGTTAATAAATGCCTTATTATTAGATTAATTTTATTGGATGATTCTTATTATTATTTTGATATTTTATTTTTAAGACTGATGAGAATAAACAAAAATCACATAGTCCTTCGCCTATTATGGACGGTGAGGAAGACGAAGGCATGGATGAGAATGGTCGAGATTTGGAAGATGAAGAAAATATGTAAGTTTTGTGAGGCATAAAGTAAGTACAATATTTAATTTAAGAGAAGAACATCTAACAAGTAAAACTTAAAACAGCTTCGAAAGAATTTTTCAACAAAAAATGTCCCTTAAACTTTCTTGGGTCTTTGAACTCAAATAGAGAAAAGTTGACTATTTTTAGTGGATGACCAATTAGATCGCAAACCGAAAGTCACTTCACCGTGGCGGTCACATAACGTCTGCGAGTGTAGTCAAAAATCTCTGCAGTGAGGAACATGGAGACCCTATATTATCTAGAGACCTGACCGGTAACCCTCTTCCCTGAAATCTCTGTGTACCTTTTTTTAAGATAAACAATAGAGATGGCGTCATTCGTTCAAAAAAAAAAGTTCCGCTGCTTAAGTGCTCTTAATTTTAATACAGTTCTCTAGATCCAACTAATACAAGATTGGGCGAAGGAGCCATTTTATTTTCAATTATTTTAACAAAATTTTGCTATTACGAAATCGATGAAAGTAAATTGAACGAAAGCTGGTGACATGCTCGCACCACCGCCATTTTATTTAACTTATCTGGTATTGACGAAATCGGAACTCTTGCGCACTCCCTATAATTTGTAATTCTCACAAATTGCGAGATGAATCTAAAGTTATTTTTTTATTAGTGATTCAAAATTTGATAACTCCTTTTTAAAAAAAAAATATCTTTGAATGATTTTAAAAAGGTATAAAGTATTTCAACACGATTTAACATTGGCATTTCTTTATGAAGTCAAAACTAATGAAATCTCAAAGTTTTGCTGTATCCATCCAATAAATTATTTCACGAATAAGAAAAATCAGTAGATCGGGTTAACTCGAGAAACATTTTCCAACAACTAATTTTCCCAAGTGCAAAATAAATAGGTCAACTTTTTCTATAAAGAAAGGAACGGTTTTTTTTTAAATCGGCAACACTATTTTAACTGATGGCCACATTGCCAGCTGTAAAGTGATTTTTTGATAGTTTGGTTTGGCATTTTATCATGATTAGACTGACGTCTGAACAACACTTTCGTGCAAATTTATTTAAAAACCATAGCTCTGTTTGAAATATTCGCCACCTGAACACAATGGGTGAAGCTTGAAGCTTAAAAAAACGCTTGAAGCAGAAACTGTCATTAAGAACGCTCATTTTGAAGCAAAGGACGTCCCCAATAGTAAAGCGCGGCAAGAATAGGATCTGCACAGCGTTCTGTGTTGTTTTATTACTTTTTAGGGTTGACAGTACCACAAGCTTCAGCTTATGTCTAGCCAGTAAATTGTCAATAAACATATAGCTGCTGTATTTGGATTGATTATAATCCTAAACCATAAAGTCTATGTTAAGACATCATTAAATCCACAAATAAATAAAATAGACTTTGTTGTGCTCTATAATGTTTGAAAACGATGTTAGCCTGATTGTTTCAGTCAATGGTGATGATCACTTTTTAGTTCATAAATTGAATAACCATGATGTGCAAGGGCTGTGCTTTGAACAAGACGGACGGCGCGCGCGCGGCGGCGCAACAAGTCCCTCATCCACAATTGATTTATCAAATTAAATGTTTGGTAACCGCATAGTTTTACGTAAGGTACCCCTCTGGGTGGCCTTCAAGGTCATGCGATTTAACGCCGCTTGACTATTTTCTGTAGGGATATGTGAAGTCGCTAGTCTACGTCAATAAGCACGAACACTTGGAGGACAACATTCGCCGACGTGGGAAAAAAGTCATACAAGATTGGACCTCTAAATTAACTTACGTCCCAGCCATCTGTGGCGATCATAATTATGTCAAAAATCATTTAAATTATAATTCCAGAAGGTTATCTTTCGAATATAGTAAATTTCATGTTAAAGTTAAAACCCAGTCGTAAACCCCTAAAAATAACTATCAATGGTTTTGAAAATTACACTTAATTTCTTGCAGGGACGAAGAAGAAACTTTATCAGAAATGAAAATTCGCCTTGATAACGAGGACTACGAAGAAGAACAAGAAGGTAATGTTTTTCTATGAAATTTCATCACTTAATTTATTATTTGTTTTATTATTTTTTTTTTTAAATAATGAAAAAACTATTGCAAAGTCCCAGTTAAAAGACTAAAAAACAAAAAAATTAAACAGAAAAAAATAATTCAAAAATTATCCAAACTAAACATAAAAAATAAAATGTATTTAAAAATTTGTTGCAAAATACACATTCAATAAATATAAATACAATTCAGAAGTAGTCCACGATCAAATAACAGCACGTCCACGGCGAATATCTGAAATCAGCGTCAAGAAGACAAAAAAACCAATACCACGTGGGTCAGCGTTTTTTATATTTTCACATAAGAACAGGTAAAAAAATAAACAAAAAAACAAAATCTTAAAATCACCATTTTTTTGCAACAAATTATTTCACAAAAAATGTAAAAAAAAATCTAAATCTTTTAACTTAAATTTAGACTTTAAAATATTTTTTAACATTATGTATAATTTAAAAAGAAAGCACAAAATCAAGAAAAGCAAAATGGCGTTCGTTTGGTTTGGAATTTTAGTAATTTGAGTTTTTTATCGCTCTTAATTTAAATATTTTGTATTGGTATTATTTATATTTAATTATGTATGTTCTATTATTTTTGTTTGTTTTTATTTTTAATGATGTGAATATTTTATATAAGCGTAAGCGCTAAGAAAAAAAACATGAATTTATGTTACGGTTGTCAACTATCAATAATTATTAATAAGCCCTATCATGAATTCAATGGTAGTAGGAAACTCTTACGAATCCCAATAGAAACTATCACCAAATCCGTTCGTTTTTCAAAACTGTATGAGATTTTTCACAATCTAATAAAAGTAAACATTTTTTTTCGGGGTTTGTAAAAATTCCCGATAACGATAGAATTTATGATAGGGCTTAACAGTCTTAAGGATTGCTTATTGTCAATGATTTTTAACAATTGGCAGTTGACATCCATAACAGTATGGTGTCTGACTTGAGTTTGCTCTTTTGATGAATATTTTAAAGAGCTTTCATAAAGACGATATTTTTCTTCTAAAACAAATAATTTTTGGTTTATCAGTTTTAATTACAAAAGTATTTAACATTATTATATAAGTTTAATTTTTCTCTTCTCTTTTTCTATATTTTTTCATTTTATTATCTTCATTGTGTCTTCGATGTCTTCTTTAATTCCATTCTCAAAATTGGCTCTCTCTAAATATACTCTTGTGTATCTGAAAATTTGATTAAAATTAAAATTCAAAATTCAATAAAAAAAAAATAAAACAAAAACTAAATACGAGCAGAAGACGGTATAGTTTCAGCTCGTCCAAGGCGTATATCAGATTTAAACAATGCTCCAACAAAAATTCTACCAATTCCGCCAGGGTCTTCTTTCTTCATTATGTCGCAAACGAACAGGTTTTTAGTTAATTATACATTTTTGTTTGTATTTTTTGTTTATAGTTTTAATAAAACCAAAACAGCAATTTTAATTTTGTTTTAATATATTCTATAAATGTAGTACGGCAGCATAATTATTTTGTTTTGTTTATATGAATTCGTTTGGTGTTAATCTAATAAAAATATATTAGATATCTTACCTTTATTTATTTTTGTTTAATACTATGCGCTGGGATATCAATTTATTCAAAAAGATCAGATCAGATTTCAAATTGGCATTTAGCTAAAATTCGAGCATTGGCTAATATTGATATTCCTTAAACGTTCTTAATTGTATTATATTATAATTTTTTTCCTTTTCATGATGCTTATTTTATATAAACAATTTACATAGACCTGAATGCTATATGTGTCCCTTAAATTTGTTTGCATTTTGAATAATATGTTCGGAAACACACAAACACGAGGCATGATGAATGAATCAGCTATTTTTCATATTCGTATTTTATATATGTATATTTCAATCATTTGAATTTGTTTTTATATAAAAACGTTTTGCCAAGCTTTACGATCAGCTTGAAAGTTTTTAACCAAAAAGGGTCAATTGGTACCATATCGTGATCTTGATTAGGAAAAAACAATTTTAAAGATTACTTTTGCTAGTCTCTCTTTCGTCAACACAAATTGCCCAAATTTAAGCCGCTAACAGAAATCGTTGAGGCTTGCAACTTGTTGATTGTCATTGCGAATTCTAATCTAAAGGGAAATTTCACATTTTTAATTCTTTTGGTTCGTCTCGGGATAGCTCACTCTACTACTATGTGCTATAAAAGTTTGATAAGCCGAGGATGTCGCGCCTTGTTCGAAATACGGACAGTTGCCAACGATTACTTTATTTGAATACTTTGTATATACCAATATTAAAATTTCGATTAAAAATAAAACGACGACACGGTAGGTGGATAAAAATGTAACGTTATTAGTGTTTTTGATGTCATACAAAGAAAAAATACGAACGAAATGATTCTTCAATAGGGATACCCTAATCACCTAGCGATATGAAGGGAACCTTACTAACAATTCCCATAATTCCAAATAAAGACTTAAACACGATTTTTCAAAAAATTCCAACAAAGCTTAATTTTTGATAAAGAGCTTCTCTTATGTGTCCTTAACACTACTTAAGAAAATTCTTTTGTTTTTTTTAACTGAAGACGATAAAAGGAGGCCAAGTGCCCTTTTTTTGCAAAGAATAAGGTTTTTGAAATCTGGCTAAATTTTGAGAAAAATCGAAGTGATAGTTTTCTTTTACAAAAAAAAAAACCTAAAAAAAAACTTTTTTAAAACTTGGTGAAAATTTATTTTTGACTCAAATGTCATTTAAAAATGTAAGATAGGTATTGGCTTCAAACTGATTTCCTCTTATTAAAAATATAGTTTTCAACATTCAGTTAAATTTTGGGAAAGATCGAATTGACAGTTTTTTTTTACAAAAAATAAAAACATAAAAAAACATTACTAACTTGGTAAACATTGTTTTTCGACTTGAATTTTTTTTTCAACAATGTAAGATATTAGCTTTAAACTAGTTTCATCTTATAAAAAATATAGTTTTCAACATTCAGTCAAATGTTGGGTAAGATAGAATTGAATTTTTTTACAAAAAATAAGAGCAAAAAAAAAACATTACTAAAATTGGTAAAAAACTTACTTTCGTGAATCAGAACGTCAGCGCCAGTAAACAAAGCTGCACCGGAAAGTTTGAAGCCGGTAAGCACTCGACTTTCGTTCTATCTCTTTTGGTCACTCCGTCTTTAAATAATAGAAACATTCTATAAGAGCATCTGGATTTAGGGTAACCAACCATACAATTTGTTTGTTGTGGTCCAATCCAACACATATTTCTTTCTTAATGTTTATAACTTTCCTTTCATAAAAAAAACATGAACCAATGCATGATGTAAAGAATGACATGCCAATTAAATTTTATGTGTATATAAATATTCTTTTTTAATTATTGTGTTAATTTTTGTTTTGGTTTCATTTAACAACAAAATCAACGCTACGCACTTGATAAAAAGTTATAAGATAAATATGCTTATGTGAATATAGGCAAATTAAATCAAATGCAAATGCAATGATAAATATTTATGCATATTTTTACGTTGCAAAATTGTACTTAAGGTATTTAACTTTACTATATTAAGAAACAACAACAAAAAACTTTATGGTACTTCCACACTTACTAAATTTTGTCTGTCTTTTTTCAAAAAAAAAAAAAAAACAACAAAAATTACAAGGTTTCGAGTGTTCTGTCATTGGTTGTGTAACCATAGTTATTTTGGAAATGTCATATTATGCTGCATAATGTTCTCATCGGCTATGTTAGCTGCAGAGGATCCCCTGGACTCGGTGGCACCTAGAAATTTGGTAAGATTTATACATTTTTGTGAAGATACTAAAATTATATTATTATTATTATTTTTTTTTTAAAGATCTTGAATTATTTCGATTATTTTTTCACGGCTGTTTTTACAATGGAACTGGTTCTCAAATTGATTTCGTATGGCTTTGTTATTCATAATGGAGCCTTTTGCAGATCCGCATTTAATCTATTAGATTTACTTGTGGTCTGTGTGTCCTTAATATCAATTGGTTTCAGGTAAGTTTTTAATGATGATATAATTTATTCTGTTTTTTTTGTTGATCAATTGCCAAAGCAACATTTTTTTGTAAGATGATTTGACTCATTTGACTAAGCTTAAATATAACAAGTATAATCTACTTTCGTGAACAACTTAAATCAAATGATTTGTTTGATTTATTACCAACAGCATTCATAAGGGCTTACAATTCCAAACTTCCCATTAAGTATTTTGATTTGTTTTCAATGTCACGCGCTCTATGAGCTCAAAATAGAATGACCGAGCTCACTGCTCAGATACTGGGACCACTTCAGCTTTGCTTATAGTTTATTTTGTTTGAGTTGTTTTTTCATCAAAGATGTTCTATTAATTCCTCTTGTTTGGCGAGGAAAAGAATTCCATATGCGTACAGAGTTTACAAAGAACTGTCGTTCAGATGTTAGATACTTGACACGACCTATTTGAATTGAGATAAGTTATTTCATTAAACAAGTTAACTGGGTTAGAAGTATAGGTATTCGAAAACTAAGTTAAGGTTTGAAAACAGAAAAGACTTTCAAAGACGTACCTTTGAATGCTGTCACCAGCGCTTTATTACTTCAAGGTCTTCATTCCAAGAAACTGCAGTACGTTCGATGAGTATGAGTCTCAACGGACAACTTATGTATAATTGAGCATCATAAGGGTACAAACGAATTGTGCAGTGTTTTACAATAGAAGAAAGTTCATTGACATAAAGTGAGAATATCAGGGGACCGAGAATAGATCCTTGTGGTACTTCACTACTAATTAATAAAAATTCGGAAGAATATTTATTGAGTTCGACAGCTAGTAGTCTATTGGTTAAGCACTGGTATAATTTTTGCCTTTTGGCCATTGAGTTGGAAACTGACTTGTCGAAACAATTGAATTAAATATGTATATGAGTTATATATGGTAGCAGTAGGTACTGGCAATCAAGACCTACTGCTTTTGAATTAATAGAGAGGACACTTTCGACCACATTTTCAGAAAAAATAGTAATACATTTAAACGATCATCTACTTGAAGTTTCTCTATTATAAGTGGTGGAATTTCCAGTTCAAGTTGTAAATATCCAACTCTTCAATCTGATTATTATGGGAATTACAGATGCCCGTTCGCTTAAGTAACTACCAAATTTGTTTGCTGCTTTGGTAATCAAAACCACCAGAGAATAAGAATAACTAAATCTTCGCTGTACGTATCGCTAAGACGGTATTGTTTCAAAATAAACAATTCTATTGATAAAAATGTCAACAAGAAACCTCTTCCATCGCTTGTAAGCCAAATCGCGCTGCTTCATTATTGATTTTTAACAATGATTCCTGCATGAAATCAGTGCTTGGCTCAGAGTTAAAAAAGAAAAACGGTTCTTGCTTGAGATGATTGTTTTTTTTTATACCTAATATTTTTGTAGCTTCATTTTTAGAGCTTGCTGTCGATGTCGACGAATCGGAAAGACTTTCTGAGCTATCTTTTGTCCTCGTATAAGAATTAAATTTCATTAAATTACGGTCTTTGTTCCCGTCCGCACTGTGGAAACTCCACTTAAAGGAATAGAAAGTGTATGGAATTTCAATCAAATGTCTTGAGAAATTGTCTCCATATGAGAGGTGCGCGGTAATAGTACTTTTACTGTATAACTTAAAAGTTATGTGTTTAACCAATTCTGAGTCTAAGAGAATTGTAAAATATTTGAAAATATACTTCAAAGTATTGCAGTAACCTGTCAAATGCTAGATAATGTTTAAGTATCCATGTATCGGGTAAATTACCTGGTTCTGATGGTATTTAAAAAAAATACAGTTCTGACAGACGTAAACTTTAATATCAGATTATTTTATGACAACCTAAACAGACTTCTTGTGTTTGTTAATATCAATACAGAAAAGGCTCCCAAAAAGTTTCTCCAAAATGCAAAATCGCTTGAGTCAAATGTGACTCACTTTCCATTTGACTATCAGTTTATTATAGAAAAAAAAACCATTTCCTCAACAAATTATTTAAATAAGATTTTATAGAAAACAAAATATTTTGCATTTCTTTATAGTTCGAATGCGATTTCGGTCGTGAAAATTCTTCGTGTTCTCCGAGTCTTAAGACCTCTAAGAGCCATTAATCGAGCTAAAGGATTAAAGGTACGTTAAAACAAAACACCAATAACATTTATTAATTTTTAATTTTTTTATAATATTGATAGCTTATTTGTTTTTTTCCTTTTTAAATGAAAATAATAAATAAATTGTATCAACAAAAAAAATAAGTTAAAAAAACAACAAGAAACTAACATAAGTAATAACCAATGCAATTTTTACTTGATTTTTTTCCTTTCAAACAAAGAATATTTTTCTTCATTTTTATTTTAATTATTAATATCTACCCAATGTATGGGAAACGATGCAAGGGGCTACTTGTATATTATTTTTGAAATGAAAAATAAAATTCTTGAATAACAAAACTTGTGACGAAAAGGGCTAAATAAAACTAAAAACATAAATAGAGTTTATTTTTTTTTAATTACTAAAACCAGCTTCTTATCCCTTCTTCTTCTTCTCTTTGAAAAAAATAATTTAAGGGACCTAACAACTAACATACCTATATATCTATACCTACTCTCTACAACAAAATTTTAAAAATTTTAAATTTTGTGGCTTCATCTAAAAAATAACGAAAACAAAAAAAATTATTTTCGGCACCAATTTTTAAGGTCCACAAAAAGCAAGCTGTTTAGTTTCTTTTTTCTTTTTTTTCCTGTTTGGTTTTTATTGAACATTTTACTGTTTTATATTGTTTGCTTTTTTTTGTTTTATAAAACTTATGTGTGTTTTGATTTTATTTTATACTTTTTTTTGGTTTATTTTTATATCGAAAACAATCTACAACAACAAACAACAAACGAATTCTATTATATTGTAGCATGTAGTTCAATGTGTTATAGTCGCAGTTAAGACTATCGGAAATATTGTCCTAGTGACATGCCTTCTTCAATTCATGTTTGCCGTCATAGGAGTCCAATTATTTAAGGTAAAAATAATTAAAAAAAGCAAATCTGTGGATTATTCTCCCAAAATATTTAAATAAAAAAAAAACAGTTTCATAAAGAATCCTTGCCCTTCTCTCTCTCTCTTTTTTTAAATACCTATGCTTTCTGATTTGTTGTTTATTTTCTTTCCTTTTTACTACTGCACCATATTTTTTTTATAATTCCAAAAAGTTTTGTAAAAATATTGATGAAATTTTGCTTTTAAGAGATTTCAATTAAAAATAGTATACGATTTTTTAAGTTTTCTTATTCGCAAACCCAACATACATACTCTTGGATTTAGTAGTTTCTTTCTTTGAATTCGTGTGTTTTTGTTTGGTTTTAATTTCTCGTGGTGCCAAATTGTATTACATTACAATTATAATTACAATTAAACAAGACTAAAAAACATTGCTTTGTTTTTGCTCGTATTTGTAGTGCAGAGTTAGGACTAACGTTTGTTATTTTAATTTATATTTTTATTTTTATTAATAGGTACTTTTATTTAATTTTATGTTTAACCTTTCACCTTTATGAAAAAAAGTCAACAAAGTTTCAGAATCTTTTTTTATAAATCCTAAAATCATAACAAGGCATTTTTGTAGAAGCAGCTTAATTTGAATCTCATTTTTATTATGTCTTGGATACCGTGATGTTTGTTTAATCCTCAAAATTAAAATGACCACTTTAATTGTTCGTATCTGTTTAATTTGCATATTTTCGTGATCTTAAAAGTGTGTCTTTTTCTGTAAAAAGAGTTGTATTTTATTTTGTTTTTAAAAAATTATCAAAAATGCAATTTTCGTTTTACAACAATATTTTTTTTTTAATAATTAAATTAACTAATTTTTTTGGGTGACAAAAACAAAGTTGTGTCAAGCAACGGTATTTCAATTTCTTTTATTTGTTTGTTTTGTGTCCGATATACTTTGTTGAGAATTTAAACAAAAAAGGAAACTTGTTTATGAAAATTTTATGTGGAGCAAGTATTTTTGAAATAACGAAAACATTTTTGCATATTTTAAAAAATGGTTGTTTTAGTTGGACATTAGTTTTTTTTTAACTTTGCGTGAGCAGCTTGTTAACTTTTTTTAATACATAAGTGGATTGTGTTACTTTAAGGTACCTATAAACATACATATATTCATTGTTTTTTAATCAGACACTTTTTAAAATCATAAACAATAAAACTAATAAAACTGTCCAGATATCCACAGTAAGAATAGATTGAATTTGTTAAACTCTCACTCGTTGATATTCAGGGACAAAGACTTATCGCTCAAAGATTATCAAAAAAAAAAAAATGTAAAAGGCTGTAATCCGATTATTTTGAAAATTTCATAAAAGTTTGCCTGAGAATATTCAGTTGTGAAAGTTTGACACAAGAATGTTCTCTTAACTATATTTTTTTTCCACGATGTTACAAACAAATACTGAGCAGCAACTTAATTACCGTGCGTCTTCTCATACGGATCCTGAAAACAATATTTGCCTGCTTGAAACAGGATTTGCCATAAAGTACCATCATCAA
This sequence comes from Eupeodes luniger, assembly GCA_951509635.1. Classification (NCBI taxonomy): domain Eukaryota; kingdom Metazoa; phylum Arthropoda; class Insecta; order Diptera; family Syrphidae; genus Eupeodes; species Eupeodes luniger. Next base: position 5,923,079 of record OX608076.1, on the reverse strand, counting down.
AATCGAAACAAAAGCAGAAAGCTTCTACAAATAAAAAAACTAGTCGAGTTTTATACAATTCGCAATTGCAACATCACACATAAATAAAATACAATTTTCGCATAATTTGTAAACCTATAGGTCCGTTTCAAGTAAGTGTTCTAGAAGAACGTATACGCGAATAAGTGACTTAACTTGAAGGCCTTTCAAAACTTTGTCAAATGCTTTTCGCTTTCAGAACGTACAAACGGAAACGGAAAAGCAGTAATATTAAAGAAGACGGGGAACGGAATTGTTCATTTCGTTGCATTAATGCAGAACTAGCCTTAAGCTAAGTATACACGATTGGAAGATCTCCTAATATTAACCTAACTGTCAAAAGTTTTTTAATAGGATCCAATTAGGTGACAATTGCCAATTTTCTTTCAATTATAAAATTTTCCGTTTATGCGGTTGATTGACTTTTTTTCAAATATTAGACAATTTTATGTTAGAAAATCGGCTGTCAATTTTTGACCTTCCAATTAATAGTTGTGTGTTTACACGGTTGGAAGACTTAAGAAAACACAAACATTAGTAGACTCATTGAAACACAATTTTCTTAACAAATCACAAAGAATGAGAAAATTAATTTTAAAAGTGAAAACAACAGGTCGTGCAAAAACATTTAATAAAATATGAAAAAAACTTGTTTTGTATAACTTATTTTTTCGCCGTTTTGCCAAACGGTGACTTTTTTAAAATCCTGTACACTTTTGATGTTGTTTCGTGCTCAAAAACTTTCGGCAAATTAAAAATTGGATGATTTTGTGTGGAAAGAATATCATCCAATATCCAATCAGTTAACAATCGTCCAATTATTTGAAAATACAAAATATTCGATGTTTAGACGGGTACAAAAAACTGCAAGAAGTCGGCTAATTTTTGGATAGAAAATTTGCCAATATTGAAGATCTTCCAATAGTGTATACTTAGATTAAGCCACAATATTTAATTTCAGGAGAGCAAATTTAAAACTTAAAAATGTATTTATTCCGAACTACATGTTTTTAACGTACAATTAAAACTGAAAGAGATCAGCTATACTTAATAGCAGGGTCATCACACAGGATCGTGAAGATGCAGAATACAAGTTTTGGACTAAGGCTAGTTCTGCACTGACACGACGATTTGTAGGTTTACTTGAAAAGGCTGCGTCAAACTTAATTTATGATAGATACCTAAATGGATCAAATCGCAGTTCGTCGCGTGCGTCGTCTCAACTGAAAGAGAGAGTCAGGACCTTACAATTACTAGCCCTTGATCTTAATCTTCTTTTTTAAGCCATAAATGAGTTTGAATCTCAAGGCTGAACAACTAAATAAAATTAAATGAAATGAAGCCACCTTGCCGCCGCGTTTTACTACCGCGTCCCTCCATTGGCACACATTTTCAGACAAACAGTGACTTTCAGTATTTGATATTTGATGGACCTCATCTAAAATCCGATAATTTTACTTCTTGACGTACCCGGTTAAACAAAATAGGATTCGCGTCTCTTTGTAAAATAAAAAAAAAACATTTAAAACAAAATTACTACAAGGTGCTACTTTTTGTATGAAAAAGTTACCTTTTTCTGATTCGCTAACTTATACAAGTAGCAAAATAGTCAATTTTATCAAAAAATCTCGTAAAGTATAAAAGAGGAAGGAGTCTTAGCACCAGTTCTCGATGACGTCGCATCTGGATCGAAATTTTGAAACAGGATTGATGAAGGCGAAAACATGAGATCCTATTTGGTATATTACTTGTAAAGTCGAAATATATTGGTATGTACCCTTAAGTCTTTCACGATTTGTTTTCTTTCTTTAAGTCTTATATCTATTCCTACTATTTGGATTATTTAGATATTGAATTAAATTTAAATGTTGTTTTTTTTCTTAATAAATATGGTTAAATAAATTGCAACAAAAATTATATCGCCCTTTTATATACAAAACAATTCTTAGTAATATAATTCATCTAACCAAATTTAACATTGAAGTCACCATAAACAAAAATTCGCCACTATACACCTTTATCTTACATACATATATATCTTATGAGTAGTTAAATCCTTATTCAAACTTAAATTTAAAAAAAATATACATAAAAGTATTTCCCACAACAACTCAAGTGAGCCCCACGCATTTAGTTTATTATTTTTTTCTAACTTAACTTTAATTTTTGGTTTTCTTATTCCAAAAATGTTTGTTTTTTATTACATAAATAAAAAATTAAAATCTATAATTAAATATCATTCAAATTGTTATTGATAAAAAATAAAAATATACCTACATTAGGAAATTTAATGCAGAAACTTTTTTTTCTTAAATTTTTAAATTTTCTTATACCTATTAAAAATACTATTTTAAATTAAATTATTTTTTCCTTTTTGTTTCTTTTCATACATGCACAATCAAAAAATAATAACAAAAAATCATTATATATGTATGTTTTTTTATAAAATATACACAATTAAAAATATATACACATGAACCTATACATATATAATGTCTTAAATATGCATTTCAATTAAAAAAAAATTAAATGAAAACAAAAACTATATTCCCGATTTGGATCACACACACGTATAACCGTCACTCCTGACAAAAAAAAATAATAATAAATATGTATCAAACATATGTATTAAAAAACTTATAATTCACTTGCCTTTTCCTTTTTTTCCAAAAAAAATAAAAAAAAACAAACAAACATAAAACTGTACATCTACCTTCATTTTAATCAACAACGATATAATAAAAAAAAATATATATTTTAAAATCCAACAAAACAACCGTCTAAAACAATAAAATATATAAAAACACATATCTATATATATATATAAATGTATATATTTATATACATACTAAAAAATATATAAAGTATGTTGTAAAATGTGTGATAGTTGCAATTAAAACAATCGGCAATATAATGTTGGTTACCTACTTGCTACAATTTATGTTTGCTGTGATTGGAGTGCAACTATTTAAGGTAATAAAAATAATAATTTTTCTCTTTTTGTTTCTATTTATTAAACAAAATAAACTTTATTTTGAAAGGATGTCTAGAGAAAATACAATGAAATATAAATGTTCAAATTTAATTTATAACCAATTAAAAACGTAATTAATTAAACCGATAAATGCATATAGGTGTTGTTGATAACAATTTTTTGTAAACATTAAACATTACATGTCAATTTGTTTGTCATTCGTATAATGGTCATTGAGGAAGTGGACAGATTTTTTCTGGTTAATCAATTCCTGGGCAGCTATAAATTGTTGAACAAAAGTATTAAATAAGTAGAAATGCCAAAATTTCATTATTTATACCATTATATAACTATTTCTTAACTTAAAATAGTTTTTTGACACACTTCGGTCTATATGAAATTGATGAAATTACATAATTTGTGTCATTTTAAACTCATTTCTTTGTATAATGACGAAATGTAATGGACACATAAATTATGTATTAGTTGCCAGAGAAATGTCAATGTTCTTCTCCGCTTTCTTTAGTATGGGTGGCGGGTACACTCTTTTCTGATTTATGAATTTTTACTCATGTTCTATAACTTTCCCATCTATACAATTTTGTGGAAAATCGATTATAAATAGAACAGAACTTAATTACTCGTATGTACAGCAAAACCTAGAATGAGTAACTGACACGAAAATTAAATTTTTACTTTATTCACAAATGTAGAATTCAGTTCTATTAACTTGAGCCAGAGAAACCAATGTCAGAAAATTTATCTTGTATCTACAAAACCAAATTTTTGAAATTCAGTAAAACAACAGAAGATTTCCATTAACCACCCTTAATGCCACTATCTATGAGTGGCACTTGCATCTAGAAAACTAAACAACTTTTAGTACTCGATATGTGTATCACAGATCACCTCTTATGGTGTGATCACATATTCGAAATGCTGCTTAGGATTTCTCCGACGCGACGACCGACGGTGCAAGAAATTTGTCACCCCTTCTGATCTTGCTGCAATTTACAAAACTTTAATTCGTCCAAAACTTGAACACAACTCCAATATTTGGGCAGGTGCCCCTAAAAGAAGTTTATGCAAAATTACATCACTAGAACACCGCCACAATAATTCATGCCTTTCCTTGTTAATTTTTGCAAACTATGATCTGTCGAATTAGCCAGTCGCATTCCCCTCTCAAACAATTCAGCTGTTCAAGAATGCTCATCGGTTTAACCTTGATCTTAATTCTTGACGTACTCAAAAATAGAGATTCAAGTATAGAGATTCTTTTTTTAACCGCACAACCAGAATGTAGAATACTTTACCCAATTTTGTTTTTCCCTATCATTTAGATATTCAAAACTTTAAGACAAATGTATGTACACCGGTGTTGAAACTTGAAAATTGCAATAACTCCTGAAAAAAAGAATTATTTTTTACAATAATTCAAAAAATACATTTTTAAATTTGTTTGTGTCTGAAAGTTGAATGTGAAAAATGTTGGAGAAAGAAGAGTAAAAAGTTAAATAGGAAAAAATGTATGAATGTTTTTTTTTTTAGAAACCAAACCTTCTAATTGAATCGGTGAGAGTTAGGAAAGTACTAGCGCCAAAAATTCAATTTTGAGCTTCAAAAGCAAACCTGTCCGATTTGTCTAATTGAACATTTGACATTTCTCGACTGTTCGTGTTTTCCGAATCAAAAATGTTTTCTGCTCTCATCTTAATATTTTAAAACTTTAAGATGTATACGATAAACGCACTCGGCAATTTTTTTAATATTAATATATACATCACTAAGACACATTTTTCTATCAAATGTCAAGGGTCCGAAATTTCAAAGTTAAGAAACCAGTTAAGTGTAAGGAAATGACGAGTCCAGTGGAGATTATTATCCCCTGGGAGATTATTTTTTTTTATTTTCGCAAATCCAGCCCTAACGATATTCACCAAAAAGTGATTTGCTGTCAAAAACAACTTAAATCATTGCTTTCACACAATTTAGAATTTGGAAAAACTTAAGTAATGCTTTAAATTATTTTCATAAGATCTTTTCTGAGAGAAAGAGCTAATATTCGGGTTCTTAAGAAGTAACCTTGAGCAAGAGATCACACATTTAATATTAAGTCGCCTTTAAATTCCTGAAACTCGTCTTCAATTCCATCCTATTTTTTGAAGCACATAAATGGTGTAAGGCTTTCTTAAAGTGTTTTTTTGCCAAAAAGAATTTTCTATCAGATAGAAACACTTTTAAGATCTTAAGAAATTAAAGAAATATACTTTTTGAATTGAATTTGCTTTGGATGCTTTTAAAACTGAGATTCAAACACGAATTTCAAGAATATAAATTTCTCAAAACCAGCAATAGCGACACTTTCGTTAATCCAATGGATAATTGAAAAACTAATTGAACGTATCATATCTATTTATTTAATACTAGCGGCCCGTCCCGGCTTCGCACGGGTAGACATAAATAGGTACAGATATTTAAGTTATAAGCATGCTAATTAAAACGACCATGAATCACTAAATAAGAAAACATTTTACACCTTCGGTTGGTTTTAATAGGAATTTCTAAAGATTTCTATAGTAATCTAGTACTAAATATAGCCTATGTTACTCAGTGATAATGTAGCTTTCTAATGAAAAAAGAATTATTAAAATACTTTTAGAGTTTATTCGTTACATACAAAAATACAAATCTTTCCTCTTTATAATGTTAGTGTAGATAAACGCTTTAGATCTCCCGAAAACTGAAGTGTTAAGAACTTCTAAAACCTTTGTTTTTTTTTTTTTTTAATTTTTAGAGAAATGATGTACTTGAATGCACTTTTTTTTTGCTAAATTCAAGACACAAACACATTTCTCTCCACATTTTGTATGTTTTGTTGACTCCTTTAAGATCAAAATCTTTTCAAAAGGTTCACGCAAAACAGTATTTTTTTAAGAATTTGTTTTCTTGGATCAGCTCCAATCTACGACTAAGCAGACTGATAACGATAGTAATAATAGCCTCCCGAAAATTGAGTCCGAAAAAAAAACGTCAAAAAAGCCAGAAAATTCTTCATATCAGATTCTGTTTTATTTTCCTATGAAAAAGATCACATTTTTCTGAATCTATATTTGTGTGTCGTTCTTTGAATTTATAGAAATACCAAAAAAAAACAGAATATATTATTTTTGGAAAAAACGCTACGTTTCAACACAATTTCTAACATTTCTGCGTGAAATGTACCAAAAGGGTTGGGGTCGAAATATTGTATGGATCATTCTGTATTTAAAATACTGTATCTAAAAATAATGTATTTCAAAATACTGCATCTCAAAATTCTGTATATTAAAATTCTGTATTTCAAAATACTGTAAATAAGGCTACAAAAGAAAAATCGTTTTGACAATGGAAAAAAGTGAGCACTTTTTACATTATCAAAGCGGTTTTTATTACTTTTTTTAAGAAAACATCTTAATATACTTCTCTTGAACAATAACATATGTATGTATATGTACCTAACCTATGATAATTCATAGGTCTTTGTAATAATAAAAACAAAAACAATATAAATGGTTTCTTCTTATTTTCTATTTCTCATTTTATTCTTCTAAGTTATTTGTAACTCTCTCACATTTTTATATGAATTGTTCCTATCATAATCAACAATTGCATAAACAATTGCACCAAACTTATTGATCTGTCAAAACTTCCAGTATTATGAGATACAGTATTTTGACAATACAGCATTTTGAGACACAGTATTTGAAATTTACAGTATTTTGAAATGTAGAATATTAACCATACAGTATTATGAGGGAGTGGGTCGAAATGCTGTATTTTAAAATACTGTATGATCAAAATTCTGTATGATACTGTACGATACTGTATGGTCGCAATACCGTATTATTAATATTCTGTATTTCAAAATACTGTAAATTTAAAATAATGTGTCTCAAAATGCTGTATTGTCAAAATATTGTATCTCATAATACTGTATAATACTGGAAGTTTTGGCATATCAATTAGTTTCGTGCAATTGTTTATGCAATTGTTGATTATGATAGCAACAATTCATGTAAAAATGTGAGAGAGATACAAATAACTAAGAAGAAGAAAATGGTAAAGAGAAAATAAGAAGATATCATTTATATTGTTTCTGTTTTTATTATTTCAAAGACATGAATTATCATAGGTTCATATGTTATTGTTCAAGGGAAGTATATTAGAACATTATGCTAATGAAAAATGTTTTCTTAAAAAAAAGTATTCTGTTTTCAAAATTCTGTATTTCAAAATAAGGCTAAAAAATAAAAATCGTTTTGATAATGTAAAAAAGTACGCACAGAATTTTGATTATACACAAAATTTTGAAATACAGAATTTTGAGGTGCAGTGTTTTGACCATACAGTATTTTGAAATACATTATTTTGAGATACAGTATTTTAAATACAGTATTATGATCCATACAGTATTTCGACCCCAACCCGCATTGTGACTATACAGTATCGTACAGTATCATACAGAATTTTGACCATACAGTATTTTAAAATACATCATTTCGGCCCGCTCCCGTACCAAAACCCTCTATTTGAAGTCGTTCAAATTAAATAGTTAGACCCTATATTGCTTGAAAACAGTGTCTCAAATAATCTAATACCTAAAGTTGTCAATTAAGCCCTTGTAAAATATAAATACATATAAGGTTAAGATACACATTATGTTATTTAAATTTCGTGAGCCTTCTTTAGAGAGCATTTTTAAGCAGTGTTCAAAAAGTGTGTGAAAAAATCAAAATATTTGACTTCAAAAAACTCGAACTGGTAAAATTGCTTCTACTGCTCACCGATTTAATTTTCCGAAATAAATAAACGTTCAAACATTATTTTCTCCAACATTTTGATTTTTGCAAATAATTGTTTCTGGATCACTTTGTTTCGCCTAACTGCAGTAATGTTCCTATAAGTAAGTATATATAAATTGAAACACATTTAATTGGACTAGTCATGTACGTGTATTATGTACCTAGACATGTTATGCAATTTGCCGTATCTCACCTAAGCCTTCACTTAACTGTCTACCATAGTTGGTGAGAATTCAGTATATCTGAGGATTTATAGGTATGTGATGACCGAATTCGTTTAAACACCTCTAACTGCCGGCGCAGCCGCCGCTCTTTTCTTTATAAGCATCTTTTTAACTTACCATAAACGCATAATGCACCCCCTTGTGTCAAAAATCCCACCGGTCGCTGCGACCTAGTTACTCTAGCCGGATAAGGGCGAGGCAGGTTTAACGGGTGCGTGCACTTTTATTGGAAGAGTAGTTTTGTTTTTCTTTGTTTTTGTATACCATTAGGTGTTGTACTGGAAGCTCAATTACTAACTTACAGATTTTAGTAGTCTAGGCCCCACTCGAAACTTCTTAGATCTTACAAGTTTTGGTTCGCTGGCTCTTTGATACTATAAGAACATTTTAAACTTATTGCTTTCCTATATAACAAATGATATCTAACTGGATAAGATAATGTTCATTCCTTTCTTTTTTAACATACAAGAGAAATTGAAAAAAATCTAAATTATTTATTTCCTCTCGATTTTTTCCAATATTTTTTTGTTTAATATTATTTGGGACGAAAATTGTTAAAAGTTATTGTTTTCATTTCTATTAATTTTTTTTAATTTTTCTTTTTTCAATTTTTGGTTTTTAATTGCATATTAAAAGATCTCATCAATAACACGTGTTTGTACCTATAGTTTTCTTCTGTGTGTTTTGAAGTGTTTATTATTATATAATTTCAATTATTATATATTTCATAACAATATGTTAAATATTCATATTCATACCCATCACCTTAGGTATTTATTTTCGTTTTAAATCCTTTTTAGTGAATTGTTTGAAGTGTTTTTAACGTCAAATAAATTGAAATGCAAAGATAAAGCTTCTATTTAGTTCTTATAGTTTAACTTTACCTTGTTAGGAATTACCTAGGCCTTGAAAAAATAAGAGAGTAAAATAAATTTTTAAAACAATCAGCTTTGGATATTATGTGAGTAAACCAAGTTTTGTGCGCTGTAAACTAAGTGACAGATTTAAAAAAACGTTGAGTGATTCACTACCATAATTTACTTATCTTATACTTTTTTTGTTAAGCGGACTATCAGTTTCATAGTAATTCAGTTCAAAGTTAAAAAACTGCTAGAAAAACAATTGTGTTCTAGCTGATACTTTACTGTTTTTTCTTGTTTTATCAATGTATAAACTTTAACGATTATCAAACCTTCCCATAACCCGTGTCTTGATTTTTAGCTCCTTACAATCTTATTTAAAGGTATACATATATTGTACAGTTCCCATGCTCGCCGCATTGCTAAATTTTTCTACCAAACTCGAAGCCCTTAGAATTTTAGAGCTTCCATCTTTGCATTTTACCTAAATATAAATAAATTCACATTTCTGTGCAGTTTGTGTGCCTGTGTGTTTGTGTGTTAACACCTTGTGTTTAATTAATATCCAACACCTTCAGTTACCGCCAGAAGAAAGCTTACACTTCTCATAATTTTAAGGTAGTTTTTTGATGAACTGCCTTAATACATTTTTGAGTATAGAAAGGAAACTACCGTCGATCAACTAAGTTTCTTACTCACAAAATGTTTATAATTTATAAGGCGCATACAAATGGCTAAATGGACATTAAAATTATTCTGAGTGTATCTACTTTTTTCCGAACGGTGACTGTATATTTCATGTTTTTTCTTAACAAAATCAAAATAAGAAAAAAATACTTTATTAGTGTAGGTACCTACTCAAAAATAAATAGATATAATTAAATTTCAAAAATTTTAGTGTGTTTTCCTAGAATATCCTAACGATTTTTTCTCACTATCCGTCCTTATTATAATCATATTTTTATTTTGTTATAGCGTCAGCGAAAATATTTATAAACAATAAGCATTTTCTCATATTTTCGTATTGTATTGTAAATGTTGCCAATGTAAAGAAAACAGAAAATCATTTTTCGCTAACGTTATACAAAAATATATTCATTTATTATATTATATTTAATATTATTTAATTTAAAATTTCTTGTAAGATATATTTGAATTAATACGAAATTTGTATGTTTTTATCTTCAAAACAAAATAAAAACAAAAAAAGGGAAAATTCTTCAAATGCACAGATGGTTCAAAAATGGTCGAGGATGAATGCCAGTGAGTTTTTTTTTGTTTTTAATGAGTGGAAACAAGTTTGACAAACTTATTCATAACATATGATTATTTTTTACTTTTTGCAAACAGTGGAACATATCTAGTTTATGATGATGGAGATGTTCAAAAACCACGGCTTAAAGAACGCGAATGGACACCAAATAAATTTCATTTCGATGACGTCGCCAAAGCAATGCTCACCCTGTTTACTGTGTCAACTTTTGAGGGCTGGCCTTCGTAAGTTTAATGCAATTTTATTTAATTTAAATTTGTGACCATGTTTTTATGGCATTGTTCTTCAAAAGAAATTTCTAATCCAAAATCTACAAAAATTATATCAAATCAAAAGATAATATTGCGGATATTAGTTCTACGGTTGAGATGTTGTGGATGGATTTTGATCAAATATGACATAACAATTCAATAGAATAGTGTCTTTTTTTTTTAAAAGTTGTAAAACTAAACCCGTTGAACAAAATTTTGCGATTCTATGAAGTGGGGTTTTCGATTTGTTATCTTCCCATGCGAAGTTATTGTAATCGGCCCGATTTTTCGAATTGAAAATGTTGATATTTCTCAGCGTTTCAAGGTCCCTGAAATCTAAAAGATTTTTAGATAGATGCTTTTTTTCTGTCATCCATACCTCAAGAACCAGTAGAGATATTGATTTCAAATAAATTTTGTTATACAGATAATAATGCAGGAAGTGCAGGAAGGACTCTCAACAAAATTGAGTGGGTGGTTTTTTTTAGCATAACAAATTAAAAAAATGAAAATTTAACCCAACAAATTTTTAGTATTATTATAATATGATTGTGACCTCGAGTATTTTACGAACAAAAAAATATTGTATCTCCAAAATAATTAAACGCTGCGAAGATAAACGTTTTTGACATCTGATGAAATTTTTAGCAAAATTGAATTGTCAGGTTTTCTTACAAAAAATAAAAACCTAATATGTAATATGTAAAATAGTATTGGTAATTTTTAGTTGAATCTTTGAGAAAAATTCAACTGACAACTTTTCTTAGAAAAACCCGAAAACCTACAGAAACAACAAAAAACTGATAAGAAATTTTCGACTCAAGTATTGGGAGAACAAAGAAAGATATTGACTTCAAATTTTTCATCCCACATAAAATATTGTTATGAATATTTTGTTAAAGTTTTAAGCATAACAAATCTACAGACGGGATGAGTAGTTATCAGTGTGGGTCGTATCAAAGCCTCTTTTTCATTCATGATTTCAGGTTTAATGTACCTAATTCCATAAAAATCTAGAAATTGAAATACATTAAAAATTAAACACATAAGTTGATTTATTTCAACTTGGTAACTTTTGTAATCTTAAGTATTGATTGAAGAGACGAAACAGAAAGGCTTGAAAAAAATTATTTCACTTGCAGACTTCTTTATGTATCCATCGATTCAAACGAAGAGGATAAGGGCCCCATACACAATTTCCGACCAATTGTCGCTGCATACTATATCATTTACATTATCATCATAGCATTTTTTATGGTTAACATATTCGTCGGTTTTGTTATTGTTACATTCCAAAATGAGGGCGAACAAGAATATAAAAACTGTGAGCTCGACAAAAATCAAAGGAACTGCATTGAATTTGCCCTAAAAGCGAAGCCCGTCCGACGTTACATACCCAAACATGGAATTCAGTATAAAGTCTGGTGGTTTGTCACATCGGCCTCATTCGAATATACTATATTTATTTTAATTATGATAAATACAATAACATTGGCTATGAAATTCTACGAACAACCACCCTGGTATACGGATTTGCTGGATGCACTCAATATGATGTTTACAGCCGTATTTGCACTAGAATTCGTATTCAAATTGGCTGCATTTCGATTCAAGGTATGAGTTTTTTTTGTCAAATTGTTTAAAAAAATGGAATTTTATACAATTTTTGTTTTTGTAAACATTTAAAAAAAAAATATTATTTCTTCTGTATCCTGAATATCTGCAGAATTACTTTGGAGATGCTTGGAATGTATTTGATTTCATAATAGTTCTGGGTAGTTTTATTGATATTGTCTATTCGGAGATAAAAGTAAGCAAAGGTCTGCAATCAGATACTACTGGGGCTGAAAGTGGTGCTGGAGGAGCCGCGAATAAAGTTTGTACTGATTCTCAATACATTGATATGATATATTTATGTTTTGCATTGTTCTACTTCGTGTTCCTCGATGTACAAAAGAAAAAACAAAAATCTTTCGCTCGAAACAAAGAAGCTAGAAAGCAAATCTGTTAACAAATTTTTTTTCAATATTTCCTTGCATGTTTTGATGAATAGTCGTATTTTTTCACCTTCAATATTGATCACTAGAATTGATGTATATATAAGTATACATTCTGTATATTTTAATTGAAAACAAATACGAAAAAGATACACTAATGCAAACGCACAAATTTATTAGGTCCGTAACTTTTTGAGCTTTTTGAGACTTTTTTAAGCTAGATATTTCAGTAGGTACTCCAATCCCGGCTTGGTTCAAAAAACTCTTCCGCCTTAAACCTGTGATCCCAGCTTGAAGTCAATTTGGAAAAACTTAAAGATTGAAAATCTTAAAAAAGGTAATGATGAGGGAATTTAGGGCTCTTTTGTGTCTCCTTAGTTTGCGGAACTCTATTGATTTCTCACCCCTTACTCCCGAAATTAAGTTCAAAAGCTGAAATCTTTGGAGAATTTCTAAAAATAAATTATCTGGCAATTCAGGTCTATTTTTGGACTCCTTAGTTCTCGGAATTCTAAATTGGCTTCTCAAGCCCTTACTTTCAAAACTAAGCCGAAAAGATGAAACATTTGGAGACTTTCTATAGAAACCAATGATCTGGGAATTTGTAGTAATTTGTATGCTTCTTAGTTCGAGGAAATAAAAATTGGTTCCTCAAACCCTTAGACCAAAAAATTGAGTCGAAAAGCAGATACTTTTGGAGAGTTACTAAACCAAGCAAAATTTAAAATATGTAATGGTGGGAGAATTAAAGGTTTTTTTGAGCTAATTATGTGCTGTAATTTCGGCTTGGTTTGAAATCCCTTCCACCTTAAAAAAGCAAATAACAAAACTAAATATGAGGCGTTGAAGAATGTTTTTTGGGCTCACCATTTTGTGGGACAACATTTTTGCGTCGACGATTTGATCTTAACCTGGAGACGTTATTAACCTGATAAAATTTTAAAAAAATTATCGAAGGTGGATTTTTTGTTCGCTTAAAGTGCTCTTAGTTAAATATAGGATTATTTTAAAACCTTGCAATTCGTGGTTTCACTTCGAAATTTAAAGTTCAAAAAAAAATTTACATGGAGAACAAATTATACCCGACGTTTTGAAAAAAGAAAAACAAAAATACTTTTCGATGAAAGATCAGATAGTTTGAAAATATTACCAATTTCGTCGTTATATACCGAATGGTTTGGTTCTTACAGGCAAAAATCAATTTGTCATGACGTCATTAACAGCAAATAACAAAATCAACCCATTTACATTTATTATACTTTTATTGCTTTTAAGATTATTGAAATTTTATTACTTTAATATTTTAAACAAAAGCTTTTAAACATCGGTCAAGAGTTTCTTTTATGAAAACAAAACAATTTTAAATGTTCAAATATTCTTCGATAGGTTTTTGAAATTTCATAAGGTTAATGATGTCTTCAGGGTTCTGGTACAAACATTCAATATCAAATCTTGGATGCAAAGATTTTTTTCCACAAAATGCAAAGTCCAAAAATATTCAATGCTCATATTTAGTTTTTGTTATAGGCGTCGTAGTGTTTCAAGCTATATGTGTAGGGGGTATCCAATTGAATACACTTACATCACGAGCTTTAACGTTATTAAATTTGTTTACTTAAGCTTAGATTTGTTATTTAAGAAAATTATTGTTTTGAAAATTTAATGATGTGCGTTTGTATTATGTTAATGTCTATACGATAAATGAAAACTCATAAGCATTTTGTTTGCATTATTTTTTAAGATAAAAGCATGCCGGTGAAATTGATTTTTTTAAATAAATGGTCTCTCTAAATGTTTTATGTTTCATATATAGAAAATTAAATAAATAAACGTAAGTAAATTCGTAAAAAACAAAAATACAAACAACGATCACCGCTACACTTTCGCCACAGCAAAATCTGATCAATAACTTAATTTAATAAATTTATTTTCAAAAATAAATTCGAAAAGAATAAAAAACAAAGAAATCACCACCAACTCAAGAAAGGGTGATTGCTCAAAATTTAATGAACTTGTTTTTTAATTTTTTTTTATTATACCTCCCCCACTTTTCATCATTCATTTTGTATCAAACAAAAAAGTCACTCACTCCAGATCATAAGAATAAACATCACGCAAGTTTAGATAACATCGAAGACCTCACAAAAAATAAAAAAGTAAGTCGGAGATTGTAATTACAAAAAATAAATAATAGCTTTTCAAAAAATATAAAAACTTAATTTTTGAAATTATTACCTTGATTTGCGACTCACAGTGTTTCTTTTTTTCTTCATAATGCTTTTTTGATTTTTGTTTTTGTGAAATGCATGTTCTTGTTGTTTTCATTGAATTTAATCACGCAAAATTTTAAACGATATTAAAAATGTACAGCAATTACAATTACAATTTACAATTTTACTTACTAAGCAAAAGAATTTTTACTAAATTCAAATGTTTAGTTATTTGCTAATTCTATTGACTTTCAAGTTTCTGACATTTCATATTAAATTAGGGACGTTCCCTATTTTTAGGTCTAAACTATAAAAGACGTTCAAATGCAGCATTTTGAATCAAAGCGAATTTATATTTTTAATTGATAACTTTAGTAAAAGTAAAACTCTCAAAAATACGTTTAAAGTTTTACGCCAATTTCGCTTTTTATTTTACAGCTTTTATCTTAGATTTTTGTCAATTTATTAGTTTTCTGTTCTGAATGCTCAAACTTATGTTGTGGAATAAAAAGAGTTAAGCTGAACAACTAAAATTTTAAATAGCAGATATAACTTTGTTTAACTTTTGAAAGGGTGTAAAAGTTAAAATGGTAATATACGTCCAAAATGTGTGTAAAAATGTGAAGTGACAATGATAGGCCCTTTTCCGTATCTTTTATATTTTAATGATTCTGTACAAAAGTATAAATAGCGTAATTTATGGGAACATTTTAATTTTGAGATTTTTTTTAAAAGCCCCTACCTCCTTAAAGGGGCCAGGTAGTCCTCTCTTATCGTTCTTTTCTACACAGTGATGTCAGATCAGCATATATTTTCATTGCAATATTTGAAGTTATTGCTTTGAGTATAGGGACTCTGTTTGAATACAATAATTTGCTCTTAATAAAAAGCAATTTTGTATTAAAAGAACTTGCTTTTGAGTACTTTAAAACAAAATTATTAAATCACTACTTTTTGTATTGTGTTTTTTTGTTCGGTTTCATGCATAAAAACGGTTGCAAAAAAAAATTTATTAAAAAAGTAAAAGATATTGCCCCTAGAATGCCATGCACAGTCCTTTTTTGTATGTTTATAAAAATATCTTTAGCTCTATATATTAGAACTCAAAAAAAGAGTTAATTTTAAAAACTCATTAAAAAATAATGTACGGACAAAAATTGTGCCCAACGTTTTGGTGTTTGATAGTTTTCAAGATCTGCAAACTATAAGAGAAAAAAATGCATTAATCTTCATCTTCATCTTAAAGATATAAAAACAATGGAGAGGCTGTTAAATGTTAAGGTTTTCTCCGACGATGCAAGAAGTTTTGTACCCCTTGTGATCTAGCAATAATTTAAAAAACTTTTATTCGTCCAAAACTCGAGTATAATTATCATATTTGCGTTGGCGTTGGTGTCCCAATAACGTACTTGAGTCTTTTGGATAAAATTGAAAAAAGAGCTTTGAAAATGATAGGCTGAGACATTTGCTTCTTTCGAACACCGATTGCAAGGTTTCATGCCTATCATCGTTTTATCGATATTTTCACAAATAGCCAGTTGTGTTCCTCCCCTCAAACAATTCAACCTTAATACCCGCTCTTCTGGGAATGCTCATCACTTTACCCTTGAGCCCAACTTTGAGCGTACTGTTTTTAGTCGCACTACACGAATGTGGAACGCTTTACCAGGCTCAATATTTCCCACTAATTACAAAAAGAGGCAATCCTGTAAGGTGTCACTTAAATGGATGTATCTACATGATTATTATATTAATTTGCTATTTTAAAATATGTTGGAAGGGGATTTCTTTTTAAATCTTCCCTTATATCTTTTGTACTTCAAAAATATAATCGCTAAGCGATTTCTATTCACATCATTCAATATAATATTTTAAGTCGAGTCTGAACTTACTTATTTTACGCTAACGCTTTTATTTCTGTAACTTTATGCCCTGGAAAGTTATTTTGTTACTTGAAAATTATCTTTATAATTATATTATAGTATCATTGATTTTTTATAACAGCTAAAATATCTTTAGAAAAAATTGGAAAAATAATATTTGCATTATAAATAACGTGTACTTATTGAATAACACCTTAAACAAAATATTGTCCATTAAACGGACCCTCATAAAAATACGCATTGCATTTTTCGTAATAAAAAAGTCTTCTAGTTTAAATTTTAATTAATTCCTTTAATCAAACAAAATGAATCTAGTTTAATTTTTTATAACACATAAAGTTTTATTTATTTAACACAAAATCAATAGATTATTAAAAATAAATCTAGTGCTAGTTGTGCTTGATTTTTCTATTTAAAAATAACATTTTTTAAATTCTAAATAATTTTCACCACATTTTCTTAAAATTAAAAAAATAGTTAAATACTTTTTAGTTTATTAAAATTAAAATTTAAAAAAAATTAAAATTCTTTCTTTTTTACAAAAACAAACAAATAACAACCAAAACAACACACATTTTTCTGGGATTTTTTCTATTTACCTACACCAAAACACTACGGGAACAGTCTGGATCGAATTTAATTTCGATAAATTTCTTTCGACTATTTCGTGTGATGCGTTTGGTTAAGCTTCTTAGCAAAGGCGAAGGTATCCGAACACTTCTCTGGACATTTATAAAATCATTTCAAGCGCTGCCCTACGTAGCCCTATTGATTGTCATGTTATTCTTTATTTATGCTGTTATTGGTATGCAGGTATGAATTTTTCAAAAAAAAATATATGTTTTTAAAATATAAAACAAAACACACACAAACACCCAAAAACCGTAAACAAAGGTTTTTGGAAAAATAGCTTTAAACGATGACTCAGCCATCACAAGGAACAACAATTTTCAAACATTCCCGCAAGCTGTTCTAGTTCTATTCCGTTCGGCAACTGGAGAAGCCTGGCAGGACATTATGATGGATTGTTCAGTTCGGCCGGATATCGTCGTATGTGATGCGAAATCGGATGACAGTAACAATAAGAATTGCGGATCTAATATTGCCTTTCCGTATTTCATATCGTTTTATGTTCTCTGTTCGTTTCTGGTGAGTTTTGTGTTCTTGTGTTCTTGTATTCTTGTTTTATTTTTTCATTTCAATATAAGATTGATAGTCAATATGGGTAATTAACATTTTCGAGCTTAGATCATCAATTTATTTGTCGCTGTCATCATGGACAATTTTGACTATTTGACACGGGATTGGTCAATTCTCGGGCCACATCATTTGGACGAATTTATTCGCTTGTGGAGCGAATATGATCCCGATGCCAAGGGTCGCATCAAACATCTTGATGTTGTGACATTGCTAAGAAAAATATCACCACCATTAGGCTTTGGCAAGCTATGTCCCCATAGAATGGCATGCAAACGTTTGGTCTCAATGAATATGCCATTAAATAGTGATGGAACTGTGTTGTTCAATGCCACACTGTTTGCTGTTGTCCGGACATCGTTGAGTATCAAGACCGATGGTAATATCGATGATGCTAATTCGGAGTTACGGGCAGTCATTAAACAAATATGGAAACGTACAAGTCCTAAGTTGTTAGACCAAGTTGTCCCGCCACCAGGCAATGACGATGAAGTTACTGTTGGCAAATTCTATGCCACTTATTTGATTCAGGATTATTTTAGACGGTTTAAAAAACGCAAAGAGCAAGAAGGCAAAGAGGGACAAGATAGTAATAATACGGTTAGCTTGCAAGCTGGATTGAGGACACTTCATGATGCTGGACCGGCCTTAAAGCGTGCGATTTCAGGAAATCTAGATGAGTTACTCGAAGAACCTGAACCCATGCATAGAGTAAGTATTATCTTCTACTGTTCGAAACGTAACCTTAATTGTTTGTTGATTGAAAGCGGAGAAACGGAGAAATTCTCTCTCTTAGGTTTAGAGAAGAATACTTTAAGCATACCATACACCAAATCAATGTAATTAACTTCAGTCAACTTATTTTAACTTGTCATTGAATGGACGTTAATTGATTTACAATAACAAGTTCTTTAGTCATTTTACTTAACCCTACGCTAAGCTAACTTAAATCAACTTTTTTCAACTTTATTTTAAAACCCGTTCAACAATTGTTGTACGCAAATGGATATAATGTATGTGTATGCACTTTGTTGATAACTGAAGAATTCTCCATGTTCTTTTCTTTTTCAATCCACAATCGCATATTTGGGTAGGTGCCCCTAAAATAAGATTAAGTCTTTTGGATACCATCCAAAAAAGTACTTTAAAAATAATAGGCAATAGAACTATAACTGAAAAAAATATCTCCCTCGAACACACCGCCTCAATGTTTCATGCTTTTCGTTGTTCTTCCGGTATGTCGAATTAACCAGTTGCATTCCCCCCTAAAACCAGTTTATGAAGATTGTATGAAGATTCTTTTTTTAACAGAACATCGAGAATGTGGAATGCTCTGTTCTTCGCTATCATTTTGTTATTCAAAAACTTTAGAACATTGCGCTTCGGTATCTCCTCTTTAATCCTTCAATATTTTCCTAAAGCTCGCTCTGTGTTAAAGTTTTAAACACTTCAGTGCCCGTTAATTAATCTAAAAAAAAATGCATATTAAATTAAATCGTCTACTGGCTGCTTAACTCTCCGATAATCTTAGGAGCTTGAATTATCCACATAAAGTTAAGGGTTTTAAATGTAGTTTAATGATGTTGTGTTGTTATTGTGCCTGTCTTTTGCAGCGTAACCACACCCTTTTTGGAAGCGTTTGGTCTTCATTGCGCCGCCATGGAACAGGACCATTTGTACGGAATCGCAAAACACAAGGCAACGGCGGCGGCGGGAACAATGGCCTTCAATTGCCCAATTCGATATCCAACGATCAGTTGTACAGTTCGATGCACCGAAGCGTTGCCGATGGCATAAATCACATTACAAAAACAATCATGCAAACCCGAGTTGGAAGCGGTCCTTTGGGTTACAATACTGAGCTTAGTGGTAGCGGAGAGCTGCGGACATTCAGCGAAAGCATTCCGATGAGGCCATTGATGATGAAAAATGGCAGCAGTAGTGGTGGCCTTTTGGGTGGTAATCCGGATGGAGGCAGTTCGAATCCACTAAGCAGTCAGTCATACGAGTAAGTACCAAATTGATTTAAAACGAAACAGCGTTGTTTTATTAAAAAAAAAATACTCTATAAAACAAATTTGTGTTTTCCTGGGGGAAGAGACCAAAGTCAATGTGCAAAAACCCACCTTTCCTGGAATATACGTATATATGTGTCGAAGATAAACATTTAGGGATTATATTTTCTAGGCCAACAAAAACTTTGCTTACGAGACTTCATTTCAATTTGATTTTTAAAATTTATTATTTAATATTTTTAAGTTTTTTTTTGTCGATTTATTTTAATTTCTTTTACTCGATGTAAAACATACAATTTTCCTTTCAGCAAATCAAATCGTGGTATCTTATTACATCCTTATTATAACGGTAAGAGAAATATATAAAAGGCCGACAGGTATTAGGAGTTGTTTTTTGTTTTGTTTTTTTCTTTCAAAACAAAACCAAAATTTTAATAATTAACCAATAATAATCTGATTTTTTCGAATTTTTTTCCTAAACAAAGTATAAAATTCTCGTTAACATTAATTTGTAAGGAATTTCTTTTTTTTTTAATTTATAAATTTCTTTTCGTTCGTTTTTACTTAGATTTTAATTTTGTTTTGTGAAGTGAATGGCGGTATAGTATTTGTTTTTGCTTTCACTAACAGACCTTATTTTATTTAGTATTTTTTTTTTTATATTCACTATTAATTTTCACAGAATTTTAAGTACGCTAACTTTGAGTTATGCACAATTTAATACAACTACAAATTTTCTCTAAATAAACACAAGCCTATACAATTTTTTTTTATTTTATTTAACAATCAAAGATTTGTGGTTTATTTTGCCAAAATAAAGATTAGGATTAATTTTTACCCTCCATGTACATAATATACATATGTAGGTACATAAATCTTCATAATACCCTGCCTAACAAAAAACAATAAATTATCTGGATTCGCTTCCAACGAAGAGTTAGTACTGCTTATTGTTTAAAAAATTTAGGGGAGTGCACATTTTCTTCTTGTTTTTATTTTTTTTTTTCGAAAATTTTGTTTCATTTTTATATAGCAAAAAAAAACTTCTAACTTCTTTGAATAACTTTGTCTCAAGACTATGTTTGTGCTTAAAGAAACTGGGTTGTGTTGGTTGTTGTTTATTTCATTGACTCAGTTTCACATTATTTATATAAAAAGTAGGAGTGTATTATTTATGCGTCTTCATTATTTCTGCTGCCGCTTAAGCGCCAATTCCAGTATCCATGGGTTCCATTTGCATCAAGGAAACTTAATAGCTTTTAGTTCTTGGCATGTGTATTATGGGCCACATTTGTGGAGTGGTCACATATTTTACGAAGCCGAAAATGCTACTAAAGCTTTTAGATTTGCTCTCTCGATTTTGATATGTCATATAAATATGTAAAGCCTTTCTTCGTTGAAGAATCCAGTATAATTTCTATATCTGGGCAGGGACTCCAATAACCAACCACTTGAGTTTCTTGGGCAGAATTCAAAGGAGAACTCTTAAAATGATAGGTGATCGTTATCTAATTGAATATTTTTTTGTAATTATTTACTGGTATTTTCATAAACAGTGCTCGTAGTCTTCCAATTCCTCCCCTCAAAAAATTCAACCTCATACAGGAATGCACAAGGTGTCCATTGTTTACAGTTTAAGTCCAAATTAATAAAGTCGGACAAGTTTTAATTTTATTAAATTTCGATTAAAAAGAAAGTTGACGATCGAAAACCGTATTACTTTGTATAAAGTGCAAAATAAATTTCTTTACAGTTTATTTACAAATTAATGGCCATTTTTTCTTCTTTAGAGTTCTGATTGACTTAAGAAAACCTTTCCAGTACTCCATTAATATAAGGTTTTACCGAAACTATCCTCCAAGCTCTTTCAATTGTTATCAGTAAACGAGGTTCGAAGCATTTGAATTTTCCATTTAAACTCTTATCTAGTGTACTATGTGGAATACTAAGATCAATCAAATGTTTCCTGAGAGTTTCATTAAATTGGATCCCAATGAAATTTGTGTGGTTGAATTCATAAGCCAACCCGATAACCACTTACAAAGTGCTACCCAAGGATTTTGCGAAGGTTATGAAAGAATAAATAAATAAATAAATTTTGTAGGCATATTATAACAGTTTTATTTTAAGTATTGAGAAAAGTCTACTCTCTTTAAGTTTCTATTCATGAGCTGAAGTAGACGCATCTACTTATAAACTCATAACTTTTCCATTAAAAAGTCTCAAACTTTCGTCCGGGTGGCTGTTGCATGTTGTTTTAACAAAGAAAGTAGTTATTATCGAGTTGTATTCTTTATACTTGTTTTAAAGAGACGTTGCAAAAAGGTACCTAGAGAAAGTTTTTTTTTTTTTAATGATAAGGCAGTTTTGTTCGCTCCTTTTTGTTTCTAAACACTCACGTAACACCAAACTTTTTAAAACTTTTTCCACACCACTAACACATTAGTTTTCTCTAATTTCTTCTAAATGCTCTTATAAACTCTTCTTTTCCTTCAAATTTAATTTTAAACTGACACAGATACTATCGACTAAAAACGATTTAGTAAAATATAGATTTCAAATTTACAGTGTATGAATATGAAAATATTTATATTTCGAAACCTATAGTTTTTAATTTTTTTTATTATTGATAATGCAATTATTTAACACAAGAAATACTGATTTATCTAAATGAATACTTACTTATAGTATTTTGTATACATATTTTGCATTTGAACTATATATATATTATGATACAAACAAATTAAATTTAATATTCTCCTTTTTTAAATCTAAATTTTGATACCATTTTTTTTTATTAATTAATATTTTAATTTTGTATTATATTCTTTGAAAAAAAAATGTTTTTTTACAAATTTCCCCAAATTTTGTTCATAATAATTGCAATAACTGCTTAAAAGTATTTAACATTTTACATACCCTATTCCCCATAAATATTATTCTCTGTAAGTGATTTAGAAACAGAAAGAAAATCAATTAAAATAATAGTTCAAAGAAAAAACTAATTATTTTATAAAAAAAGTGAAGATAGAAATAGACAGCAAAATCGTTTTTTGTTTTAATTACTTTTTAGAATGAGAGAAGGACTAGTAACGTCCTCATCGTCCTCATCAGAGAATGAAGACGAACCGGATTTAGCATCATTTTACTACTATCCACATCACCACCACCATGACCATGATCAACAACAACAACAACAAAAACAACAACAACAACTGCACCAACAACAACACTATCATCATCACCACCACCACACCAAAGAGCATCATCAAAATCATTTACATTCCAAACATCGACTCCAGGAACAACATCACCAGGACCATAGAAATCTCCCAAATGAGTCCAGTGCGGAGCATCACGATCTTCTGTTACCAAATTCAATTTCCGAGTCTGTGCAGCAGGAGGACTTTAGCATTCCCATGCAAGTGCTTCATCATCGTTGTTCAATATGGAGTCCGAATTCTTCATCGAAGGAGTTTCATGTGCTGCCTGCATCAACCGCGCTAGCTGCTACTCCGATGACATTGGACGATCCAAATTGGAAATTCTTCGATGACGATGAAGTGGCCGATGATGCTCGACCATCTGTAGTTCTAGACGATCAACAATTAGCAGGATCATCAGCAGCCACAGGTGCTGCTTTATGTTCAATGAGTCGTGTAAGACGCAGCCAAATAAGTTCAATCTCAACAACTACCACGACGTTGTCGCCGTTGTCTCTATCACCACCATTTTCGGCAACTTTGACAAATCTGCCGGTGTCAGCTGGTGGTACAAAGCGCTATGCGCCCATGATGACCACACTTAAGAAGGACAGCTTAAGCGATGAACTAATCCCACCGACTCCTCCTCCAAGTCGTTTCTCGAATCGCCTCCTCGATATTTGCGGCAACTACAATCGTAGTAGTGGTGGCGATGATTGCGCCTTCGGGCTTCTTACCGATGAAGCCATTGTTCCGTTTGTGGGACGCAATGGTAGCGTTGAGGACTCAGATGGAGCTGGTTCAGTTATAACAACCATGACACAATCTACAACCTTGGATAACCAAAGTGGATCGATCGCCGGGCAATGCATTACCCCCCTAAAATACCTTCGGCCACCATTTACCCTATCCGATGAAAAAATAACTGTCACCCAGGCTGTGGTGCATAGGAGTGCCTTTGGCACTGACGATGATGTGATTCCAATTGGCATGCCAGTTGCACATCTAATAACACCGAATCCTGTTCTGGATGATCTGAAACCGGGAATGCGTCATATAGCGAGTGGTTTGCGTATAGCTCAATCTCAGGCCATGGCCGTAGCTGGATTCCTACCGCACTCGATGCAGGTTAAAGATGCTGACGCTGAAACTATTGATGATCCCCTAGAGGTTTATGGTGATGAAATGGTAGCAATTGATGTCGGTGATCGGGATTGTGCTGAAATGATTGACATAAATAGTGTGTGCTCTCTGCAAATTGCCCAACTTGATGATATTATTTGTATATATGACAGCGACAAAAGCGCTTCCAACAGTGGAGGTGCATGTGATAACGATAATGACGGTGATTATGACGGCGGAAGCAGAAACCGAAGGACATCGCATGAGCTAAATGGTGATAGCAGTACCAGTGGCAGCAGACAATATGTAACGGCTGCTTGCTACTCTGACTTGAATATATTACCAATACCTACAACAACAACAAAAACAACATCACTGCCATTAATGGAATTAAATTTGCGGCAATATAGAGCGAGCTGTATTTGTCCGATGACGACCGACAAAGTCCGTCACAGATCATCTTACCACGGTGATGGAGGTTAGGGTTCTGTCCTTATTACAACTACTACTGTTTATTTTATATCTCTTTCCATCTTACTCTCTTGTTCTTACTTTCTTTAAAACTTCTAATCAAAAAACATTGATAAAAGAAAAATGAGGATCCTAATTTTTATTGTTTCTTGTACCTTCATTTTCTATCTTCTTCTATCTTTTTCCTTTTGTTACGTATCCGTCTTTGTCTATATCATTCTATTAACTTGTCTATGCTGAGAAAATTTACATGTTGTTCGTTTTTGTTTATTAATTTCTTTACTAATATCTTAAATCACACCAATATCATCATCATCATCATCATCATCATCATCATCATCATCATCATCATCATCATCATCATCATCATCATCATCATCATCATCATCATCATCATCATCATCATCATCATCATCATCATCATCATCATCATCATCATCATCATCATCATCATCATCATCATCATCATCATCATCATCATCATCATCATCATCATCATCATCATCATCATCATCATCATCATCATCATCATCATCATCATCATCATCATCATCATCATCATCATCATCATCATCATCATCATCATCATCATCATCATCATCATCATCATCATCATCATCATCATCATCATCATCATCATCATCATCATCATCATCATCATCATCATCATCATCATCATCATCATCATCATCATCATCATCATCATCATCATCATCATCATCATCATCATCATCATCATCATCATCATCATCATCATCATCATCATCATCATCATCATCATCATCATCATCATCATCATCATCATCATCATCATCATCATCATCATCATCATCATCATCATCATCATCATCATCATCATCATCATCATCATCATCATCATCATCATCATCATCATCATCATCATCATCATCATCATCATCATCATCATCATCATCATCATCATCATCATCATCATCATCATCATCATCATCATCATCATCATCATCATCATCATCATCATCATCATCATCATCATCATCATCATCATCATCATCATCATCATCATCATCATCATCATCATCATCATCATCATCATCATCATCATCATCATCATCATCATCATCATCATCATCATCATCATCATCATCATCATCATCATCATCATCATCATCATCATCATCATCATCATCATCATCATCATCATCATCATCATCATCATCATCATCATCATCATCATCATCATCATCATCATCATCATCATCATCATCATCATCATCATCATCATCATCATCATCATCATCATCATCATCATCATCATCATCATCATCATCATCATCATCATCATCATCATCATCATCATCATCATCATCATCATCATCATCATCATCATCATCATCATCATCATCATCATCATCATCATCATCATCATCATCATCATCATCATCATCATCATCATCATCATCATCATCATCATCATCATCATCATCATCATCATCATCATCATCATCATCATCATCATCATCATCATCATCATCATCATCATCATCATCATCATCATCATCATCATCATCATCATCATCATCATCATCATCATCATCATCATCATCATCATCATCATCATCATCATCATCATCATCATCATCATCATCATCATCATCATCATCATCATCATCATCATCATCATCATCATCATCATCATCATCATCATCATCATCATCATCATCATCATCATCATCATCATCATCATCATCATCATCATCATCATCATCATCATCATCATCATCATCATCATCATCATCATCATCATCATCATCATCATCATCATCATCATCATCATCATCATCATCATCATCATCATCATCATCATCATCATCATCATCATCATCATCATCATCATCATCATCATCATCATCATCATCATCATCATCATCATCATCATCATCATCATCATCATCATCATCATCATCATCATCATCATCATCATCATCATCATCATCATCATCATCATCATCATCATCATCATCATCATCATCATCATCATCATCATCATCATCATCATCATCATCATCATCATCATCATCATCATCATCATCATCATCATCATCATCATCATCATCATCATCATCATCATCATCATCATCATCATCATCATCATCATCATCATCATCATCATCATCATCATCATCATCATCATCATCATCATCATCATCATCATCATCATCATCATCATCATCATCATCATCATCATCATCATCATCATCATCATCATCATCATCATCATCATCATCATCATCATCATCATCATCATCATCATCATCATCATCATCATCATCATCATCATCATCATCATCATCATCATCATCATCATCATCATCATCATCATCATCATCATCATCATCATCATCATCATCATCATCATCATCATCATCATCATCATCATCATCATCATCATCATCATCATCATCATCATCATCATCATCATCATCATCATCATCATCATCATCATCATCATCATCATCATCATCATCATCATCATCATCATCATCATCATCATCATCATCATCATCATCATCATCATCATCATCATCATCATCATCATCATCATCATCATCATCATCATCATCATCATCATCATCATCATCATCATCATCATCATCATCATCATCATCATCATCATCATCATCATCATCATCATCATCATCATCATCATCATCATCATCATCATCATCATCATCATCATCATCATCATCATCATCATCATCATCATCATCATCATCATCATCATCATCATCATCATCATCATCATCATCATCATCATCATCATCATCATCATCATCATCATCATCATCATCATCATCATCATCATCATCATCATCATCATCATCATCATCATCATCATCATCATCATCATCATCATCATCATCATCATCATCATCATCATCATCATCATCATCATCATCATCATCATCATCATCATCATCATCATCATCATCATCATCATCATCATCATCATCATCATCATCATCATCATCATCATCATCATCATCATCATCATCATCATCATCATCATCATCATCATCATCATCATCATCATCATCATCATCATCATCATCATCATCATCATCATCATCATCATCATCATCATCATCATCATCATCATCATCATCATCATCATCATCATCATCATCATCATCATCATCATCATCATCATCATCATCATCATCATCATCATCATCATCATCATCATCATCATCATCATCATCATCATCATCATCATCATCATCATCATCATCATCATCATCATCATCATCATCATCATCATCATCATCATCATCATCATCATCATCATCATCATCATCATCATCATCATCATCATCATCATCATCATCATCATCATCATCATCATCATCATCATCATCATCATCATCATCATCATCATCATCATCATCATCATCATCATCATCATCATCATCATCATCATCATCATCATCATCATCATCATCATCATCATCATCATCATCATCATCATCATCATCATCATCATCATCATCATCATCATCATCATCATCATCATCATCATCATCATCATCATCATCATCATCATCATCATCATCATCATCATCATCATCATCATCATCATCATCATCATCATCATCATCATCATCATCATCATCATCATCATCATCATCATCATCATCATCATCATCATCATCATCATCATCATCATCATCATCATCATCATCATCATCATCATCATCATCATCATCATCATCATCATCATCATCATCATCATCATCATCATCATCATCATCATCATCATCATCATCATCATCATCATCATCATCATCATCATCATCATCATCATCATCATCATCATCATCATCATCATCATCATCATCATCATCATCATCATCATCATCATCATCATCATCATCATCATCATCATCATCATCATCATCATCATCATCATCATCATCATCATCATCATCATCATCATCATCATCATCATCATCATCATCATCATCATCATCATCATCATCATCATCATCATCATCATCATCATCATCATCATCATCATCATCATCATCATCATCATCATCATCATCATCATCATCATCATCATCATCATCATCATCATCATCATCATCATCATCATCATCATCATCATCATCATCATCATCATCATCATCATCATCATCATCATCATCATCATCATCATCATCATCATCATCATCATCATCATCATCATCATCATCATCATCATCATCATCATCATCATCATCATCATCATCATCATCATCATCATCATCATCATCATCATCATCATCATCATCATCATCATCATCATCATCATCATCATCATCATCATCATCATCATCATCATCATCATCATCATCATCATCATCATCATCATCATCATCATCATCATCATCATCATCATCATCATCATCATCATCATCATCATCATCATCATCATCATCATCATCATCATCATCATCATCATCATCATCATCATCATCATCATCATCATCATCATCATCATCATCATCATCATCATCATCATCATCATCATCATCATCATCATCATCATCATCATCATCATCATCATCATCATCATCATCATCATCATCATCATCATCATCATCATCATCATCATCATCATCATCATCATCATCATCATCATCATCATCATCATCATCATCATCATCATCATCATCATCATCATCATCATCATCATCATCATCATCATCATCATCATCATCATCATCATCATCATCATCATCATCATCATCATCATCATCATCATCATCATCATCATCATCATCATCATCATCATCATCATCATCATCATCATCATCATCATCATCATCATCATCATCATCATCATCATCATCATCATCATCATCATCATCATCATCATCATCATCATCATCATCATCATCATCATCATCATCATCATCATCATCATCATCATCATCATCATCATCATCATCATCATCATCATCATCATCATCATCATCATCATCATCATCATCATCATCATCATCATCATCATCATCATCATCATCATCATCATCATCATCATCATCATCATCATCATCATCAGCATCATCATCATCATCATCATCATCATCATCATCATCATCATCATCATCATCATCATCATCATCATCATCATCATCATCATCATCATCATCATCATCATCATCATCATCATCATCATCATCATCATCATCATCATCATCATCATCATCATCATCATCATCATCATCATCATCATCATCATCATCATCATCATCATCATCATCATCATCATCATCATCATCATCATCATCATCATCATCATCATCATCATCATCATCATCATCATCATCATCATCATCATCATCATCATCATCATCATCATCATCATCATCATCATCATCATCATCATCATCATCATCATCATCATCATCATCATCATCATCATCATCATCATCATCATCATCATCATCATCATCATCATCATCATCATCATCATCATCATCATCATCATCATCATCATCATCATCATCATCATCATCATCATCATCATCATCATCATCATCATCATCATCATCATCATCATCATCATCATCATCATCATCATCATCATCATCATCATCATCATCATCATCATCATCATCATCATCATCATCATCATCATCATCATCATCATCATCATCATCATCATCATCATCATCATCATCATCATCATCATCATCATCATCATCATCATCATCATCATCATCATCATCATCATCATCATCATCATCATCATCATCATCATCATCATCATCATCATCATCATCATCATCATCATCATCATCATCATCATCATCATCATCATCATCATCATCATCATCATCATCATCATCATCATCATCATCATCATCATCATCATCATCATCATCATCATCATCATCATCATCATCATCATCATCATCATCATCATCATCATCATCATCATCATCATCATCATCATCATCATCATCATCATCATCATCATCATCATCATCATCATCATCATCATCATCATCATCATCATCATCATCATCATCATCATCATCATCATCATCATCATCATCATCATCATCATCATCATCATCATCATCATCATCATCATCATCATCATCATCATCATCATCATCATCATCATCATCATCATCATCATCATCATCATCATCATCATCATCATCATCATCATCATCATCATCATCATCATCATCATCATCATCATCATCATCATCATCATCATCATCATCATCATCATCATCATCATCATCATCATCATCATCATCATCATCATCATCATCATCATCATCATCATCATCATCATCATCATCATCATCATCATCATCATCATCATCATCATCATCATCATCATCATCATCATCATCATCATCATCATCATCATCATCATCATCATCATCATCATCATCATCATCATCATCATCATCATCATCATCATCATCATCATCATCATCATCATCATCATCATCATCATCATCATCATCATCATCATCATCATCA